>JAJKFI010011864.1:7692999-7841362 GCA_029204185.1 Lerista edwardsae | reverse complement strand
TTTGCGTGTCTCTCTCTCTCTCTCTCTCTCTCTCTCTCTCTCTCTCTCTCTCTCTCTCTCTCTCTCTGTGTGTGTGTGTGTGTGTGTGTGTGTGTGTGGTTACTCTACACTTAACAAAAAGAGACTTATTTCAGCCTCTTTGAATATGCACAGATAATTGTTGGCAGCAATTTCGTCTTAAATCTTCAGCTGCATTTTGCATCTGTATAATGCGTATGGTTGGAGCACGTTGTCAGAAAGACAAGTTTGCCAAAGCTGCTTTTTTGTGTAGGCTTGGAAGCAAACGGGCTGGACTTCCTTTGACTTCCTTGCTGCTGTTCTGACCATCCTGCTTCTCCAAAGAATTTTTTTGCCAAGTTTCCTGACATGACCTTTGGCTTCAAACTGTGAGCAGACGGTCCAGCATCCTCCCTGGCACTTCTGGCTGTGGCCTGTCTCTGGGTGTGAGTTAGCTTTTATTCCTCACGTATGTAGAATGAGCAATCGTGATGCAGTGGGTTAAACGCAGCAGAGGTGAACATGCTGTAACCCAGGCTGCGTAAACTCGCCTCTGGGGTCGGGTTAAAGGATGAGCCTATCTTGGACAGGAAGTTGCATTAAATAGCCTGTGTGCCCCTTTTAGGTCCCTGATGATATGATTGCATCTTTATTCTAAGAGGCAAAAAGGAGTATTATTATTATACCAGCAAGTGAGTTCTGCAGCAAAGGCCTTAATGATCCGTCACTATGAACCTGCCTTCCAGAGTTGCAGGTTAAGCCTAAGGGCCTTGCTAAATGCGCCAGGCATCCCTTCTGAGTTCTGGGATGTTGCTACGGCAAGACTGGCTTGCTAGGACCTGGATCGAGCTTTGGCCCCCCTTTGGGAGTCAGCTTGACTTACAGCCCAAACCAACCGAAATCCCGGCACTGCCTACTCTGTAGGTTTTGTTGCTGGCGATTTGTCCCCTTGCCTCCGTGCACGATCCTCACCTGGAGTGAGGCCAGCACAGTTAGGCTGGCACAAGGGACATTGTATCGTATGTTTGGACCACTCTCGGAGTCAGAGAGGCCAGCACGTGCACCATCCGTGGTCCAACTGTGTTTTATGGTTGTCCTTGTGTCAGCCAAACATTGCTGGCCTAACTGCCAGCCTCATGTCAGGTTAGGATTGTGTCCCCATGGTAAGCCCCAGCAGCCGCACCAGGTCAACTCAGATCCGCGGCAGCATTTGACTCTTTGCTCAAGCGAGAATCTTTTCTCAAACATTCCGAACGTTGACATGATCTCTTCTGAGATGTTCAGATGGGCTCTCTGTTTTACCCTAATTCCATTAATGCCTGATCTTGCATGCTATGAGGAACAGTAAGTCATTATTCAACCCTGGTTATACTGGAGGGTGCAGCAATTCAGCTCCCATGTGGTACCAATCAAGTGCATCTTCCTTTTTTATGATTCCTGCCTGGACTTGTAATTGCTGTTGAGAGGAAACAATTGGCCCTGGTATTTGTAAGTCTGCTGTCAGGCACAAGACCTGGAAAAGTACACCTGTAGGATGGGCTTTTTCCATGGAAAAAGGTTCAAACAAAGAACTCAAGATGTGACTATGAGCAGCCCAATCCTATTCTGGCTGCCCATTCCATGGTACAGCGGCACCAAAATGGCCACTAGCATATGCTGGCCCGGAGGGGGGGGTGGAGATGCGATGCGGCCAATAGGCCATATCCAAGTCTCCATCCTGAGGCCGCACAGACCCGAGTCGGGCCACACGGCTTCCTTCGCTCTGCATCTGCTATACAGCAGGCACAGATCCAAGGAAACCAATGGGGAGGCTGGAGCCTCCCCTGGAGAAAGAGTGTGAATGTGCCCTTACCCCAGGGAGGCTCCCCAAAGCATCGAACCTGCACTGGATTTGGTTCAGGCCTGCTGGCTTCACTAATCCAGTGCACCTTAGGATCGTGCCCCCACTCATTGCCAGCAGCACCCCAGCTTGTCCCAGTCCTATGTGGAAGATGCTGTGCAAAATGTGTGTTCTCCGGCCTGATGCGTCTTGCCTTTCACCAGATGGCCTTGAAGACAGGGAAAGTGATCTGTGCACATCCATTCCTGGGTTATGCAAATCATTCCAGAGTCACATGCGAAAGCATGTAGAAAAGAGAGACTCAACAAAGTGAAGATGAGTCATACACCTAATCGACTTACAAAGCTATATATAATTGTGGCGTTGTCAAAAAATGTCTAGCTAATGTCCCAGAGCAGAGTTAATGAAGCAGAAACTATGGTTTATATTAGGATTATTCGCTCTGCCTTCCTGATTTTGGAGCATTGAAGAAGCACTTTTACTCTCTTCTTCATTAGCAGCATTATATGCTATGGACATTAAGGGCGCCATTCACGGAATGACATTGCGCCGACGCTAAGGGAGGAATGGGGTGGGGTGGATGTGCTGGGAAACATAGGGGTCTGGGGAGGGGGTGGAGCTGGGATGTGGCCATTACACCGCACTGAAGCTCCCGCCAGACCACGCAGCATCCTCGGCTCTGTGCCTGCAGAATCCAAGGAGCCCATCAGGGCAGCTGGCGCCTACCCCAGGGTAAGGGCAGGAATGTGCCCTTGCCCCAGGGAGGCGCCAGTGTCTCCAACGTGCGCTGGATATGGTGCAGGCATGCTGGCCTGCCTGCTCCAACGTTCGTTCGGATTGCAACCTGACCTCCATCTAATCAGAAAAATACGGAGTTTTTCCCCAGCTACGTTAATGCGGTGCGTAATAAATACATCAGGACTCGTAGACTGATTATACACGCAACACATAATCCATCAGGGATAAATATGTCTCCCGTGAATTGGTCAAATACCTTTTTAATGCCATCCAAGCCAGTGGCCCTCACCACACCTTGTGGCAATGAACTCCAAGGACTCCTTCTGTGCTGTGTGAAGGGCTCCTCCAAAATCTCCTGCCAATCAGTGTCCCTGGATAACCCCTGGTGCCAGTATTGTGACTGGAGAAGAAAAAGGTCTGTCTCTGCACCCCAGACAGAATTTCACACGTCCCAATGATGTCACTCACCTATGCCGCCAATTCCGCCCCCTCCCAAGGCCACCCACCCACCCTCCACCCCATCATCCCCCAAACGAAACATCCCCACGCATTGTAGCCTTTCCTTGCAAGGCAGGTGCTCCAGCCCTCAGATTAGTTTGGCTGCCCTCTTTTGCGTTGACACCTTGAGTCATTGTCAAGATACTCGTTCACCCAGCCATGAGTGTTGCCGTTAGGAGCGTCACCCAGTTCACAGGGCTACTGAGGATAAGCCATGAACTAGCTGACTTTGCCAGATCTATCCATTTATGCAGTGAGCGTGTTCAGTGTTGGCTCCTGTTCTCCACAAACTGTGTCCTTAATATTGCTCAGAAAACCTGAAGTCGACTTATACATGGGTTAACATGGTAAATGCATGGAGTCACCTGGTGGGCAGAGCAAGGCTCTCGACCTCTGGTGGAGCAAGAGCAGCAAGGCTGCAAAACAGGCCCCAATATGCTGCTTTTAGGCTGCTGCTTTGCCCTATACAGCCAGGGAAGACGACTCCAAACAGGTCTTTGGGGGAGGGACAAATGGGGGCTGCTGAACACATCCACAAGGCCCTGCCTTGCCAGGGCTGGTGAGGCCTCCTCAGCATCAAGCAGGAGCTCCTTGGATGTGCGGGTGGGGGGAAATTGGGCTGGGAAGCAGGTACAGGGAAACGGGATGCTGCATTCAAGGGGGGGAAGACTTGCCTTGGTACTTGCTACTGGGAAGCCTGGCTTAGTGCTTTCTGCTCAGTGCAGGCAGCAGGAACAGCAGGTCAAGCCGGGAGGGTAGAGCTCGCCCCCCATTCCGGCCCTTCTTGTTCGCTTGCCCATTCCTGGGGGCACTTTGAAAAATCTTTCCAGCAGGCGAAGCAAGGAGGGGGAGAGCTCGTCTCAGACATCAACTCATCTTCTGCCCACCATTTTTTGGGAGTCACTGAAAAAGAATCGGACTCTGAAGGATTCCCAGAAGACATGTAGAGCCCCTTGAAGCATCTCTGCGGTTACAGCAACAAGAAAGGCACTCTCTGGCTCACGGGCCTGTTTTCGTAAGGGAGCCAGCCAACATTCCCTGCCCTTGAGGAGGCCTCCGTGACTGCCCCCCCCCAACTGCAGGACGCAGCACAGGCCCCCTTGGCACAAAAGTAAGTTCCATTAGTGCTGGACAGTTGGTTAGGATTGCGCCCTAACCCTGAAAGAAAGGGATGGAGAAAACCAAGGCTGGCACTGGGAATGTGTGCAGCTGTGTAAACCACAAGCCAAATACATAGTCGGTGTTTTTGGCTTAGATTGTTTCCAAATATTATCATTAAAAAAAATATGGACCTCTGAGTATGGACCCCCTAGTCTGACAGGTGCCTGATGACATGATTCTGGTTTCCAGTAAACCAGATCAAAGCGTATTTGTTTTCTCAGTGCCAGGCTCCGCCCACAGTGGAAGTGACTGAAGAGCTCAGATAGATGCCTGAAAGTCTGGTCCTTCTGAAGCCTCCAAGAACTGCGTGGTCGTTTTAGAGATTTGTCTGTTGCCTTTTCATCCCCATCGTGAATTTCCCTCCCAAGGCCCTGTGGGGTTGGGAAGAGGTGGGTGACAGCTGGTGTCCTTGGGGAGAGATCTTGGCCATGGTGAGGGGACTGCTGCAGACCCATGCCGTCTTGGTGGGGAGTGGTGGTGGGGGTAGGAGCATGTCAGCACAGGGGAATTTGGGTGCAACACTGCCTGCAGGGCTCGGGAGAGCAGTAGTCAGTCCAGTCACCTGAAACCATCTACCTGTCTTCTCTGTGGTCCTTGAAGGAACTGTGCTCCAGCAGAGAAAGAGGGACAGATAATGTTGTACTCCAGATAATTGCCCTAGAACAGGAGTCTCCAAACTTTTCAGTATGAGGAACACATAGTATATTTCACACATTTTCATGGGCAAAAAAAACACAACCCCACCCCAGAGTGCAATCCTAACCCAGCGTTGCACCAGCGCAGCGCTCTTCCGCTGGACCAGCAATGTCCCAAAGGTGCTGTAAGGCGTGTCTGTGCTATGGATTTTGTTGCTGGGCTGGCACAGGCAGCAGCACCAGCACACATGCCCTGCGCAGCCTGCCAGCTGCCCTGGCTGTGCGCCGGCTTGGCTCTTCTGCTGAGGCCTGGACCGAGAGTGTGACGGAGGCAGGCAGGAGGAGTAACGGGGCAGGCGCACGGGCCGAGAGGGGAGTGCCGATGGGACATGGCCGTTAAGCTTTATTTGTTCCGTTCGGAACAGGATAGCAACTGGCTCAAGCCACCTGCACTGGGCCCCCCCTTCCACCTCCAACATGCCCCTGCCCCCCTGTTGTACCTGTTCTGCCCACCCTGCCAACGCTCCTCGGCCAGCGTGCCTTCGTTCTGCCAAAGCAGCCAGAAAGCTCCCTCCACCTCTGATGGCAGGTTGCGAGTCAAAGATTGCAGATTCAAGTCAGTCTTTACTAGACCAAGCCTAATTTTTTTACAGAAACTTCTGTGTTAAAATTGACTTGCAAAGAATGGTTTGAAGAAGAAGGGAAAGAAAAAAAAAAGTATCGCACGTAACCAGAATCACTTTTGGATACCGCTCAAAATCAGCGCCAACCCAGCTGCTTTGGGTCTGAATGAAGCCCTGAAGACCTTCATGAAACAGGTCTGGACAACTCGATGTGCAGCATTGCATGTCACAGTGCTGAAGGAGATACCTGAGAGACCTTCCATCGCCAAGAGGCCCTCGTCTTCCAAACAAAGGCAAGGCGCAGAAGGCCTCCCACCGAAATGCTGATTATGCTTGTGATACTGGGCACAAACGGGTCTTTTTGTGTTCTCCCTGAACACTGAGATAGCATCTTCTTGGCATGATGTTCCTTCTTACCCAAGCTAAGCTTCCCCAGTTGCCTCCACTGAGGTTGGATGTGGGATTTTGCTCTTGCAGTTCACCTCCCTGCCCACACCGTGCTGTAATTCATCGCTGTAACAGGCAGACCCAATTGCGCATTCCATCACTGCAAATCCACATACTGCAAATAAACTTTGGGTTATTTACCACTTGCTTATGCTATTGATTATGACTCAAAACAGTTTTTGTAGCTGATTTTTTTTTCTGGCTCATTACTTTAATAAAGTTTTTGGCTGGCTGCATTTGGAAAGACGAGCAACATAATTAGCAGTAGGGTTTTTTTTTTCCCCTTTTCAGGAACTGAGATCTAAAACATTTTGAAATTCTACTTTATGTCATCCGCCCCCATTCTGGGGTCATTGTATATGGGAGCTCAAACCTTCAAATCCTCTCATGCAGAACCCTTTCCCCAACTAATTATTTACTAACGACATTCCTGACATAGTTCTCACACTGCCGGCTACCTGTGTGATGAAAAGTAGCACCACTTTCCATAGTCGATGGATGCCAATATGTCTTTTCATGACTTTACTGAGAAGTGAGAGCATATTACATGCCTTGCGCTATTTGAAATGTTGTGACCTGGATGAATGTGATTAGGTGTGCCTTGGGAGTTTGTGTAAAAGCCTGAACATTCTGAGTTCTCCTGAGGGGCTGAGTTGAGGGGGGGGCAGAATATAATTTATTTTTTTAAAAAAAAATCAAGAAAGTTGGAAGATTTATAGGCAGGAATCATGCTGGTTTCTGCAAGCAGTTTCCCAAACTTATAGTGACCCGTAAGTCTTCTTCTGTGGGGCAAATGGCAGCTTTATTTTTGGCAGTGAAATGGGCAGTAATTTTTGGCAGTGAAATGGCATGGGGGAAGTTTTGCAATGCCCTCCCTGGTATTGTGATCCCCACTTGATGCTTGCCCAGGAAGATCCTAATTAAGGATCTCTTGTATCATGTCTGAGCCATGAGTCTGCTGGTTCCTAAACTTTTTATTTTTTTTTATTTGAAGAATGTATTTCCTGCTTTTCCCAGCCTGGACCGGTCCTCAAGATCGTACTCCGTTCTTTTGGCACCACCATCTTGGATCACATGAGATTTCATGCAATCCAAGATGGTGGCATTCAGGCGAGCTGGTAGGAGGGACCACTGTGGAGCATCCCATGGCACCCCTGTGAGTGTACTGTGGTACCCCAGGGCTTCACGATGCACTCCTTCCAAATGCCTGCCTTAGTCAGAGGAGGTCCAAAGTCTTGAGCATTTGAAGCAAAATGACAGTCACGGCCTCACCTCTACCCTTGCAGGCTTTTAATGGGGAGGGAGGGGGGGCTTGCAGCAAGATTCCCCCCCCCAGCATCTCAAAGAATGTGAGTCAGCTGCCACATGAAGATCTTGGTTGTATGGATTCTCCTCAGGGGAGGCGGGCAGAAATGGCAAATGCACATTGTTGTGGAGGAACATCGAGCTCACAAATAGACCCGACGGGAGCATCCCTATCAAGGGAAATAGCAACCACCAGGGAGAGGGGTCCAGACTGGTGGAGATAGATGGTCAATGATGTCTAAAAACCATGCAGCCTCAGTCCGATGGCAAATGCAACATGTAACTGGGCCCTTCATCTGGCAACAGTCAGAAGAGGAATTATTGAGCAGGGGACCATTTCCAAGTTCAGGCAGCTTGCACGAAGCAAGATGCATAGCCAATGTTCAAGGTCTACTCTTGTATATTCTTGTATATATATTCAAGATTCAGTCCAATCCTATGCAGGGTCTGTACCAGCAGGATGCATGTTCTGCCAGCACGCGTTCTTGCAGAAGCGCAGCAAAGCATTTTGCTAGTAGCAGTGCAAGACTGAAGTGGCCATTGCTGGTCTGCTGGAGCTGGTACGTCTGGCACAGGGGCTGGGAGAGGGAAGGGAGGGCGTTGAATGGGCAGGGGAGGGCGGGCTGGGGTGGTAATGGGGTGCAGGGTGGATAGATGGGCTTCGGAAGGGTGGGATTGGCAGCATAGGTGTGCCACATAATCATACCCCCTTCCCAGGCCTGACCTACTTGCATGGATCAACGCAGAGCTCTTGCTGGCGCAGGTCTGAATTGACCCATTGCAACTACTGGGTCTTACCCTGAGGAAAGGGGACAAATATCCTCTGACATCTCCAGCACCCAAAAATCCCTCGTGTGCTGGCTGGATCGCTGCTTGGGGGTGTAGGTATGGTTAGGCTGTAAATTGTTTTTAAAAGGCCGCATAAAAGGCAGAGTGTTGAAAGCATCATAATGACCACGGCAAAGTTATGAACACAAGGCAAGCAATGGAAGGAAAGCAATGTGTAACTTGGCCATCATGCAGTGCCTCGTAAAACATCCACTTAGCACTCTGGGACTTGTGCTACTTAGAACTACTGATATGAGCTAGTCGGAGACATAGGGGTTGGTAATGAATAATCATGCAGGAGCTGAAACGGGGGGGGGTCATCTGCCCCCCAAAAGCATTGCCCCTCATGACCCAGATTCGTTTTAAATCCATTAAGACCAAATTCATTGTTTGTTTGTTTTTCTTTTTCTACCTCCTCTTATTATTGATCCCGCCGTCTGTGCAATTCTCTCTTCTGAGCCCTAAATGCCCGGATTGAGCCCCTTCCTTGTCAGGACGTTTCAGCTTCCTGGAACAATCTGATCCCAAAGGCCACATTGAAAATGGGTTTTCCGTCAATGAACCCTCAATGTCTCCGGAAGCCGCTAAGTACCATACCGCTCACTGGGGTGCGCCGACTTCTGTAAGGTTATGCGTGCTACAGACCTGGGCGCTGAACAGTGGGGAAGATGCCTTCTGGCTGGCGCTTGAGAATAGCCAGATGCACTTTCATTCTCTGCCAAGCCTGGCATCTGGGTTTCTGATGGAAGCCAGAGGCCTTTCTCAGCCCTCAAGCAGACATTTGTCTGGGCATCCTCAAATTGCAGAACACAAATGTTGCCTCCTTTTCCCAGCGCTGGTTTTGCCTCTTGCGTAAAGAAAAGGAACCTGAGAATTAGACCTTTCCTTCTGCTCTTTCAATTCAGAATCAAGATCTCACAGAATTTGTCAAGGACGTGAGGACTTCAGGGTTGGATCTAGCACAGAGGAACACCTTGACGCCAGAGGATTACAAATGAGGTGGACAACTAGGGCTACAGTAATATAAGCATGTAGCTGGAAGTAAATCCCATTGAATTCAATGAGTCCTGATTCTGAATAGACATGCACAGGGTAGTGTAAGTCGATGGTGTTGTAGCTCGCTTGTCTTGTTTTTGAAATGAGAGCATATTCTTTACAAGTGTGGCAGCATTTGACATACTAAAGGAAAGTACTTCACTAGAAAATGACCAATGATGTGCTTCGCCACATGGAAGCCCTTTCGCCATGACAAGGCAGTGATCAATGAAAGGGAATGATGTGCTAGACATTGCATTTCTACCAATGTTGCTCTAACACATCATTGGTAGAAAAGCTGCATTACAGAGGTTTAATGGTCCTTTAAAAACAAAATAAGGGAAGTTGTACTAACTAGGAGAAGAGGATGAAATTAATCAATTTCTACGGAAGAAAAGAGTTGCTTTTTCTGTATTGAATCTGGTCTTGCTTGGTTTCTTTCCTTCTGCTGTTCATGTGATATGAGCAATAGGCCAGCTTATCCAGATGGAGCAGTTGTCCAATCAAGGAAGAGTGTTGTGGAGTCTAAATGCCGAAGGGGTCAACTGGAGTCCCAAGCGGCGGCATACCTAGAGTGGAGTCATGGTGCTAAGGGCACAATCCTCATTGGGAGAATTGGGGCTAGCACGTGGAAGCGTCCACTCCGGATGTAATATACTTGTCATGGGCTGTGAGAAGAATTTTATCAGGGGATACAAGGTTTCTTTTGGGCCCCTTCTACATTGGATCATAAGCTCATATGATAATTGTATCCTAATTCTATGAATCAGGATGCGTAAAACTATGTAGGCTTACACAAAATGTGAATGCTTATCTTGACACCATAAATGCAAACATTTTCTGAGATTCCAGGAAATTTCCAGCTCCCTTTCTTTGGCTTCTGGGCCCCTTCTATCTATGCACACTTACAGCCTTAGAGCAAAACTAACGACATCTATGCATCTATGCACCACCACAAGTGAAGGGGAATGATAACATTGAACAACACTTTCAAAGATGGTCCTAGATCGTGGACACCCAAATGCATCAAGCAACTGCGTCTTTTCCAAATCCCAGCTTCTAGAGATGCTGTTCAGCAAGACTTGCCTTTAAAAAAAAAAAAAAGGCATGGCAAAGTGTCTCTCTGTTGAGCTGTGTACTGAGTTGGGATCTGGTGTATTCTGCAGACTTCTGTATTTTATTGCCACAATATGTGCAGACTATAACTAGCTCCACTGTGATACATTATCATCCCGCATTGGAGCCCAAGTTGTTTTGCTGCTCCTAAGATTGCTATAAACACAAGATGGTGGCATGTGCAAAAACGCACAGCCTCTTTCCTCAGATAATTTTTTTTTATCAACACACTTAAAAAAAAGATTCCTTTTGTTTCTGTGACAGATATAATGTGGTTGGGACCATGGTTACCGCTCCTTAGGACTTCCCAGGCTTTTCCAAAACTCCCCTTCATTGCACAGGGAGAATTGCCCAGTGCATTGTGACGCCAACCATCATTGAGAGTGCATCCAGGCTTCACCCCCTCCCCGAACCAGACTGCCTCCTGGACCGCCCTGCGCCTGCCCAGTTCCTCCCTCCCTCCCCCCACCCAGAACCAGTCCTGCATCAGCCAAACGCGGCTGGGACAGGCACGGTGCGCTGGCTTGCATTGGCTCTTGGGTGCCCTGAGATGGTGCCCTGAATCCACTAATTCCAAAAGTAGGGGTGGATGGAGCGTACCAAAGACAGGCCCAGTGGTGGAATGCGCAGCACATTGATGCTGCTGAATGTGTGTTCCATCCCTTTTGTGAAGCATCAGTGTGTGGCATAACCATGAGGCAATCTTCTCTTGTTCCCAAGCGCTGGAAATTCCTCCAGCCCCTCGCAGAAAACCGAAGGGCTGCTCTTTGCGCAACTTCTCGCAATCTCCCTTTCATCTGCTTGCCACTGCGTTCGGGACAAAAACAGCCACCACCGGTCTTTCTCCTCCAGAAGCGCCTTATTGTGCAGTCCGATCATAGATGGTGAATAATTTCGCATCCGTTTTATGTGCCATTGTCTAAGAACAACTGTTCACATGTCCAGGATACTTGGCTCACAATGCCCTTGTTTCTTACACTCTAGTCTTTTTCTCTTCAATGAAATGAAAGGTGGAAGAAGGACTAAGATGTCCAGGTGCAAAACCAGGGCTGCATCAGACAGAATGGCTTTTCCATTCCAGCGCACTGCATGAGCAGTGCAGATGTTCTGCCCCAGTGTGCACATGTAGGAACAGGCGTGTTTTGAACGGGCAGAGCTGCACATATCTGCTCTATGCAACGGGCCAGATTGCATGCAAGACATGAAGTTTAAATATAATGGGGTGGCCTCTTGGATCCCCCCCCGGCAGCCTGACACTCTGGTCCCCCCACCACCACCCAGCCACCCTCCATTTCCCACTACACTGATAGGAGGGCTTTCTCAATTCCCCCCCCCCCAGGACATTTGCCCTTTTCTCTCCCACTTTTTGTGTCACTTCTTTCTGAAAACTCACTGACTTTCTGGGTTTTGTTTAGTGTCTGATTTGCTCTCACTCCTCTGTTGTTTTAATGATTTTTTTTATTTTTCTTAATGCTTGTGTTTGTTTTATTATTGCATTTTAAAATATGGTGTTAGCCGCCTTGAGTCTTTTGTTTTTTATCATGAAGAACAACATTCCTTTGAATGTGTTCTGAGACTTTCCATTTAAAAAAAAAAACAAAAACAAAAAACTCTAGATTAGGGTGCATTTCTGTTTAACTGCCCTCACTTCTCCAAATTTTCCTGTGGCCTGAAACCGGATGTCAAGCTGTGCTTTAGCCCGGAGAACAATGATGGGGAAAAAATAAGGCTGCTCATCGGCTCTTTAGCACTGGCCATGTCAGTAAAACGGGCAATTGCAAAGGCCCTATGAAGCAAGGCTTTGATATATGTCTTTTTCCTACTGTCCAAATTCAGCTTCTGAGCTGCCTTTGATTTTAGGTGCACAAAGAAATGTGGTTGAACAATGTGATGTTTGAACACAGTGCAACATAAAAGCCCAACATCTTACATGTTCTGAATCTCAGACAAGAAGGGAAGGAAAAGAGGTTCCTATATGGCTTCGTCCAATAAAACCACTGGGGGTGCCTTATCAAAAGGTTTTCCCTCCTGCTAATAGAGTTAACTCGGCGGGATGTCTTTTCAGGTTTGTAGTGGAAAAGGAGGGAAGGGCGGTGCTCCCCCTAAATGCCAGGAGATAAGAGTAATCTTATCCACTCTTACCTTCTCTGCCAAAATGGCGACCTACAGTATGCGGGGGGGGGCAGTTGCAGAGCTCTCCTTCCCGGGGGTAAACCTCCGCTGTGCAGAGGCCTCACTCGGACCTGTGACAGCTGCAGCTCAGCCCTAGCCTGTGCCGGAACAGGCGGTCTGCAGGGCAGGCTGGCGCAGGAACAGGCAGGCTGTGTCCAGCGCGGGTGAAGAGGCAGCTGGAGGTCACCGTGGGGTCAGGCCCAGCCACACTATGGAGGGACGCAGAACTGAGCCGGGCAAACTGCTCAAATCCAAGCAGCCCGACTTGGGACCAACCAGGCCGGGGGCGGAAGTTAGGATCAGGCCTGAGTCAGATCCTGGCTCCACCCACTCCCTGGCACGGCCTGCCCAAGGGTCCGCCCTCCGCCCAGCCCAGTCTGCCTCCTGCCACCCTCCCCTGCGCCCCCCACTCCCCGGCGGCCCATCTGCAACACGTCCGGGGCGGCGCAGCTCATAATGCCACACTCTAGGGCAACGTCTATCCGCTCGAGGGGCAATCGTGGGCCTTGCTTCATGCGCGGCGAGCTGAGCTGTGGCAGCTGGTCGTGTAGCCAGAGCGGGAGGAGTGGGAAGTGCTGCAGGCCCCACAGCGCATCGTGTCGGCGGCCCTCCCCCAGCGGAAGCCATTCCAACACTCCTTTGAGTCCCTGCATGTTGCCGTAATGGCCCCGAATGACTCCAGCAGCGCGCGGGGCTGCTGACGCTGTGTATTGTGGCCTGCAGCACTTCCCACACACACCCCTCTGGCTACGCTGCTGGTAGAAGCCGATATGTGTGTCTAAGGTAAGAGCTGCATTTCCAATTGTACCAATGCTGCTATTCCAATTCATTTGACTCTGGCGTACGCGGCAGCCACGACTCCATTTCCAGATATATAATCGGAATGGTTTTGTGTGTGTTTTTTAAACCAAGGCAAGGAAATGCATAAAGACAATTCTTGTTGGCTACTAATGATTAAGCTTAAGGGGATAATAAGGGCAGCGCCTGAATGGAATGCCTGGAATTTGAGCTCATGAATAAATCAGTGGTCCCTCGATAGGGATTGGAGATAGCCAGTGGCTGAAGGCAGATAATATTCAAAGGTACCCTGACATTTCCCTGCCGGGTGCCCGCAGTGTCATTGCGTGGGGCTAGTCATTGTACTAAATGCCAAGAGTCCTGACAAAGGGACCGCGAGGGGTCAATGGCACACGACGGGGGCAAAATTAAGCATGCGTAGAGCGTCATGCCGCTCATTAGCTTTGCTGTCATGCCCAGCGCTGGGAGACTCAAATGGCACAGCAGCAGCGAGCCAGGCAGCCTCCAAGAGAACGGCTGGCGTCCCGGGCGCCAGCGACCGATCCAGGGGTCTGCGAGGGAACGCTCCAGGTGGCGAGAAGGGGGTCACTCCTTAGGTCGGAGGCACGTTGTTGAGCCCAATCAACAAGCAAGCCTTAGTGGTTGCGCAGGAGGACGGGACTCTGGGGGTGCCGGCTGCAGAGCCCAGCGGGACTGGCTTGGGAGGAAACTGACACGGAATCTGGCCGGCAGGTTGGACCTGCAGCCCCCCAGCCCATTCCAGGCCAGGGGGCACCTTGGGCTGACGCTAACCCCTCGGGTCGGCCCAACGCCACTCGCGCCGAGACGGGGATTCTGACCAGCACCCCCAGGTCGGCGCCGGTGCCGTGGAGCAGACACCAGCAGCAGCCTGGGCCCAAGGGCCCGAAGCCCCGCCGCCCCGCTCGTGCGCCAGCCAAACTCAGCGGGCGCGAGAGGGGTTCTGGGCGGGGGCAGGCCGGGAGCCATGCTGGCCTGGGGAGGGGGCCAGGGTTGGGGGGCGGCCGCCTCCCAGCCTCGTCCCCAGACAGCGCGGCCCTGATTCAGGCCCCTCAGTATCCTCAGCTGGAGCCTCCCCTGGGGTAAGAGCGCAAACGTGCCCCTGCCCCGGGGAGGCTCCTCAGTGCTCCAAAGCCATGCTGGACACCTCTCAGCCCCGCAGGCCTCGCTGCTCCGGGGCAGCTCAGGAGTGCACTCTCTGTAACGTAGCTGGGGGGGTACCCAGGCCCTGGCGTCACCCACCCAGGACTGCACGCCTCTGGCCCCAGAGCCCTCTGAGGTCCAGCGTGGGGGGAGGCCCCGTGTCACAGCTCCCTCCCTTCCCCTCCCCCGCACAGCCTGCACTGGGCACCCTGTCACAGCAGCCGGCGCTCGGCGGGACAAGAGGGGCCGCCTGGGGTGCTTTTGAAATGCCCAAAGGAGGGAGGCAGGCAGCTGCCTCAGACCTGATGTCGACGGGAAGAAAGGAGCTTATTAGGAAGGATCGTACAATTGCACAAAGGGTATTAGTGTCAGGAGCCGTTTCCGAGTCTACACTCAATTTCCTTAGCAACCAATCAAGTGCCTACCAAATATTATGTTTTCTGTTAGCATTTTTCCTCAGGCAACATCGTCACAGAGGCGTTCAGGTGGTGAGCAAGTCAGAGCAAGCAGGGAGGTGAGCAACCCCAAGACGCAACCCCAAGCCCGCACCAAGATCTGTGTGAGGGAAGCGGGCGGTGCAATCCTAAACCCTGCGCAGCATCAGCGCAACAGGGTTGCGCTGACGCTGTGCCCTTATCGCCGGCGCAGGAGTGCCAATCGGCACCCCTGCATCGGCGTTAAGGCAACAGGACTGGCGCTGTTGGCAGCGCTGGCCCTGCTGCGCCCGTGCTGAGCCTCTCTCGCGCCGACCGAAGCCCGTCCGTGCCGAGGCAGCCTGGGGATTGGAGGGAGGGAGGGAGGGAGGCGGGGGCGGGGGCGGGACTTGGGCATGACATGGGCAGGCTTGGGAGGTGGCCATACGGCTACATCCTAAGCCCGTCAGGGAGGTCGCGCGGCCCTGATTCGGACCGCGTGGTTTCCTCGGATCTGCGCCCGCTCCAAGGAGCACATAGGGGAGGCTGGAGCCTCCCCTACAGTAAGTGAGCGCACACTCCCTTGCCACAGGGAGGCTCCAGCCTCCACCTACGCAGCGCTGGAAAGGGCACTGGCTGGCTGGCACTCTTACTCCAGCGCTGGGTAGGATTGCGCCCTTAACTTTCCATACATTGGCCCTGTACAGATCTCACCTGGTGGTTTGGCCACATGTCCTGTGTAATGCATGAACTTGCCCAGCAGGGTTTGCCAATATCCCATCTTGCTAAAACAGTTTCAAGCAGCTGTGAAAAGCTGAGGCAATTGTGAAATTTCAGCAGAAACTCCTGAAACACACACACACACACACACACACACACACACACAAATCAGAAATACAGCTACTCCAAAGTTCAGTCATTCCGTTTCCTAAAAGGTGTTTCAAAGCATCACAGGTGCATGTACGTCAATGACATGTCACCAGTGCTGACTCAGCATGGTGGTTCACACAAGTGACGCCCTTACAAAGAATGATGTGTTGGTGTGACAAACATTCTCTCGATGGTCTTTGATCACTGACGGCTCATTCATAAATGTAGGGCATCGTGTGATTGTGTGATATCTCTGTCTCCAGACCTTCATTCAAGAGGATCTGGATGGATGTTGAGGACCAGGTTATATAAGCTGGGACAGACTCTAGCTTTGTTCCTTGTGGCTTGAACAGTGTGCCACTGCTGTCGCTAGAAATGTGAGGGTCTGGGATGGAGAGAGAACCAGACGCTGGCAAGCAATCTGGGTAATCACAGCATCAGAATGTCTTGGCAGTGTCAGTTTCCTCGGCTCACCTCTTGTTTAGAGCGTTTGTGCCAAAGTGGATAACATGCCTTGACAGATTTTGTATTTTTTGTGTGGTTTTTTTACCGAGGGCCAAGCTAGACATGTGTCGAGGTGTGCAAATGTGCCGGATGGTGGGCTTGCATCCTTTTTGAACCACCTGAGGGAGGCACCAAGGGATGTGTGCGTGCCACAGGTTTGATTTCATTCGCAGCCCCCTCCCCTATGCTATTTTTAGATTTTTTTTTAATATTGTAAAAAGGTAAAGGTAAAGGTTTCCCCACGACCAGATGGTCTAGTCGTGACCGACTGCAGGGGGCGGTGCTCATCTCCGCTTCAAAGCCTGTAGAGCCGGCGTTTGTCCGAGGACAAGCTTCCGTGGTCATGTGGCCGGCATGACTCTACGCCGTAGTGCACGGAACGCCATTTACAAAAAGTACAAAACATATTGTATCGGCTTTTAAGTAAATGGTTTTCTCAACCCCAAAAATATATGGGAGGGTTTCTGCAATTTGGATGAAAGCCCCTCCCCCCGCCCCCGCTGATGTGTTCTTGCCCTGTGCCCCAAGCTGATATTCTCCCTGGAAAGAAAAAAATTCCAAGGGACCCCTACTTCCCAATGGTTGCCCCTGTGGTTTGTTTTCAGTATGAGGGGCAGGCAGTGTGGAAAGAGGCTCGTCACACCTCTCCTGGGTATGCTCTGGCTTGGACTGTAGGTTATAGAGTTCACAGTGCAAGAGGCCTCTGCCAGCATTTCAACCCCAACCCCCATTTCTCCCCTTGACACCCAAGCAATGGAGGAACTTCAGCCTAGAAAAAAGGCGCCTGAGGGGGGACATGATTGAGACATCCAAAATTATGCACGGGAGGGATAGAGTCGACAGAGGGATGTTCTTTTCCCTCTCCCAAAACACCAGAACCGGGGGGCATCCGCTAAAACTGAGCGTTGGGAGAGTTACAACAAGATAAAAGGAAGTACTTTTTTACCCAGTGGGTGGTTAGTCTGTGGAACCTTTTGCCACAGGAGGTGGTGATGGCATCTGGTCTAGATGCCTTTAAGAGGGGTTTGGATGGATTTCTGGAGGAAAAGTCCATCGTGGGCTATAGGCCATGATGGATTGTGCAACCTCCTTACAAAAGTGGTGGGCTACTTCAGAGAACCAGGTGCAAGGGAGTGGCAACAGGATGCAAGCATCTTGTTGTCTCGTGCCTCCCTGGGGCACCTGGTGGGCCGCTGTGAGATACAGGAAGCTGGACTAGATGGGCCCCCTTTGGCCTGATCCACGAGGCCTCTTCTTATGTTCTTATGTTCTTATGTCCATTTGGAGCCTGGTCAGGCTGACCCAAAAGGATTTAGGGCACAATCCTTACTGCCTTTCCAGCACCAGGCTAAGGGCAGTGCAGCTCCAAAGTAAGAGAACAAACATTCCCTTGCCTTGAGGAGGCCTCCGTGACTGCCCCCCCCAACCGCAGGATGCAGCACAGGCCCCACTGGCACAGCCATGTCAGTGCTGCAAAGTTGGTTAGGATTGAGACCTTACAGCCCCATCCTCACCTGTGCTGGAATAGGCCGGCCGGCTCACCTGTGCTGCATCCTGATCACGTTAGAATGCGTCAGCAACTCAGCACGGGACATGTTCCTCTTGCCCCGGGGTAAGCCCCAGCCAGCCCTATGGGGCTGCTCGGATCTATGCCAGCAAAAGAGCAGGTGCAAGTCCACGCAGCCAGGAGCAGCACGAATCGGGGCCACCCAGCTGGGATGTGTCCCCTCTCCGCTCCCCTCTCTGCCCATGTCCCTTGGCATGGCCCTGCGCCAGCAGAACTAGACCGGAGCATGGCTGGCACAGCTGATGGGCGCAGCAGCGCTCGTGTGCTGGTGCAGCACTCTTGCACCAGCCCAGTGACCGGGTCCATGTTGCAGATGCATGTTTGGCATGTTTGCAACAGTGTTGGTCCGGGGCAAGAGCGCTGTGCCTTTGCAACACCAGGTTCGGATTGCGCCCTTAACTTTGTGGCTATTCTGGTTTCTAGTAATTGTGGTTTAAGCTTCTATCTGGAGGGGTTCTTAGCTGACATTTATGTCTGAATGCTTAATAGAACCGGAGTTATAGGCGTCACCAATTGAGTTGCAAATTGTTGTAGCCTAGGGGTGGCCAACCTTTCACCTTTCGGGCTCTTGGACCTTTAACAATTGCATAGAGGAGGGAATCTCACAGAGGACAAGCTGCACCTGCGGAAATTCTGCTGTCAACGGTCCAGGAGCCATAAAGATGAAAGGTTGGCCACCCCTGTTGTATCCCATCCCAAAGCTGATGGTGTCAGTAAGAAGTTCCAAAAATGAACAAACCCCACTTCTATTTTATACGGCTGAGAGATGATGGCACATTTAGGGCTGTCCAAGTCCTTTCTGGCTGCGTTGAGGTTATATAACCCCAAGGAAGATCTATTCAAAAGTGTCCATCACGAGCCCCACTTTCCTCATCATGCAGCTAACAGCTTCAGATTGCTCACTAAATGCTAGTGGGGATTAAGTCTACATTATTGTAACTGAGCATTGCGTCAGGACCAGGGAAAACGTTTCATCTGATGCCAATTATTCCCAAATTTCCTCTCATTCAGTCGCCGTTTAGAGAGCTCCCGAGATTGAAGCAACGAGCAGATATTGGGCACTTTTCAAAAGTAGGAAGTGCGGCAACCGCTCCTCTTTTTGAAATAGCTGCGATTTGGGTGATATGTCGGGATTACACCAGAAACAATGAAAGGCTGGGAGATGGCCTGCTCCCACTGGAGAGCTCTCGGTCTATACTTGTACAGATGTGAGAATTGTTCAGGCCATTCTGGAGAGCCCAGTTTAATTCTGATGCTAAGAGCACAAGCCTATGTGTGTCAATTTAGAAATACTGGTAAGCCCCATTGTATTCAACAGGAATTGCTCCAATGGGGCATCTCAATCCTATGCTGCCCGGCTGCCATAGGCGCAGCTACCAAACAGCTACCACTGCATCCTACTGGTGCCAGCAGGTGCTGGTGGCACCTCGGGAGAAGAGGACATTTGTCCCCTCTCCTCCCCCCCCCCCGCATTAAGGGCTCACTGCCATTGATGGGCCTAATCATGTCTGTGCTGGCACTTTTGCAATGTGTACTGAAAACATTTGGATCCGCATGCTTGGTTTTTTGAACATGATCTGGATTATGACCGTGGTGAAGTTTCTCTTTGCTCCATCCTAGTTCTGATCTGGATTGGCTTCCTCCTGCATTTCTCCACAGCTGCTGATTGCCTCTGGAGTAAAGCTCCCATTCACCCCAATGGGGGATTTTCTCCTGGAGCAAATGGCAGCTGCAAGGATATGTTGGCTATTGGTACCCTTTCCAACCTACTGGGAGGTCATGCTCATAAATGCACCAACAACATGAAGCGCCTGTTCTGCCACTAAAACGAAGAACATCTTGAGGACCAGCATCCCAGGACTAATAAACAGATATCTTTCAGAAATTGCAAGCCATAAATTAGAAACATTGCACTTTCTGCATACGTGACTTTGTTAATTTTGCAGTTGTATACAAAACCTAATAACACGCCGTAATAGGAGTTCAGTAGCACTCTCTGGGTAATACTACGAGAAGCTTTTATCCTGTATGGAGGCAAAAGCAAATATAATCTGCCTTTGTAATGAGATATATGTCTATCCTGGGTGCCTTGCAAGGCAGAACTATAAAGAGTGTATTCCTTCAGAGCGCAGAATCATGTGCCTCTCCCAATATCTCAGATTTTTTTTATAACTCATACTGAGCGTGTCATTCTTCCAGTATAAAAAGACACTGAGAGCGCAATCCTACCCTGGAGTTAGGCCGGCACAGTTAGGCCAGCAAGGTTTGGCCGGCACACGGGACACCATGAAATATGTTTGGACCACTCTCAGAGTCAGAGAGGCCAGCGGACAGGCGTGCCCCATCGTCCCTGACTCCAAGAGTGGTCCAAACGTGCTTTATGGTGGCCCTTGTTCCGGCCAAACTTTGCTGGCCTAACCGTGCTGGCCTAACTCCCGGTTAGGATTGCACGGTTGCACCCTCAGGCAGGCAAACTGGGTGAAACTGTTCAGTGGTTCCCAAACTAGTGGGTCGCGACCCACCAGCCAGGGAAGGACTTTCTCTGCCCCTTTAAGGGGTGGGGAGGGGAGAAAGGCAGCAACACAATCCCCCGGATTGCCAGGGATGGGAGGGGATGTTTGCACTTACCAGCCTTCAGCACTAGGTTCCTGGGGGGGGGGTCGGGGAGCCCTCCGCAGGGCTCCCCATGCCTCCAAATATGTAAAAAAAAAAAAAAAGGCACTTCTGGTTTCGCAACCAAGACCGGAAGTGTCCTTTTTTGTTTTGTTTTTTCATATGTTTGGAGGCATGGGGGGGGGCCTGTGAAGGGCTCCCTGATTCCCCAGGACACCCTGTATTACAATATTTTTGTATCTCTTCACAGCACCCTGAACCTACAACCTGTACAGAGAATGAATGTGCTACTCTAAAGTTTTCTTCCAACTAGAAGTCAGGGATATAAAGGCCTTGTGTGGTTATCTTTTCTGTGCTTCTTCTTTAAGCCCAACCTGGTCCTGAGATTCAAAAGCATTCTAAAAGGGAAGCTGGTCATGCCTCTCCTAGAACTCCACTTGCCCCAACGAACTCGGGAAGGCGCACGCCACCTTTTGCAAAAGATGCCTCTAGCACATGGAAACGACCCAGATTAATTCTCTGCACAGGCAATATTTGTGAAAAGGGGACTTGCCAGAAATTCTACCTTAATTTACAAATACCATCACATTTTTATCTAGAACAAAACTCAATTTAGGATTAAGTAATAAGATATTCTTGTCTCAGGGGACCAAATTGAGGACATGTGGATCATCTCTGTTCAGTAAAACTGCATTTAAGCAAATCTTGGTCTAGACAGTCAGCATGAATGGGCCTTCCATCACTGAAACAAATGACTTCCTCCATTTTCATGGTATGACTGCAGCTGGAAAAACTCACTGCATTGATAGGACCAGAGAAATTACATCAGATTCATGATTTGTGACTTTGCTGAGTAAACCTAAGTGTTCTCGAGGGATGAGGGTGGTGATGAGGTGGCTCGCCCACCCGTTGCCCCTTGCCCAGTGGTGTTATTCTGCTGGAACGCTGGGCGGGACATCCGGGTGATCGACAGCCCACCCGTCGCATTCTGCAGCGTTCCGCTGTTTGCGTAACATACGCAAGCGGCGTAATTGGTTACGCAAACGGCGTAACGCTGCGGAACGCGACGGGCGGGCTGTCGATCACCCGGATGTCCCGCCCAGCGTTCCGGCAGAATAACACCACTGCCCTTGCCTCCATACAGCTCCAAAATGCTGTTAGGCTTCATCCAAGATCCCATCCCCAGGGCACACGCCCCCGATTCAGGTTGCACGGCATCCTTGGCTTTACACCTGCTGAACAGGAGGCGCAGATCCAAGGAGCCCATTGGGGTGGCTAGTGCTTACCCCAGGGCAAGAGCCCTGCAGGCAGTGGCGTCACTAGCTGGGTGAGTGGGGCACAAACCACCTCATATGATACCAATGGAGTCGCATGTCTCCAGCAAGCTGGCCAGTCCAGTTGCCCCACAACAAGCAGCTAGTCTGGAAAGCCAGCCCTGTACTCACAAGAAGAAGAGACCAGAGCAAGATTGGAGGGGAGGGGCCACGGGAATGACGCAACTGGCACACTGGCTGACACCAAGCCCACTGATGCCAGTCCTTACAGGCCCCAAATCCTGTCATTTCTGGATAATTCAGACTCAGTGATGAAATCTTAAAAGGGAGATGGGGTACTTGGAGGCTCTGCTGCCTGCATCCTGTGTTGCCATGCCAACAGTAGAATAGAAATTTCCTAGATGGAGATAGGGAGGCAGAGGACCAGGAAACTCTGAAACTCTGCTGTTCCTCGCAGCCACAACTCCTGAGAACTGCCCCCACTAGATCAGTGTCGGGCTAATTCAACAGGGGCAGTTTATGAATAGGATGATCCAGGTGAAATTCTCCCTGTGAACATTATTCCCTCTAAGGGGACCACCCTGACGATCTGGTCTCTGTATCTGGGTCCACGTACTAAAGAACTCTTGTTTTTTTTCTTAATAATCCCTTGCAATTAAAACCGGAGAACACTCCATTATCCTCTCGGGTGAAAATGAGTAATACGTAAAAAGCAATATGCCAGCATAAGGAACGTTAATTTACAGCCCAATCCTAAGCACGTCTACTTAGAAGTAAATCCTACTGAACTCAGTGGGACCTACTGCCATGTAAACTTGCATAGGAGTGGAGCTTTACAGAGGCGCGGTGTAGTGGCTGCCATGGACGCCGGCGAGGGAGTTGGGCATGCTGGGGAAGACAGCAGCGCGGAGCTGGGCCTTCTCTCCTGCTCCTGCCTCCGTCGCACTCCGAAATAAAACAATTCCAAAAGCAGGGGGGTGGCGAGGCTGCACGGAGGGCATGGCGGCGTCTTTCGTCACCGCCCCACCCCAAGCATGATCAGAGCCGGCTGTAGCTTGGGAGCATTACTTATATCATGTGTTGAGTGCCCTGTTTGTCTTGCACATTCAACACATTTGCTCCTTTCTACATAGTCATGGGTCTGACAATCTTTCTCAAGAGCCCCCCAAATGGAGAACAGACTGCTTCAGATCCATCTGAGTCCCATCGTCACGTTGGAGTTTCTCTGAGAGTAACGTCAAGAGATATTTGGATTTTCCCATCGAGGGTGACGTCATTGACTACTCCAGCGTCCATCTGTCCAACAAGCATCGTACCCATCAACAGATTAGGCTCACACTCTTTGACGTCACTGCTGGTATTTAACTTGGACAAAAGACTTCCGAAACAAAGCTGTAATTACCACGGGCAGATTGCTGCAACAGAAATAGGACGGTGATTTGATTTGGGACCATCAGAATGGCTTTTGCTTCATTCGGTACTGTCACGGAAGTGCTCTCTCCCACATAGGGGTTTCTCTTTTTCACCCCTGCTTCATAATAGAGCTTTGCAGCATACTTTCTGACTCCTCCTGTGTAAAATCTCAGGTGAGGGTTACTTATTGGAAACAGGAGGAGGCCTTCTTAGGAGGAGGATAAAATCCCCAGAGAAAGTAGCATTCTTGGCTTCCTCTTTGAGGTTATTCTGGGGGTTAAGCAACCCCTGAGGTAGTGGTGGAAGGCAGGCGTCTCCTGTTCTTGAGTTTGACATGTCAGTGGGAAAGAATTGGTAAGGAATTTTTTTGAAGCATTTAATTTTATCTTTTAGCTATGTTTTAAAGTTTTATTAAACCAAGAGGTTTGTAAGGTTTAAATCATTTCCAAGTGTATTTTTGTTTCTAAGATATTAAGGTCTTGGGAAACCCTTTTTTTTCTTATTTAACTTTATGTAGTGTAATAAATTTTCTGAATTGTGTTGTCAAAACTTAAAACATCGCCTCAGGTTCCATAGATATAGATATAGATATAGAGAGATCTGACTAAACATGGTCCCCTGGAGAAGGAAATGGCAACCCACTCCAGTACTCTTGCCAAGAAAACCCCATGGATTACAGTGCTAAAAGGCTAAACGATATGACGCCAGAAGATGAGGCCCTCAGGTCGGAAGGTGTCCATTATGCTACTGGGGAAGAGCAGAACATGAGTACTAGTAGCTCCAGAAAGAGTGAAGTAGCTGGGCTCTGCTGTGGATGTGTCTGGAAGTGAAAGGAAAGTGCGATGCTGCAAAGAACAATACTGCATAGGAACCTGGAACGTCAGATCTATGAATCAGGGTAAGCTAGACGTGGTCAAACGTGAGATGTCAAGACTGAACATCGACATCATGGGAGTTAGTGAACTAAAATGGACAGGAATGGGAGAATTTAATTCAGATGACCATTATATCTGCTACTGTGGGCAGGAATCCCTTAGAAGAAATGGAGTAGCCTTCATAGTGAACAAGAGAGTGGGAACACTTTACCCCTGCTAACTGGGCAAGAGGCACTTTTCACACGGTGTTCCTCTTATATTTAGCAGGGGGAGAGTAATTGTCCCTCTTCACCCCTGCGCAGTGTCTTTTCTAGTGGCTGTTGCTGGTGGTGTTTTGCATATTTTTAGATTGTGAGCCCTTTGGGACAGGGAGCCATTTAACTTTATTATTACTATTTGCCTGTAAACCGCTTTGTGAACTTTCTGTTGAAAAGTGTTATATAAATACTATTTGAATGAATGAATGAACAGTGGTACTGGGGTATAACCTCAAAAATGATAGAATAGGATCCAAGGCAAACTTTTCAACATCACAGTAGTCCAGGTCTATGCCCCAACCATTAATGCATAAGAGGAAGAAGTTGACCATTTCTATGAAGATCTACAACACCTTCTAGAATTAACACCAAAAAAAAAAAAGATATGCTTCTCATCATAGTGGATTGAAATGCTAAAGTAGGCAGTCAAGAGGTAATAGGAATAACAGGCAAGTTTGGTCGTGGAGTACAAAATGAAGCAGGGCAAAGACTGATAAGAGTGTTGTCAGGAGAACACATTAGTCAAAGCAAACACCCTTGTCCAGCAACACAAGTGGTGACTCTACACATGAACTTCACCAGATGGTCTACACTGAAATCAGATTGATTACATTCTTTGCAGCCAAAGGTTAGGTGGAGACGTTCTATATAGGCAGTAAAAACAAGACCTGGAGCTGACTGTGGCTCAGATCATGAGCTTCTTATTGCAACATTCAGGCTTAAACTAAAAAAGTAGGGAAAACCCCTTGGCCCTTCACATATGACCTAAATCATATCCCATACAAATATACAGAGGAGGTGACAAATAGATTTAGGGGCTTAGATTTGGTAGATAGGGTGCCTGAAGAACTTTGGACGGAGGTCTGTAACATTGTACAGGAGGCAGCAACTAGAACCATCCCAAAGAGAAAGAAATGCAAGAAGGCAAAGTGGCTGTCTGACGAAGCTTTACAAATACCTGAGGAAAGAAGGGAAGAAAAAGCAAGGGAGAAAGGGAAAGATATACCCAACTGAATGCAGATTTCCAGAGAACAGCAAGGAGAGATAGGAAGGACTTCCTAAATGAGCAATGCAAAGAAATAGAGGAAAACAATAGAATGGGAAAGACTAGAGATCTTTTTCAAGAAAATTGGAGATATCAATTTCGTGCTAAAGTAGGAACAATAAAGGACAAGAATGGCAAGGACCTAACAGAAGCAGATGAGATTAAGAAGAGGTGACAAGAATACACAGAGGAACTAGATAAGGCCAATCTAAATGTTCCTGATAACCACAATGGTGCAGTCACTGAGCTCGAACCTGACATCCTAGAGTGTGAAGTCAAGTGGGCTTTAGGAAGCATCACTAACAACAAAGCCTAGTGGAGGTGGCAGCATTCCAGCTGAGTTATTCAAAATCTTAAAAGATGATGCTGTCAAAGTGCTGCACTCCACATTCCAGCAAATTTGGAAAACCCAGCAGTGGCCACAAGACTGGAAAAAATCAGTTTACATTCCAATCTCAAAGAAGGGCAATACCAAAGGTTGTTCAAACTACCGCACCATTGCACTCATTTCACATGCTAGCAAGGTGATGCTCAAAATCCTACAAGCTCAGCTTCAGCAGTATGTGAATCGAGAACTACCAGCTGTACAAGCTGGTTTCCGAAGAGGCAGAGGAACTAGAGATCAAATTGCCAACATTCGCTGGATCATGGAGAAAGCAAGAGAGTTCCAGAAAAACATCTACCTCTGCTTCATTGAGTACGCTAAAGCCTTTGATTGTGTGGATCACAACAAACTGTGACAAGTTCTTGAAGAGATGGGAGTACCAGACCACTTAATCTGTCTTCTGAGAATGTGGGCTAGGAAGCAACAGTTAGAACTGGACATGGAACAACCGACTGGTTTCAAATTGGGAAAGGAGTACGACAAGGCTGTATACTGTCACCCTGCTTATTTAACTTATATGCAGAGTACATCATGAGGAAGGCAGGGCTGGATGATTCACAAGCTGGAATAAAGATTGCTGGGAGAAATATCAACAACCTCAGATATGCAGACGATACCACTCTAATGGCAGAAAGTGAGGAAGACCTCAAGAACCTTCTGATGAGGGTGAAAGAGGAAAGTGCCAAAATTGGCTTGAAGCTCAACATTAAAAAGACTAAGATCATGGCAACCACTCCCATCACTGCCTGGCAAATAGAAGGGGGAAAAATGGAAGCAGTGACAGACTTATTTTCTTGGGCTCCAAGATCACCGCAGATGGTGACTGCAGCCATGAAATTAAAAGATGTTTATTTCTTGGGAGGAAAGCTATGGCGAACCTAGACCACTTAATAAAAAGCCGAGACATCACCCTGCCAACAAAGGTTCGCCTAGTCAAAGCAATGGTTTTCCCAGTAGCAATGTATGGCTGTGAGAGCTGGACCATAAGAAAGGCAGAGCGCCGAAGAATAGATGCTTTTGAATTATGGTGTTGGAGAAGACTCTTGAGAGTCCCCTGGACTGCAAGGAGGTCCATCCTCCAGGAAGTCAAGCCTGATTGCTCCCTGGAAGGACAAATCCTGAAGCTGAAGCTCCAATACTTTGGCCACCTCATGAGAAGAGAGGACACTTTAGAAAAGACCCTCATGCTGGGCAAGACTGAAAGCAAAAGGAGAAGGGGGCGGCAGAGGATGAGATGGTTAGATAGCGTCACTGAAGCGATGAATGTGAAATTGGGCGAACTCCGGAAGCTAGTGGAGGACAGGGAGGCCTGGCGTGCTGTGGTTCAGGACACACACACACACACACACACATGGAGAGGGAGAATACTCCTTATCCGGACAGACAAAATCCTGACTATTTGAAAATCCAAACATCTTTGTTCAATCTTTGTGCAACCATATCTGGGTTGCTCAGACCTGGCCACGGTGACCAAAGCCCTAGTGACATCCAGATCAGATTACTGATTAGATTTATGGAGCTGCCTCTGCAGACAGCCTGGAAAGTGCAACTAGTGCCGAACGTGGCTGCCCGTGTGGTTGCTGGGGCTCGGCGGTTCGACTCAGTTGGGCCGTTGCTTCAGCGGCTACGCTGGCTGCCAGTTAACCCCCGTCTGGGCTGGGTGGTCCCACTCTAGGCAGCTCCTGGCTGCTTGGACTTGGGTCTGCTATTTGCTGGCACAGATCTACGCAACCCCATAGGGCTGGCTGGGGCTTTACCCCATGGCGAGCTCCAGCTGCCTCCCAGCCTGTGTCAGGACACAGCGCAGGCCTGCTGGCCTGTTCCAACACAGGCTGGGATCGGGCTGCCAGCGCCTTGTCCGTGTGCAGTGAGACGAAAGAGAAATAGATCATTGATCTGTTTTACACAATGTAACAAGGATTATTTTGTGTTACAATCCTGAGCAGGTTCATTTTCTTCAACAAAGGCAATAGAATGAAGACTTCTTCAGGATTTTTTTTTTTTAATGTAAACATGCAGCAAGTATAAGACTTGTGAAATCTTGTCATAAAGACGTATGTATGAATTAGATAAATATTTGAGTGTGATCTTGCAAACAAGGAGGTACTGAAAATTTCAGTGAGGACATCTGGTTCTGTGGGAAGTGTCAGAGGAAACCAAAATCTGAATCACTTAATTAACTGAACAGGTGGGTTTTTGTTTTTTTTTCATTTTCCAAGTTTCTCAGGGCACAATCCTAACCTGGAGTTAGGCTGGCACAGTTAGGCCAGCAAAGTTTGGACGGCACAAGAGACACCATAAAATATGTTTGGACCACCCTCAGAGTCAGAGCGGCCACCGAGTGGTCCAAATGTGCCTTACTCTGGCCCTCGTGCCAGCCAAACTTTGCTGGCCTAACTGTGCCAGCCTAACTCCAGGTTAGGATTGCGCTCTCAACATTATAGGCAACTACTTTGGAAAAATAGAATATGTATTATATTAATACTGATGGATGTTCCTGAATCAAATTTCATCTTGTTATAGGAAAAATCCGGAAGCATAATATAAGGACTCCAGTGATGTGTTTTCTCTGTGTACATGGCCCATTCAATATATTTCATAGAACTTCCAATATTCTGATAGATGACCCCAGAAATGAATGTCAAAACACAACGAGGCCATGAAAGGATATAATAATTCCAGTTGTGCTAGCTTCAATCAGATCTTCTGAACAAATTGGTAGTCATGATATAACCAAAATGGTTTTGTGGGACATAAAAAGCAAATGACTTTCAACAGCAGATGACATTGTTGCTGGCTTCCTAGAGACAAATTTATATGAAAGCATCTTTGAAATAAGCCAGTTTAGAAGGTGTTGGCTTCCAGGGTGACCATGAAATGGAACGAAAGAGAGATCTGTGCAATAAAAGGAGGTTTGATTCTCAGTGGCTGGGATTAGGGAGACTCACAAGGGATATGAACAGTAATGGGATCTGGGAATGAAGTACTGGAACTCTGGGCGGGACTTGGACGGGACTTACGTGTCATTGGCTGCCCGTCCATTCAGTCCGCCGCCCGCCCTGGCCTCAGAGGGGTGCCAGCTCGCCGGGGTGGGTGGGGGGGCGTGCCAAGTGCTCAGACGAGCAGCGGTGGGATGCGCTACCCAGGGGAAGCCCGCGCGGCCGGAGGGCAGCCAACGGAATGGAACGGGCGGGCTGCCAATCATGCGTAAGTCCCGCCCAGCGTTCCGGTACTTCATTCCCAGATCCCATTACTGGATATGAAGTCAATTTACACCCCACCCTGGTAGTTTTCCCAAAGACACCCTTAACTTTCTTCCATATAAGTGAATGGTTACCATTCGTGCCAGTGAAGAAAAGGGGTGAGAAGGGCAGCAAATTACTGGCTTCAGTATCATCTGCTGCAGTGGTGCCCAAACTTCTTTAGCATCGGGACCCACTCAAAAAAGTGACACTTTACCAGTGGCTCAAGCCCCTATGGCTATAATGGTGATAGCGCAGCAGTGCTCCCACCAAGTAGCACATTGTTCACTCCTTGATTCACATAGCCTAATCTACCTTGCCAGTTTTGCAAGCCACTAAAAATTGGGTTGTGACCCACAGGTGGGCCATGGACACATAGTTTGGAAACCACTGAACTGGGTTGAAATGTTGGTTTCACTGTGAGAAACGTCTTAATTTTGCTTTTTCTGACAGACTAGGGGGACAACTACATTGCAAGCCGTACATACACTGCTAACTGGACTGAACAATGACTCTTATTCCTGAAAGTGACAAGAGCCGAAAGAAAGACTGTCCTGTGGCACCCTTGAGACTCACCTCCTGTAAGTTGATGCTGTTGGATTTCAAACAAGGGCCCAATCCTATGCTTCCCTAGTGCCCGAAATGGCCGCTGCTATTTTCACTTTCTACAGCACTTGGCCGTCTTAGGCTCTTTTGCAACAATAACTAATAATAATTCTACTTTGAGTTGAAGTAGCACAGCCTTAGCACAGAGGTGGTTCAGGAGACTTGTGTTGTAAGATGTGTGTGAATTAGCAGCCTCAGTCTCATGCATTCCTTTTAAAAGGATAAGGGGGGATGAATTTCACCGTGAGCCTATCAAAAGTGATACCAGCCTCCTAATTTTGCACAGCTCAAACATGCAAAAGGAGACTGCTCTGTAAATCATGCATAATCACCTGAATTTACACATTAATCCTATTAGCCTGCTGCAAGTGTTAGCAGATTATTAAAGTACAATAAGATGAGCTATCAGCAATTTTTCTGTACTATTTGTATTCATTTCTTTTCAGATAGTACAGTACATTTGCAAACGGAATCTAATTTGCATTTGTACTTAACATCGTTCTGAAAGAACATGTGTCCTGTCACAGGGTAGTCTTCAGAAAATGACAAACAAGTAGAAACTGAAGTTAAAACAGTTGCCAACATTGGAACACTTCAAAGAATCTCTTGGAGCCTTGCCAAGAAAAAGTCTGGAATGTGATGATCTTTTGGCTCGGATATGGAGATGATGACATAAATGTGTTTAGTCGTATACATTCAGGTGTGTTGATTGGATAGTTTAAGGGAGATGACGATTGACTATAAGACTGTGAATATTATCATGCCCCTATACAAATCTATCACATTTGGAATAGTGTATACAGGTTGCCACACCTGTTGAAGGACATTGTAGAGCTGGAAGCGGTGCAAATGAGGGCAACCAGGAGGCTGCAATAATGGTGTACAAAGAATGGTGGCATTTGTGGCTTTTAAGCTTGGGAAAAGGCAACTAAAGGGAGGCATGCCTGAGACATATACAATTAGGCATGGGATATATAGAGTGACATTTGTCTCCCACCCATACAATACTAGAACCAGGATCATCCAATGAGCATGATTGGTTTGGTATAAGATGTAAGACAGAAAAAGGAGGTCCTTCTTCACTCTATACATAATTAGCTAATGGAATTCAGAGCGCAATCCTAAAATGGAGTTATATTAGGCCAGCAAAGCTTGGCCAGCACAAGGGACACCGTAAAGTATGTTTGGACCACTGTCAGAGTCAGACAGGCCAGCACACAGATGTGTGCCATCTTCCTTGACTCCCAGAGTGGTCCAAAGGCACTTAACCACTTTGCTGGCCTAACTCCAGGTGAGGATTGTGCCCTCATTGTCACAAGGTGTGGTGATGGCCACTAGCATGGATGATGTTAAAAGGGGATTGGACTAATTCATGGGAGACAGATCAACCAATGGCTACTTGTCACGATAGCTATGTATTGTCTCTGGGCCCAGCAACCTGATGCTACCAAATACCACTTGCTGAGGAGCAACGGTAGGAGAGAAGTCTTCCTTTCTCTCTTGCTTGTGAGCTTCCCTGGGCAGCTGATGCTGCCACGCTGGGAAACGGGCTGCTCAACTCGCTCCCCCAGTCATGATCCATTGACGCTTCCTTGAAAAAGCCAACTCCCTGTTGGAATGTATTCTAGTCCATTTCCCTTCTAGCTGGGGAACTGAGATGCTCACTTAATTGTCATAAACAATGCATAGTAAAGACCTTTCTACACAGAAGGAAAGAAGGAAAATCTCACAATGGGAAGTGAAGCACCGCGGGCTCACCCAACATTTTGTCCCAGACCACATGGCTGGCATGCAACACAGGAATAGCCCTGCTGAATCAGGCCAAGACCCACCTAGTCCAGCTTCCTCTATCTCAGCGTGGCCACCAGGTGCCTCAGGGAGCACACGAGACAGGATACTTGCATTCTGCTTCCACTCCCCTGCTTTCTGAAACCTATTATCCTCACACCCCAACACCTCAGTGAAGACACCAGACTATGGGTTGGCTTTAGCTTTATTAAACACAAGTTTTAAAAACCCATGAAACCTACCAGACACACCGTCCCTCCCTCGTCAGCAAAAATCCCCTGCATCCAGCACACAGATGTGCACTGTCCTCCCTGACTCCGAGAGTGACCCAAACACGCTTTACGGTGTCCCTTGTACAGGCCAAAGTTTGCTGGCCTAACTGTGCCGGCCTAACGCCAGGTGAGGATTGCACTCTCACTATATGAAATGGGTTTGAAACCCCTGGACTAGCTGAAAGGAATGATCTCTTCTTAGATGTGTCTGTCTACTCATTTGTCTGGCTTTGCCCATCAGTGAGCCGTTGGCAATGGGTTGTCGGTTGGATGTCGTCCTTGTTTGATTAGATTTTCATTTGTGCTCTTCATAGTCAACCTCCCTCTGGCATCACCACCCCATCTCCTCCTCCGTTGGTCCTGTCGACATCCCTGCATGGACATATATGGGTATATCTGCCTATAGGTCTCTGCTGTCCGGGAATAAGGCTTGAGGTGTCTCTGAGGTGACTTCTGGCTCTCAAACATTTCTCCATGATAAACAAGTCGATCTTGGTGGTGCCAGAAGATGTGCTTGTGTTCCTGGCTTTGCAGGGAGTTCTGGAGAAGAATTGTGACGTGTCGACTCGCACCGCTGGGCTGGGCACGAGGCAAGCCCCAAACAAGGCTGAAGGTATCCCCTGAAAGTGCACAGTGCTGTTCCCTGACGTGGAGCACCGTAAATCACCTGAACGAACGAGCCTGTTTCCTGGCAGCCTGTCTTGCTGAGTGAGACCTGCTCCTATCTTTCCTGGCTATCGTCCATACACAGGCCTGAAGGAAGAACATTCCTTGCTGTTTCATGGAACTGCAGTGGTGTGCTAACAAGCGCTCATGTGTGTGTGTTTTTCCCCTTTCTTTTTTTCTAGTTCTAACTTGTTGACTTTTACAGCAACAAAGCACCCTCGCAGACTTGGGGATCAGGCCTAGATAAAAGGTCGGGCGCAGTCTAATTGGTGTGTTTGTTTACTTAAGCATTTGCTAGCAACAGTCTTTGATGTGCAGGGCATCCTGAGTGGCTTATCGTTTCAGACAAAACTATAGAGGCTGGAAACCACCAGAACAGCCTCCAGTATATTCACGACAAAATGGGATCTGATCAGAACATCAGAGGAGTCTTGCTGGGTCCATCAAGAGTCCATCAAATCCAAGATCCTCCTACCCAAGGCAGCTACCACATGCCTCCAGGGAGCTCACGAGCCAGAGATGTAGGCAGTAGCCCTCCTCTGCCATTGTTCCCCACCAACCAATGGTCTTCAGCAGTAAAGTGCCTCTGAACATGGAGGTTCCACATCATGATCGGCGACACCTGTCAGCCCAGGCGTGTTCTCGAGAGGACCCAGGAAGAGTGCCCGGTTATGAGGCTGGCAGTGAGGTGACGGCATCCTTGCAAGGAGAGTACCGCATTTATTTTGGGCCCCTTCCCTTCTCCACTGGCTCCTCATTACATACAAGCGTTGGATCATCATTTCTGTGAATTACGAGATATATAAAGCTATGTTGGCTTACACAAAATGTCAATGCTAGTCTTCATGCTATATATGCATTTCTGAGATCTCAGGAAGTTTCTGGCTCCCCCTCTTTTGCTCCTGGGCCCCCCTTTCGACCCAGGGCCCAGGTATTATGTACCCCTGCCCCTTCTCATGGGCCCTGGTGAGATCGGAAAATGTTTGCTGCCTGGGCCCACTCTTTGCTCCTTAGCCTGAGTACAATTTGCCCCCTGCCCCCCTTCTCATGGGCCCTGCCTGTGGGCCAGTTAAGATGTGACCCGCCACAGGTGCACTCCTTCCTTCCCCTTGGACTGGGCAGCTGTTCAGACAGGACCGCTGAGTCCAGCCCCCCCTCAGCAGCGGCACTGCGGCATCCTGCACCGGTGGCAGCTTCCAACCTGCCTCCGACCGCTGCCTTAGGGAGGGCCCTTTGCAATCTGCTGAATGGGAGGCTGCTAAAGCACAGAGCACTGAGACCAGATCACTGAGACAAGTAATCACAGCCGCTCTGAATGAAGCCGTATTTGATCATTGGGATGACTGAAATTGTCTTCCATTCCGAGTAGGTGGCATCAGTGGTGTCATCTAAATGATTTAAGAACAGGTACTCACTTTTGATTGGCATGTGTCGGGACCCGCCTACCAGAAGTGACGTCATAAGCCGGAAGTGATGTCGTGGCAGGAAGTGACATGAAAAAAGCCCTTTTTGAGGCCTCAGACAATCTTAAACTGACCCAACAGTTGCAACAGTATTCCACAGCACCCCCAGAACATGTTAAGGAGGCCTGGCATCCTGTTAAAACCCCAGAGCAACTCATTCTTCAGTGGCAAGGAAAGGAAAGGCTCCGCTCGCTGCCTGCCTGCCTGCCTGGCTCTGAGAACATGCAGGCAACTCAAACATGCAGGAAATTCAAACGTTGCAGAGGGTGGAGTCGATGAGTGGGCGGGCGAATGGGCGGGGCCAGCCATAATCCTAGAAACCGGTACTCGCGTACCCCCGCGTACCCCCTGCATGACATCACTGGGTGGTATGTCCGATCCTCGTAAGACCTAGATGTAGATTAGTAGCGACTAAGAGCCCGATCCTGTTGGGTTAGCCCCATGTGCTCGACCAGCTCTGTGCGTAGTAACGAGTGCCGGTGGCAACAGTGTGGGGCTTCAGTGCCGGCACTACGATGGACTGGAGATGCTGCGGGGGGGGGTAAGTTTCACTTCTGACAGCCTTTTCAGGGAGAGGGGGTAGAACTGGGTGGAGGGAGGGAGGGTGGCTCATGGGGTGGCCCAGGCCTGGGAGGTGATGGAGATGGTGGCAGTCTCTCCCATCCTACCTTATGCCCCCGCCCAAGCCAGGAAACCCAACACGGGTCTCCTCCGTTCTGCGTCTGCTCAAACATGGCTGCCAATCAGTAGTGTCAGCCTACCGGTACGCTGGGCGGTTCTTCTGGGTGATCGGCAGCGCGCTCGCTGCGTTCCGTTGCGTAATGGCGAAAGCCCGCCTGCTGCAGCGAGCGTGCTGCCGATCACCCAGGAGACCCGCCCAGCATACCGGTAGGCTGACACTACTGCTGCCAATCTGAGTAGACCCAGTGGGGCTACTGTCGGTTGACATGGGGTAAGGGAACGTTCAGTTTTTGTTCCCTTCCCTCAAGGAGGCCTGCGGCTTCTTCTCCGGCCCCAGAGAAAACTAGCCGTTTCTGGGCCAATGTAGCTCTGGGGGCTAAGGAAGCTTAGGATGGGGCCCTAAGGCTGCAATCCTATGCACACTTCTTGGGGAGTCAATGTCATTGAGCTCAATGGGGCTTACTTCAGAGTAGACTGCGTAGGCCTGCACTGATGGCTGCTCTGCTTCCAGTGAGAGAATCTTGTTGTAAAGACCTGCACATTTAGGAGGAAAACAGGTTTCTGGATATATAATATATAGATGGGGTTGTTGCCTATGAGAATTCAGATTATAAGCAACCGAACTACATAAATAAATGGAGCAAAGACTGCCCTAAAGAATTACCACTAGAAAATGGTGTTTTCACTGCCCTTACTGTTTGCTGAGTCTTCAGTATCTTATAAGCATCTGGACAGCTATTAGCACCAGTGCCATTCCTCCGGCCCCCTCCTTACCTTACTTACCAGAGAACCATGCCCTATACCCGCTTGGAACTTAGGCTACTTTCAAAGACACAGTGCCACCTAGTGGTGTTTAGTGGCACCCCATTTTTAGCTATGACATCCATTTGTTCCAACGATTTGAGAATGTTACTTGGTGAACGATGGGTGCTCAGGCAGGCTGAGACAGCAACCACGAAAGACCAGCGCATTGCTCCAGTACGCAGTAAGCATCATCATAAGTGCTGTCTAACATACATCATCCGTGCCTTCACTGAGGAACTTCTGAAGCAATGAGCCAAACAGAGGCATTTTGTTAATTGGAAGGTGCCTGTTGCTCCACTAGTTTCCCCAGTTCTGAAGATAAATCCTGCTGTTCAGTACAGAACATCAGCTGTGCCAAGACAGTGCAAGAATAAATGACCCGGCTACGTTGTGTTTATTGCATGCCAGCCGCCAACTAGGAGTTGGGTTCCCAGCCAATGCTCTCGATCTGCAGTTCTCCCCATATAGCAATGGGCTCTGAACTGTACAGATGTTAAGGGTGCAATCCTGAAAGTGCCCTTGGGCTGACACTGGCATTGTGTACCAGCTTGTGTACCAGCCAAACTTGTGTTCTGGGTGGGGGGGGATAAGAGGGTGTTGTCCCAAAAGACCTTATGGGCAATCCAGAAGCCATCCTTCAGACTGACAGCAGCAGCAGACATGGTGGGAGGAGGGTTGGTGGTTCCAGGAGGCAGGGCTGGGGGGGGGGTTGAGAGTTTAAGCCTGTGTGTCTGGGGCTCAAGGACTTGACTCATTCCTCAGAATGACTCGGGACTTGAGTCAAAATGAGCAGAAAATTTCTGTGAGTCAAGTCGATGCACGCGAGTGTTATGACTCGCAAGCCGAGTTGTAAGGTTGCTGACTTGGGTTCGGTTCCCAGCCTCTCCAGGTGAAAAGGATCTCCAAGTGCACATCCCTGAAATTACCCCTGACACTTCTCTGTCAGACCCATGGCAGGGGAGAAACTATACTTTTTTATTAATCGCTTGGGGGAACATAAGTCGTACCAGGCAGGATGAGGAGGAAGAAGTAGCTTGACCACCGTCTCATTATCGGATTCATTCCTGAGTTAGAAACAAGAACAACGGTTTTCTCCTCACCGCACACTAAACTCGCACAGCATATCTATCTTGGACGCTTCATTTTGGCTGGGGAAGAGGTTTCCCGATTAAGCTGCCGCTTCCTGAATGCTTGTGGCACGAGGAAAATTACCCTTGCCACATAACAGGCTCATCTTGGTGTGTGCATATATGAGTGCTGAAGTCTTTCCGAGCAGGCATGTCAAGCCTTCCATGTGCATGCCTAGGTGAGTCTCAGCACATGGGGAAGAGAAACATATATACTCGGAAGATTATCTCAAATTTGGCTTTACCACCTTGATCCGCAATGGCACAGAGAAGCCGCAATGCGTTCTGTACAATGTTGTTCTCAGTGCTGAATCAACCACTGAACTCAAAACTCAAATGTCACTTAGCTACAAAACATTTAGAACATTCTAAAAAGGATATGGAGTTCTTTCGACTGTCCAAATATTCAAAACAATGACTTCACTTCCTGCTGAATGACATCACTTCCAGCTTCAGGTCTTAGGGGGGTCCCAACAGGTTGCCGTACCTAAAAAAAGGGTTCCAGTGAAGAAAAGGTTGGGAACCACAGTTCTATGTTGACCATCAGTTTGAAGGGAAAGAGTTCAAGCATTCTGCTGTGAATCACCAAATACTGAGAGATCAAGTGCTACATATTTTTTTTATTTATTTCATTTATACCCCGCCTTTCTGCCCCATGGGCACACAAGGCGGCTTACAACAATTAAAATACAATATAGACAATTAAAAAACAGTAATTAAAAACAATTTTCAAATTGTTGTGGGAACAGCCCCCCCCCCAGGATTCTCTCAGACTTTGTTAAGGCTTTTCCTGGCTGGCCGTGCTCTGCTCCAGCTCCAGCCATGTCTGCAACCAACCAAGCTTCTTTTCCTGGCTTCCATAGCTATGTACAACCCTCATGAACTCTCCTGGCTCACAGCACACTGCTGCAGCCATGCTGAAACCACCAAGCTCCTTTTCCTCCACAGTGCAGGCCTGAAGCAGAGTAAAACAATGGAGGTTTGGGCAATAATAGGACAGCTACTCTGGTGGGAAAAACACTTCTTGGCTCTGTACCCCATTGTGGTAATTTGGCCTCCCAGGAACACTTGCATTGCTATATGGTCAGCTGGAGGCATAACCAGATGCACAGGGACCTGTGAGGGTGTTGAGGTAAGACCAGGAATGTAATGAAGACAGGTCTGACTCCATTTTGGATTCCAAAAATCTTGGGAGTTAAGCTGCTATCACAAGAGGTAAGCCTCTGTCAAAAGATAGCACAGACATTCCAAAGTCTCTCCCTTCCCCAGGTCTTGTAATGCAAATCTGGTCTGATATGCAAAGTCCTGGCTAAATTCAATCAAGCCAAAAGTCAAGCCCCATCAGAACTGTAGCTGGCCACACCTCGGTGATTTAAAGTACTTACAACTGTTATCAAATGTGCCAATGGCTTGTCTGGACTGAATGACTCCTACCTGCTTTTGTGTTTAAATGTGTCAAACTTGATTGTTTTGCATCTGACTAGACCTTGTAATCTTGCCCCTAACCCTTCCTGGAGTCACAGCAGGGGGGAGGAGGGCCACCGCGGGAAGAGATGGCCAGTCAGATGGCTTACATCCCAAAATGGCCAATTGCATTGGGCAAATATTCTGACTGGCTGTTTTTAAAATCCAAAGTTTGCATATTGAATTGTATAACTGACCTCACGCACATGTACAATTGGCATAAGTTCTGTACTACCTCCTTGGAGGCATGCATGCTTGTGTCCGTTTTGCTGATGTCCTTCACATAAGTAAAATGTACCTTTTTCCCCAACAACAAAGTCCAGGTGGTATGTATGTATGTATGTATGTATGTATGTATGTATGTATGTATGTATGTATGTATGTATGTATGTATCTCTCTCTCTCTCTCTCTCGTCGACGTTAAGCAATTGGTATGCTATAGCAGTGATCCTAAGGGAGGATCACAGGTTTGTAGGGCTTAAGTATTTGCAGTAAGGACAGGGAGCACACGTCGGGGTAACGAACCTTCAAATTAACAGCCCTTAAATTTAAAGGGGCAGACATGAGAGGAATCAAAAATTGGGACCTGATCCTCTCAAACTTCAAAATAATTAAAAAAACTAAAACAGCCCCGTGGATCCTAATATAAAAGAAAGCCAGCCAGCCTGTCAACAGTTAAAAGCTTTTTGAAATAAAAAAGGCTTTAGCCCCCGCTGGAATGTTGCCAAAGAGGGAGCAGTTCTCAATTCGAAGGGGAGGGTGTTCCAAAGATGGGGGGGCACCACCGAGAAGGCCCTATTCCTGGCCGCCGTCCCTCTCACCTCTCCTGGCGGCAGCACAGTCAAAAGGGCCCCCCCAGATGATCTGAGAGCACGGGCAGGATTGTATGGGAGGAGGCGGTCCCTCAAATACCCTGACCCAAGCCGTAAAGGGCTTTAAAAGTCAAAACTAGCACCTTGAATTGGGCCCGGAACAGAACCGGCAGCCAGTGTAGTCGCCGAAGCAACGGCTCGACAGAGTCAAACCGCTGTGCCCCAGCAACCACCCGAGCAGCCACGTTCTGTACTAGTTGTAATTTCCGGACCGTCTTCAAAGGCAGCCCCACGTAGAGCACATTGCAATAATCTAATCTAGATGTCACTAGTTGTGCGAACAGTCTCTCGGGTGTGTGGACCAAATCACGCAGCTTGTTGAAATGAGGATTACGCCAACCATTAATGAAGTTTGTAAAATTTCACTTCTGCTCTCTCAAACAATTAAGGAATGATACTTTTAAAGGTTCCTCTCGCTCTTTACTGCTTGATGGTTTTGCATAACTTTTGCTATCAATTAAATAACGTAGAGGGAATAGAGGGCCACTTGGCTACTGCTTCCTGAAATATTACCAACCCCAGTAATTGTTTGGCATTTGCTTGGATACAAACATTGTAATGTGAAGCAAACATTAGCTGACAGGACATGTGCAAGGGGGAATTCTATGCCACAGAATGGGAAAGGACTTTTATATCAAGGTATTGGAAGAATTGTTTTAAAATCTAGTTTAATTTTGCATTCTCATTAATTATCTGAAAGAGGGGCTAAATAGAATATTAATTAGACTTGCAAATGATGCCAGATTAGAGGTGTTAAATGCACCACTGAGGAGAGCAAAATACCATAAGGGAAAAGCAAAGAACAGCAACAAGTGCTTAATAAGTCCGTAGATAATTAAATCAACTAAAACTTGATCTTAGATGCAATGGAGAACAGATCAGTGAAATGCAATAGTGACATACTGGATTTGGAACAACAAACTAGGAAGATTAGGTTAGGAAGAGCAAAACTGAAAACAAGACAATATAACTTCTATAAACACACTGTGCAATCCTATGCAAGTCTACTCAGAAGTAAGTCCACCTATAGGCTAATGGGTTCTGAGCTGTCTGTGACAGCTCAGGAGAGAGATCTTGGGGTGCTGGTGGACAGTTCAATGAAGGTATCGACCCAGTGTGCGGCAGCAATTAAGAAGGCCAATTCCATGCTTGGGGTCATTAAAAAAGGGGTTGAGACTAACACAGCCAATATTATCATGCCATTGTACAAATTGATGGTAAGGCCGCACCTGGAATACTGTGTCCAGTTCTGGTCGCCGCACCTCAAAAAGGACATAATGGAACTGGAAAAGGTGCAGAAGACAGCAACGAAAAATGATTACGGGGCTGGGGCACCTCCCTTATGAAGAAAGACTGCAGCATTTGGGGCTCTTCAGTCTAGGAAAAAGGCGCCTGAGGGGAGACATGATTGAGACATACAAAATTATGCATGGAAGGGATAGAGTCGATAAAGGGATGTTCTTTTCCCTCTCCCAAAACACCAGAACTAAAACTGAGGGTTGGGAGAGTTAAAACAGATAAAAGGAAGTACTTTTTTACCCAGCAGGTAGTTAATCTGTGGAACTCTTTGCCACAGGAGGTGGTGATGGCATCTGGCCTAGATGCCTTTAAAAGGGAATTGGATGGATTTCTGGAGGAAAGGTCCATCGTGGGCTATAGGCAATGATGGATTGTGCAACCTCCTTACAAAGGTGGTGGGCTACTGGTACCAGGTGCAAGGGAGTGGCAACAGGATGCAAGCATCTTGTTGTCTCATGCCTCCCTGAGGCACCTGGTGGGCCGCTGTGAGATACAGGAAGCTGGACTAGATGGGGCTTTGGCCTGATCCAGCAGGGCTCTTCTGATGTTCTTATGTTCTTAAGTCCCTTTGGGCGAGGGCTTAGTCCTCGGAAAGGGGTATAGGAAGAGGGGTGTGTGTGTGTGTGTGTGTGTGTGTGTGTGTGTGTGTGTGTGAATCAATCAATCAGACAAACAATATTTATATTCCGCTTTTCAACCACAAAGTAGTTTACAGTCATCCTCCCCCCTAAAAAAGCAGTGATAATAAGCAGCGTTCTGTGTTTTTATTCCAAGTTATCATTTTAAAAGAAATGCTTGCTGTTAAAGTGTTTAGATAGAGTATACATGCACTAGGAAGGTGATGTTTGTTATATAATAGGTGCAGCCCAGAGGCATTCCAGAGCTCCTGGTAAGGTGTTGGGGTCATGGAAAACAGCACAGAAAAAATGCAAATAACAGCTGCTTCAAATGCGGGGGGCATGCAAAATAGAAAAATAGCACACATGCGAAATCCTACGCGTGTAGAACCTCCATGCTGGGTACGGACCAGAGGCATAGTCAAATATTCACAGGGATCCATAAAATGTATCAATAGGCATTTTTTCCTGGCCAGCCCCAAATTCTTTTAGCATGAAGTGGCAGGAGCAACCTTTCATCACGCAGCCTCAGCTTGTGTACTCATTTGCAATGCCCATCACTTCACCTTCTTGCAGCTGGATAATGGGGCTCTGAGACAAAGGACACAATCCTAACTTGGAGGGAGGCCAGCACAGTTAAGTCAGCAAAGTTAGGCTGGCACCATGGCCACCATAAAGCACGTTTGGACCACCCTTAGAGTCCGGGAGACCATTACACAGACGTGTACCATCTGCCCAAAGGGGTCCAAATGCGCTTGATGGTGGTCCTTGAGTCGGCCAAACTTTGCTGGCCTCGCTGTGCCGGCCTGACTCAAGGCTAGGATGGTGCTCGAAGCCTCTGGAATGGTGCCTTCTGAAAGCCTTTGTTTCCTTGCCTGAGATGGATATTGCTGAATTTAAGCTGAAGCCATCTAGTGGTCGAATCTGGTATTTTACCAATAAGATACAGTAAATGTGCTTTGGTAGACCAGAGGGTCTACAACAGTGGTTCCCAAACTGTGGGTCAGGACCCATCGGTGCGTTGCAAACCAATTTCAGGTAAGTCGCGAAGCACCTAGAGCAGCCATATTGAAATAGGGGAAGATGGGATGCTGGGAAGAGGGAAGTTTTGTGGTTATTTTGCTTGAGTCAAGGTTGTAAATAGGCTTTTTCCCCTTTCTTGTTCACTTGGCTATTGGAACATATTGACGGCACTTCCAGCCACAACATCACTTCCTGTGAGTACCAGACAGACTGTCACACTAAAACATGGGTCCTGGAACCAGTGGCGTCCCTAGGGGGGGTGGAGCTCTAAGTTTTGCAAGGAGCCTTACCCTGCCGTGTAAATCCCTCCAACGCCCAGACATTGCTTTTCCCTGTGAGGGTTGGCTAAAACGGCAGAGGAAAGGAGCGATTTCCACAGCAAGGCAAGGCTCCTTGCAAAACTTAGAGCTCCACCCCACCCCATAGGGACGCCACTGCCTGGAAACGAAAAGTTTGAGAACCACTGATCTACAATCATCTGAAGACTGTTGATACCTATTTTTACATTCAGTGACTATTTTCTAAACCAATATTTCCCAAACTGTGGGTTGGGACCCACCAGTGGGTCACCACCTGACTGTTGGTGAGTTGTGAAACTGATAAATGGATAGCTGACATGAATGTGTATTGAGCCCTGTGGAAAGTGAAACTGAGCCACACCTGCGTATTTACTCATGAGTAGGTGACCATGCCACAACTCTTATAGAAGGCCAGGCAAAGGGGAACACAAGGCCACCATGCTGGTCCTGATCCAATGAACGTGGAGCTCAAGAAAAGTTCCAGAAAGCACCTCCCTCCAACCATAAAAAAAAAGGATAAAAACAGGGGCTTGAGCAGCTAGTAATTTGAAACCTTTTGTTTGTCTCATAAAGCTCGGTGGGCCCCAATAGACTAGAGTGCCATTTTCAAAAGTGGGTCCCAGTGCTAAAAGGTTTGGGAAGCACTGTTCTCAACACAGATCATCATACAAATTACTTCTTGCTTTGCCAAGTCGGAAGTGAGGGCGATCTGGCTGCGACATCTGTCACCCCATTGATCGCCAGGGTTGATTCGGCTGATCTGGCTGGCTAGGCGGGTGTCCCCTTCCTCCCTCACCGCTCCATGTGCGTCCCTCCCGAAGCAGCGCGCTCGGTGGAAGAGGATGACCATCCCAGATAGAAGGAGTGTACCGTTCTTCGGCCAAGGGTATACGATACGATAGCTTTGCCAAGTCTGCTTCAGAGTTCAAACACCAACACTTACCTGGGCATTGATGGTCAGCAGAAAAAAAAATGGTAGGGATCAGGTGATCATGACCTGAGAAGTAATGTGAACAGAGACAATGCCCTCAGTAAGGAGAACACACCTTTACAAATGAACCTTGGTGCGAGAATCAGGACAGGGCTTTCATGACTCATCAAGCAACTGCCTTCTTCTACTACTCAAGATCAAGTTGCTCATGGATGAAGTTACAAAAGTTTGAGAAATTTAGTTCTCAGATCTCAGCTCTTTACCATTTCAAAGAGTCTACCCTGGCTGTTGTTTGTCATAAGCAAGTCTGTCAATACCAAAGATTTTGAATAGTTTTTTTTCACTGTATACTTTCAAGTGTACACATTCTTGAACTATATGCTAATACAAATAACAATCAGAAAGTGCTTGAGGATAATTCGTTGGTTTTTTTAAGTTAAAAAGGGAAAAATATGCTTTCTTCCATTATAATACAAGATGATTTTCAGTATTATAGTCTGTATTGATTTTGTATTTCTTTTTTCCTCCAGTGACTGCTAGGATCTTTCTAGCGTGATAGATTGTGAGCCCTTTGGGAGTAAGAACCGTTTGTTGTTGTTTTAAATTTGCTGTGTAAACCACATGGTGTTTGTTGAAAAGTGTCATATTTTTTTCAGTTATGGTGAGACATTTTGCCAGCAGAGTAGGTATGTCATCGTGTGCTCCACATCAACTTATCTGTGCGTGGAACGGTTGGCTAGCCTTGTCTTGCACTTGCCAAAGTGTTATTTATGCTCGTCAAACCTGAAAAATGCATCCCCGACCCTTACTGGCCTTTGGGGTGACTGCACTGAGGGAGGCCAGTCGTTGTGGGGGCAGAGCAGGGCAGGGCGAAGGATGGCGGTTTCGAGCCGGGATGAGGAAGGGCCTGCACCAGCCAAACGGCTGCGGCAGATCCAAGGAGCCCCGCTCAGGCACTGAAGACTTGCTCCAGGGGAAGAGAATGACATGACAGGATTGGGGACGGCAGGGAGCGAAGGTGGGCAGGGGAGGGTGGGCCGGAGGGCAGGGCAGGGCCAAGAGGGGGTGGGGATGCAGAAGAGGCTGCGGCTGAATCCTATCCCCCCTCCCCGGCCTTGGAGCCCTTCTCGGCTCTCCTCGGTTCTGTGTCAGCTCATACCTGTCTCAGCTCTGGGTAGACCCATCGGGCCTGCCAGGGCTTGACATGGGGTCAGGGAACCGAGGAGACCTCCAGTTGCTTCCCTGGCCCCGCAGGATACAGCAGCGCCCATTGTAGGTGCCGCTGTACCGCAGGGCAGTGGGAAATTGGGCTCTCAAGGTCAAAAGTGCACATGGTGTATTGGAAAGCGGAATAGTCAGTCTTGTTCCGCGCTACTATGGTTACTATGCCATGGGGGCCCCATAAATTGCTACTTGTAGGCACTGGGAACACCTCTACTTATTCTGATGGCCACAGATCAAGCCCATATAGAAGAAGTGCATATTTCCCTGAAGTACATAGAATGAGCAAGCAGCATAAGAGCAGAAGCCCCTTCTACGTAGGGGAAGTGTACTAATAAGCACAAAGGCAGTAATGTGCCTGGTTACAGTTCATAAAGTTTCTTTTTAAGCTGCAGTCGCCAAGACAAAAGCATCATAAATAACTCCCTATTTTTTTTTATTATTTTAAGTCAGTTTACTTCATTGTTCTGTTATTGAATTAATGGCTACAACAACCACTTACTTCAGATGCACATTGCCTGAGTAGCAAGTTTTAGTTTCAATTACTAACATTTTTTTCCCAGAGGGACCACCCTGTTCATGAATGGGCAACTCACAGCACAATTTCCTTTGGCACAGACCTGCTCCTACTCAGAGTCATGTGTTTTATGATTAGGGACACAATTGTAACCTGGAGTGAGGCCGGCACAATTAGGCCAGCAAAGGCCTGACTCTCTGAGTCAGGGAGGCCGGCACACAGACGTGCGCCATCCTCTCTGATTCCAATAATGGTCCAAACATGCTTTACGGTGGCCCTTGTGCAGGCCAAGCTTTGCTGGCCTAACTGTGCCGGCCTCACTGCAGGTGAGGATTGTGCCCTAGGTTTGGGGACACGGTCTGTTTAGTTAGTTATTTCTAACAACAGCTGCCTTTTTCCCTAGCCCAGTGTTTCCCAAACTGTGGATTGTGATCCACTGGTGGGTCACGACCTGATGTTCGCTGTTGCACCACAACGCATTACTGGGAGCCACTGGAGGCTGCTTCTGGGTCGCACTGCGTCTGTTACCCAATCTATGGCCTCTGCGGGTCCCAGAATGCCTTGTGGAAGCTACCTCCAGTTTTTCTTCCATGAATTCTGGTTTGCATCTGCAAGGTATTCTGGGACTGTGGAGGCCAATGGAGGGGGATGTGGGGATGGCGCAACCCAGAAGCAGTCTCTGGGGATTCCCTGTAATGCTTTGCAATGCAACAGCGAGCATCGGGTTATGATGCAGTGTGGAGGACAAAGTGGGCCGCAAGAGCACAAAGTTTGGGAACCGCTGCCCTAGCCTATGTGTGCAACTGCTTGCTCCAGCTGTAGCTCCTTGCAGCTGTGCATGCTGCTGTGTTCCCTCAAGCCACACTGACCTCGTCCATGCATGCTGTGATGTGGTGACCAGAACTGCACACAATGTTCCAAATCGATTCACCCCATATATTGTTATAGGGAAAATTAGCAGTCTTGCCCCTCAATCCTCATTAGCTTTCCAGCGTCGATCCAGCCACAACGCAGCCCCAAGGCAAGGCAGTCAACATTTCTTGATTGCCCCAGCAGCACCGCCGAATGCAGCGTGTGCCCTGCTGGCATGGCTGCATCGGCAATGCATCACATGCCCGCTTCATCGACTGGGCAGTTTGGATAGGATTGGATGGCTAGTCCTAACACACACACCCCCAAACCCCCACCTGTTTCAAGAGTTGAAGCAAAATCAGACTCCACATTTTTCGAATCTGATCTGTGCTTGCGCTTTCTGAGAGATTTGAATTTTTCTGTTTGGCTTTGGGATGATTACCGGAATGGAAGGCAGACTTCAAAAGCTTATGGTAGGATTTCAGGATATATGGAACATGTTCAAATTAAAGGAAAAGGAATCATTGCAGTCAACGTATGTAAGAAGTTGTTCCATTTCAATTTTTCTAAGTTTCTTCTTTCTTACCGAGGAGCAATTCGCCGAAGACTTTGTTGTGCGTGCTTTTCTCCCTCAGACATCAGAGAAGAGCTGGTTCCTTGCATGTTGTTGGAAAAAAATTTCTATTCTTGTGCGATAAGGAGAGGTGAAAAACTTGATGCCGTTTTCATGCAAAAATCTGCATTACAAACATCCTGGCTACATTGTCTGTGATGTGCACAGTACATAATGAATCATCAGTAATCATTTCACTGGAGACTAGGAGCAGAAGCTGATTGCTGAGGAATGGCAGTCTGGATGAAAAACACTCACTTTAATTGTCCCAATGATTCAGAGAAATGGAATAAATTGAGGATTCTTTACATAACCCAAAATCTCCTTTATTTTGAGGCATACACCGAAAAACTAACCTGTGGCTATTATGTAATAAGAATGTCATGGGTTACATACTAAACATGTTTCTCTCTCAAATTATTACCTGTCTATATAAGCAAACTTTTATTTGTGTTCATTGAAGAGAAATCGCTGATCTATTGAATAAAGAGGGCTCTTTTGTAACAGCAGGCAGTGTTAGTATACAGGCCACATTCTCTGGAATAGGGCCTGATCCTTCCTAACGGGCAAGATGACATAGAGTTCGTTTCCCCAGTGCGCCAGGCCTCCATGTGCTGCCAAAGTACCATGAAGCACTTTAGGATGGCACTTCAGGATGCCCGCCAGAGCAGGCCACACAAGGGAAGAGGAGGGCAGGAAGGGATGGAATGAGGTAGGGGAGTGCAGTGATGGGGGAAGGGGTGGGTGGATCAGGCCCTGGAGAGGGTGGGATTGGGGGCAGCGGCAGGTTCTGCGTCCTATCCTGGACCTGATCTGCCCACATGGGTGCACACGGACCTGTGCCAGCCTTGCACAGGACCAAGTAGACCCATTGCACAGGCTGGCACAAGGGACCCAGGGCAAGCGAGCAAATGTCCCCTTTACCCCAGGAGACCTCCTGTCTGCTAAATTCCCCTACAGGATGCAGTGCAGCCCAGACAGGCCCAATTGCATCGGTGCTCTTAATTTCTGTTTGCTTGTATCACTTCTTAGCGGTCGAAAGATCATCATGGCCCACTGTTGTGTTGGTGGCACAAACTGCAAGGGTAGTTATCAACATCCAAACCAGCTGCTAGAATGCACACAATTTGGTGTATGCAGAATCTGCTAGCACACAATCCTTTTATGACAAATATCAATTATTTAGGTCTTTCAGGATCTGGGTTAAGGATGTAGCAAATAATTTGTAATGTACAGTCAAATCATAGGTGGCTCAGCAGGTTGTTCCCTACTTCTTGGTTTTCAAAGAATCATACAGTTGGAAGATACCCACAAGGTCATCTAGTCCAACCCCCTGCCTTTAGCAGGAAATCCTCCTAGAGCAGGAATGGTGCAGCAGTACAGGCTTCCCCAGTGGTAAGATTCCTACCCACATTGAAGCTTATTTGCACCCATCTCCTTCACAGGGGCCGAATTGGACGACATCCAAAGAGTCAGGCTTGACTGGCATGTGGATCAGACAGTGAGGAACCAGTACGATTAAGGCAGGCAAAAGGAGTTGGGGGCTCGCTGAAAACTTGGAACACCCTTGTCATTTCATTAGCTCCGCGACATGAAGGAACAAGCATCTCCTTTGATTTTGGCAAGATTTAAGGTCACCTCCCATTTCCCAACCTACGTACATCTGTGTATTATTAAGCCTGTGCCCAGTGATTTAGTTCTGGTACTGCTTAAATGTTTGAATGTTGAAGTATATACAGTGGCTGGAGATTACTTTGGAGACCACGTTTCCTTCCAAAGCATTATTTGTATAATTTGTCTTTTTTTTCATTTACAGGTTAAGGAAACTAAAAACCTAAAAACAGTATAAAAAGGAACACAAAACCTCATATTTTTGCATCTGTACCTGCATCAGAAACTTTGATTTCTGATCCTCTGTCACTGGTTGAAAGAAGAAAAGATGCTGGAATGAAGAATTTTTTTTTTCCAGGAATGGGTTGCCAGAATTTGTATTCTAATAGAGGATTGCACAATGGGACACGATGGGTTGTTATGTGTGTTTTTGTGTATTTGTCATGGTGCATTCAGTATTTCAGTGTTTCCCATCTGCTGACACTTAATTGTAAGCTTCTTGACATTGGGTCTGGTTTCTGGTTATATGACACTATGGTTCGTATGATACACACTGAAGGGGTCCTCCAATAAGCAGAAGGACTTGTGTGAATGTTGCACACATTTAGGGCATCAGCCTAACCTGGAGTTAGGCTGACACAGTTAGGCCAGCCAAGTTTGGCTGGCACAAGGGCCACCGTAAAGTATGTTTGGACCACTTTTGGAGTCAGAGAGGCCAGCACACAGACGTGCACCATCCTACCTGACTCTGAGAGTGGTCCAAACGCACTTTACGGTGGTCCTGGTGCCAGCCTAACTTGGCTGGCCTAACTGTGCCAGCCTAACCCCAGGTTAGGATTGTGCTCTCAATAACACAAAGAGTAGTTTCTGTGAGTACATGAGTAAATTTGTGTCCAAGAAATATTAATATTAAAATATTAATATCATTAATATGAAGAAGAAGTTGGCAGTTTAGCTCTTGGCAAGTATATCAGAGTATGGGTGCAAATCAAGAGAAGGGAAAAAATTCTAATTACAATAAAATAAGCAGATAAGAAGGGGGAAAAATGGGGTTGGGTAAGCCCCACAAAAATAATCATCAGAAGGCTAGTTAAAACATGCATTTTCATCCAGTGGTGTTCCTAGAGGAGGGTCAAAGCAATAAGCTTTGCATACGCCTCTGCTCCTGTGTAAAGCGGCCCCTCCCCCTTGCCTTCAGAGCCACTTGCCACTCCAAGAGCCAGCTTGGAGGCTTGGTTCTCTAAGCCATGAATGGCTCTAAAGGCAGGGGGGAGGTGCTTTACATAGGAGCTCAAGGTTCTGCAAAATTTAGCATTTTGCCCCCCCCCTTTGGGAACACTGCAGTATTTATCACTTGACGACTGCAGTGGTGATGTTGTTTTAAACTGTAAATGTTCATACATCCTTGTATGAAATATGATTATCATATAATTTCCCAACCTCCCACCCCTTTTTTCCTTCATAACAACCCTTGCAGTTTCAATCAGCTGTAAAAATTTCTCCCACTTAAAAACTTTAAATTTCAAAGAGGTTTTTACATATCCAACCATTATTCATACAGCCATATTACACAACTGAGGAGTTATCAAATCAACTGAGTGTTTGAGTGAGAAAAAAGGAGGAGAAAAGTTGAAGAACTGGGATGAAAAACCAAAATGTGTAGTAGGCCCACTGATCCATTTCGGACCTACTTTTTCTGCAGTTTTAGACAGGAAATTCTGCCCTACCTGGAATTGAACCTGGAGCTACCATGTGCCATGATCGACCACTGCAGACTTTTGCTGAAGACAGTCACACAATAGTTCCTCGTACTCCTTTATCCCACTCTTTCCTACCTTGATGGTTGCACACTCTTTTTTTCCTGTCCCACTAGGTGCACTAGCTTCAATGTTGTCTTCCCATTGATGGAAAGCCTGACCTCACCCCCTTAGCAGCTCATCAAGACCTGTAAGCCACAGCAGCCGCCGTGGGTCAACTTGAACCTGCGCCACCTCTGCAGTCTGTGTTGACCCATGAAGGGGAATCAAACCCAGGAAGAGGGTTACAATTTGGCAGGTACCACAGTTGACAAACCTGCCCTCTTTCTTGGCCTGATTTGCCCTCCTCCCCACACGTCTCCTCTCTGTTCTGCCCACCCCCACCTGTTCCTACCTCTCCCTGCCTCCCTCCCGAGCCCTGCATGGCCTTCCATGCTCTGGCAGGCATCCAGCACCTGTCTCCACATGGACTTAGCGGCTCGCTTTTGAGGGCAGCGGCCATGTTTACAGTTGCTGAGCCGGAGTTCCTCTGGCACACGTGGCCAATAGGATCGGGCCATTGGTCTTGGAATCATTTATCAGGCCTTCATGCTTTCGATATAAGCTGGATCAGTAAGTGTTTTTCAGAGGTGTGGGCATTTGAAAACGGAATTCAGGAAGACAGGTGCCACTGACAAGCAATAGCTTGTCATAGACCTTGATTTTCCACAACTCCTTATTCTCCACTAGAATTAGCTGTTGGAGACTAGATGACACAACTGGCCTGATGACCACTAACAGCTGCTGACTCCGTTCATGTAATCGTTCTTGATTTGCAAATTTTGTTGCCTATGCGGTACCATTTTTCTACCACCTTTGCTACAAACGAGTATTTTGTTGTTTCATTTGTCCTTAAAACTATTCTTAGATGTGGTCATTCCATTGACAAATGCGACTGGATACGTTTTCAGCATCCCAAATAATGTCACATTTTGAGTCACAATTTGAGGTGGCAAAAATCTAATGACTATGAACAAGCAAAACAAAACAAAACAGGGTTTCAAAAATAATTCTGCCATTCAGCTAGAAACCACATGGTACAGAAGTGAAAATATGTCAAGCTGAACTCCTCAGGCTTTGATTACAAAAGTAACAAAAAGGCTCCCAACATGGCAGAATTTTTCATCCAGGTACTGGCTGGGAAACTGACCTTACTTGATGATCTGGGTGAAAACTCTGGTGTTTAGCTATGCCACTTAAATATATATATACCCCAGGAAAATAATTCTCTTCTTTCAATACTGACAGAGCTGAAAAGGTTGGCAATAGGCATTTGTACACAAGACTGGGATCTTAGATTGCAGCAATATCCTGGTATGGTTATAGAATTTTTCAACATGCCTGAAAGATAATGGCCTTCTACAATGAGGGGACCAATTTTTTAAAAATTTGAAAGTTGGCATAAGCAGAACAGCTGAGAGCCAAAACACATTACTTTTAAATGTGAATTTTGCCTGGTATGTATTATTAAGAGCGCAATCCTCACCTGGAGCTAGGCCAGCACAGTTAGGCCAGCAAAGTTTGGTGGCACCAGGGCCAGCATAAAGTGCATTTGGACCATTTCCAGAGTCAGGGAGAATGGTGCACATCTGTGTGCTGGCCTCGCTGACTCCAAGAGTGGTCCAAACATACTTTACAGTGGCCCTGGTGCTGGCCAAACTGTGCTGGCCTAACTCCAGATGAGGATTGCTCTCTAGAACACTTTGAACACTCTAATGTTATATTATATGCCCCTGCCCAGTTCAACCCCCTCTCCACCTCTCGCCTGCCTTGACTCCACTTACCATTCACTAGCACTGCTGGAGTGCCGGTGGCCCTTCTTCATGACCCGGGGCTAGGCGTTTGTTCTGCCAAATTCCCTGCCGGGCCTCCCCGAAGGCCCCAATGCCCACACTAGGCTAACTAGTTTCCCCTCCAGAGCAGCCTCAGAGATATAATAGGCAAGAGGGAGGGGGTTCACTCACCCACTGGGCCTCCTCTCTTCCAGCAGCTTCGTTTGGGATCACCGGCTGGCCAGCCTCCTCCAGACTGCCCTCATCACCAGCTAAGCTCCAAACTACCCTAAGTCTAGCACCAACAAACCCCACCACCAAACAATAGGCAGTCAGCTTGCCCAAGCCACAACTGCCTCCTCCATTTTGTGGCTCCAGGGGCGTGGCAGCCATACAACAGTTCCCAATGGTTATTCCCTACAATAACCTTACCTTATCTAGTCCAGCAATCCATCCATCAGCCAGTCCTGCAGGCAGGCAGTCTAGCCAGCACTTCATCAGAACAATCCATCCATCCAGCACCTAACAAGGTGCCTTACTCCAGCTCCTGGCTCCCAGTTTATACTGAGGCCAGCCAATCGGTGTCTGTTGCTAGGCAGGCTCTAGCATCAGCCACGCCCATCTGAACCTGCTGAGTGACTCAGCACTTCTGCCTCTAACCAGCCCTCATTAGCCTGCCTAGGCTACAGCTGTGCTCCGAAGGACAGCAGGTATTCTGGGGTTAACCCTGTGTGCTCTGGAATCAGCAGGGAGGGCACTGCTGACACCACAAGCTCCATTACAATGTCCATTACAGCGTTCATTCGCACTGGCCCAGCCCCACCACTCCCTCCTCCCACAGTGTTGCAAATGTGCTTTACAGCACATGTGGAGATCAAACCATCTCACATATGCTACAGTGCACACGGTGCCCCTCTACATGAACAACGGAAGATCTTGTGTTGGCAAGGGAGAACGCTGTGGAAGTGGCCCAGTATTGGGCAAATGGTATCTAGTTTTAACCTTGTATTTTATTCTAAAATATATATTTTGATATATGTATAAAATTGTATTAATGTAGGTGCTTCTGACACAGATGCGAATAAAAGCCGATGGTACGCGCATTCTGCTGGTGATAAGGGGCTCTGGATTGGGCCCCTAATCTCCTTCAGCAGTGGTTCCCAAACTGTGGGTCAGGAACAAGCCCATTCCAGGTGGGGCGCAACGCACCTAAGGCAGCCATATTGAAAATGTCGGAAGATGGAATGCTGGAGGGGAGGGGCTGTGTGGCTCTTTGGCTTGTGTCAAGGTTGGAAATAGGCTTTCTTTCTTTCTGATTCACTTGGCTATTGGAAAATGGCTGAGAAGTAACCCAACTGATGGCTGCATTCTCAGGAAAGCAGCAGGCTCTGGCGTCACAGTGACGGCACTTCCAGCCATGACATCGCCTCTGGTGGGTCCCGGACAGATTGTCATTCCAAAAAGTGGGTCCGGGCGCTAAAAGGTTTGAGAACCGCTGGGCTACAGTATGCAGACAAGTCCTGGTCCTTCTCCTGTTGAGATTTCATTTTTAAAAACGGGCTGGTCTTTGGTTTGTGGCTCTCTTGGTTTTTTTCTTTTTTCAGAGATGGCTGAGTTATTCAGGAGGGTTCCTGCTGGCAGAGGAAACAGCTGAGGCCTTTGACCAGCAGCCAGCCACAGGAGCCGGCCCCCCACTCCCCTATTCATGCCCTGGGCTTCCCTCTTGGACTGACAGTGAAGGAGCTACCCTCCGAACCGAGTCGCCACGGCAACCCCCCCAAACAAGAATGTGTCTGCAGTCCACATTCTAACCAAACTCTCACGAAACACTCCATCAGATATGACTTTGCAGAATGGGCCTGTGGAAGAAAGAGCTCCATTGAACGCCACATCCCCCCCTGCCGGCCCGGGAAAGCCACCGGTTCTATCTTCAGATCTTGCATACTGATCACCTTCGTTTCTGGCCTATTTGTTTGCTTTGTGGGCAAGCCGTTCTGATGTGGAGGCTTCAGTCGTGCTCTGGCGCTTGGCCATAACCACGGTGGAGCCATCAAGCCTCAACCATCGACACGGCACTCTGGCCGGCGTACCGGGAAACAAGAGCGAATTCAATTGGAACAAGCCGAGATCCTGGTATCAACTTTCAGTGGCTGTTGTTGATCTTTTTCCCTCCTGTTTATCTCTGCTTTTTTCACAATGCTGTTCCACAATGTGGCCTCTGTTTTACTTGGGGAGAGAGAGGCTTGGTGAATACACTGATGCCAAGGATGTGGTTGCCCCGGCAACAGAAGGAGGCAAGAAAAGAAGCTGTTCCAAAGTGCTTTCGCTTCTCTAACTTTTGTTGCCTTTGGAGGGCTCAGACAGGATTTTGCAGTAAGTAGTCCCAAGATCAAACTGGCCAACGCTGCATGCTGGACACACCAGAGAGTTTCCCACAATGCCCTTCATGGATGAGCAGCATCAAATGGCAGGAGTCTGTCCTTTCAGTATCTTCCTTCGCAGATGTTTGTGAAAGGTCTGTTAGAATTCTTTAAGACTTGGGTTAAGGCCATGTAACCGTCCAGGCTGATGTCAGGTTCGAAAAACCTGTCTTTCCACCAAGACCCAGGCTCAAATCTCTTTTCAGGCACACAATGTGGCCTCTGCCACCAGCCACTGTCTCTCAGGCTATCCTTCCTATCTCACCTCACAGGGGTGTTGCTTTGAAAGGAAATGATGCAAACATCACGGGCAGCCCAATCCTGTGTTGTGCTGGAACAGACAGGCCGGCAGGCCTGTGCCAAATCCAGCACAACATGGGAGGCCTGAGCAGCCTCCCCGGTGGGTTCCTCAAAGCTGCACCTGTTGAATAGCTGGCACAGCTCTGAGGTGGCCACTCAGCCAGAATTGGGGCCGTGCCACCCAGGGATGGAGCCTTGGATGCCGACTAACAGCCACATCCTGGGCCCACCCCCACCCAGTTCCACTTTCCCCCTGCCCACCCAGAACCTTCCCGGCGTCAACCGAGTTTGGCTGGCACAAGCAGGCCGGCGCTTCAGCTAGCGTTGGCTGGGAACTGTAGCGCCGCTACATCGCGCTACATCCGTTCTAGGATTGCGCCCTAAGCTTCTTGAGGGAACGTAGGATAAAAAAGATCATTAAAAAGGAGGTAATAAAGAATGTGATGGTCCCGAGTGGGAAGTTTTATGTCATTTGCTTATCCAACACAATGGGGCAGCGGAGGGGCTTGCTTGTTGTTCAGTCGCTAAGTCGTATCCGACTCTTCGCGACCCCCTGGACCACAGCACGCCAGGCTTCCCTGTCCTCTACTAGCTTCCTGAGTTCGCCCAATTTCATGTTCATCGCTTTGGTGACACTCTCTAACCATCTCATCCTCTGCCGCCCCCTTCTCCTTTGGCCTTCCATCTTTCCCAGCATGAGGGTCTTTTCTAAAGAGTCCTCTCTTCTCATGGGGTGGCCAAAGTACTGGAGCTTCAGCTTCAGGATTTTATTTTATTTATTTTTTTGGGGGGAGGGGGCTTGCTAGCAAATGACAATAAACCAGCCTGCAAGAGGCCACTGGCTAGTCAATAGTGCCAGGTTTGTTTGTTTTTAATATGGCAACTCTTCTTGTCCTCTAGGTGGGGCACTTTTCACATCTGCAAGGTAAAAAAAATGAGGAATGGAAATTACGGGGGGGGGGGGGCAGTCACTGCCAACGTGTTCCAATATTGGCACTTTTCCAGCTCTAGGAAAGTATGAAGTGGTTTCAAGGTGCTCAGTTTCCAGAATGTATCCTAATCAGGCACTCACAAATATTATTGGGAGACTTTCTGTATCATGGCTGAAAATAATGGACAACACTGAGAAACGCATTGCCTTTGCCATGGTCAGTGTGGCACCAACTGGAATGCCGACTGGGCTCACGTCCGAACCTCTTTCATACAGCAGGAACCAAAGACACCGTTCCCCCACCTTCACCATTGCAGCCTGTCGCGGTGTTTAGTCCTTCGGCTGCTCCTTGCTCTCATTAACTTTTCTTTTCCACCGTTAAGTATACAAATCTGTCATTCTCCCATTAGCTACAGGAAGATAGGGATCTGAACCGCCTGAGCCAAAAACAACTTGACTTTTGTGGACGACCAGAGTCAACGGGAATTGAAAACTGACTCCATTGGGTACAGATGGGACTGGCTGTGGGAGGGGCACTGCAGATGTAGGGTCGTCTCCACCATTCCAGTCCATTTGGGAAGACAAGTAGGAACTGGCCTGATTAGGCATCAAAGAGGTCTCCAAGGATTTCTTGAACTGTTACATTTCCCCATCTCCTATTTTGAGAGACTCAGCGGCTGGTTCAGTCAATTTCACCTTCACACTGACCCTTGGCCTAAGTGTGCGCACATTCCTTTTGACTGATATGGTATCACATTATGTTTCGTGAAGCCCTGGAAATACAGTCACATTCCACTCCAAACAGAATGTATAGGTGGGATTTTGTGACGAACACCCCTCTTATAGGAACCAGTCTGCGCTGCCTGCTGCATTATGCGCTGAAATCAGTGTTCATCCCACTCCAGTTGTCCTATGTTCAGCATGGATTCTGCTGCTTTGCTTTCTCACTTTGCTTTGCTGTCGGACTCGGTCGATAGCTGTGGAACTCCTGGCATGCAATTTGTAACCACATTTCCTCCATTGACAAGTCATTGTTCTGACATCATTGCCGTGTGAACAATCAGAGGCAACACATTCATTGTCCAGCTTGACTGTGGCTAGTTCAGAACATAAGAACATCAGAAGAGCCCTGCTGGATCAGGCCAAAGGCCCACCTAGTCCAGCCTCCTGTATCTCCTGTCCAGCGGCCCACCAGGTGCCCCAGGGAGGCACGAGACAACAAGATGCCTGCATCCTGTTGCCACTCCCTTGCACCAGGTACTCTGAAGTAGCCTACTACTGTAATGTAAGGAGGTTGCACAATCCATCATGGCCTATAGCCCACGATGGACTTTTCTTCCAGAAATCTGTCGAATCCCCTCTTAAAGGCATCACAACCTCCTGTGGCAGAGAGTTCCACAGATTAACTACCCGCTGGGTACAAAAGTATTTCCTTTTATCTGTCTTAACTCTCCCAACACTCAGTTTTAGCAGCTGCCCCTGGTTCTGGTGTTGTGAGAGAGGGAAAAGAACATCCCTCTATAGACTCTATCCCTTCTGTGCATAATTTCCGTGCATAATAATTCAATCATGTCCCCCCTCAGGCACCTTTTTTCTAGACTGAAGCGCCCCAAACGCTGCAGTCTTTCTTCATAAGGGAGGGAGGTGCCCCAGCCCCGTAATAATTTTTGTCACTCTCTTCTTCTTCTTCTTCTTATTATTATTATTATTATTATTTATTGTCATTGTGTTTCACAATGAAATTCACTGACACCCGGAGACCAAACCAATACACACACTAAGTTCCCGACACTCCCCCCAACCCCCCATACCATCCACCCCCTAAAATTCCTCTTCTAAACACAAACATCCACATAATAGACAATTGTACAGTCCGACTGCCCCTATCTACTGATACTTAAGTTCATTGTTCAATGCTGTCATGGCTCTAGGGTAAAAGCTGTTTATAAAACGTGTCGTCCGAGTCTTGATGTTCCTATATCTTCTTCCAGAAGGCAACAGTTCAAAAAAGTTGTAAGCAGGATGAGAAGAGTCTCTAAGGATATTATGTGATTTCTTTAAACAGCGGGTGGCGAAGATGTCATCAAGGGTGGGTAGCTGAAGCCCGATGGTATACTGGGCCACTTTAATAATTCTCTGTAGTGCCTTTTTATCCCCTACAGAGCAACTCCCATACCATACTAAGATATTATATGTCAGGACACTCTCGATGGTACTACGATAATAGGCCAGAAGTAGACGCTGAGAAAATTTGATCCTTCCAAGCACCCTAAGGAAGTACAACCTCTTCTGCGCCTTCTTCACCAGCATATCGACATTTAATGTCCATGTGAGGTCCAGTGAGATGTAGGTACCCAAGAATTTAAAACTGCTAACCCTTTCCACCTCCTCACCATTTATATACAGAGGCAAATACGCATCTCTTTTTCTCCTGAAATCAATTATGAGCTCTTTAGTTTTTTTGGCATTGAGTGTAAGATGATTTTCTTTACACCACGATATCAGCCCTTGTACTTCCTTCCTGTACGCAGTCTCATCCTTCTGGACCCTCTTCTGCACCTTTTCCAGCTCCACTACGTCCTTTTTGAGGTGTGGCGACCAGAACTGCACACAATATTCCAGATGCGGCCTTACCATCAATTTGTACAATGGCATGATAATATTGGCTGTTTAATTCTCAACCCCTTTTTTAATGACCCCAAGCGTGGAATTGGCCTTCTAAATTGCTGCCGCACACTGGGTCGATACCTTCATTGAATTGTCCACCAGCACCCCAAGATCTCTCTCCTAAGCTGTCACAGACAGCTCAGATCCCATTAGCTTATAGGTGAAGTTTTGGTTTTTTGCCCCAATGTGCATCACTTTACACTTGTCTATGTTGAAACGCATCTGCCATTTTGCCGCCCTTTCCCCCAACTTGGAGAGATCCTTCTGGAGCTCTTCACAATCCTCTCTGGTTTTCACCACCCAGAAAAGTTTTGTGTTATCCGCAAACTTGGCCACCTCACTGCTTATCCCTGTCTCCAGCTCATTTATGAACAAGTTGAAAAGCACCGGCCCCAAGACAGATCCCTGGGGCACTCCGCTTTTCACCTCTCTCCATTGTGAAAATTGCCCATTGACCCCCACTCTCTGTTTCCTGGCCCTCAACCAATTCTGGATCCATAAGAGGACCTGCCCGCTTATTCCCTGACTGTGAGGTTTCCTCAGCAGCCTTTGGTGGCTAGTTCTGAAATCAAATGCAAATGCCAGCACATTGTGTTCCCTGAAGCCTCTGAGCAGGAGCCTGGCTGAAATGGGAAAAGCGTTCTATTCAAAAACATATACTCTGGATCTTGGCTGAGGTTGTGACAAAGTGGAAGAGCCTATGCCAGTATCAGATGTGCTCTTGTGTTCAATTGATTTAAATAGGGGACACCTATACACACCTGCTTAAATCTCTCCCATTGAAATCAAAGGAGCTTTTGAACTGCGATTAATCTATGGGGCTTCGCCATTGTGCATGAAGTCCTCTGACTATGAAGTCTCTTGCCACTCCCACTTCCTTGAGGTTTTCTTTTGTAAGCCCTGTTCATGCACCTGGATCTGTGGATATGAATGCAGGGAAGAATGTCTGTTCTAATCCTCCATTGAATCCTACCAATACATGCATGGAGGTCACAGGGAACATCAGCAGACATGCCTACATTCTATTGGTCTCTTACGGAGTGCACAAAATTACAACTCCGTGCTCCTCATCTTCCTGTGTATCTTTCTCTTCCTGAATCCTGAACACATTCCCTGAATCACTGAGAATGCAAGCACCACTTTTGGGGATCCAAAGAAGTTTCACTTCTCAAGCTGTCAATCTTATGCTGCCCCCCAGTGGTGGTCGTCCTAACACATCTGTCTTTGTTTCTGAAGACAAAGCTGAGCCCCACAAAGTAGAATGGTGACTTTCTGCATTTCAAATGACTGTGGACTTTCCCCATAGTCAAACTCCGTCTAGCTCAAGAGTGGTGATGAGGGACTGAGATTTGAAGGAGCCTAACTATCCTCCACTGAGATCAGGTCTGCATTCCGGGCAGTGATGGGATCTGGTAATGAGGAAGCGGTGATGGGATCTGGTAATGGGCAGGACTTATGCATGATTGGCAGCCCGTCCATTCCGTTCCGCCGCCTGCCCTGGCCTCGGGGGGGCTGCCCCCGGTTGGCGCGCCCCACCGCTGCTTGCCCAGACACCCGGCGCGCCTCCCACCCATCCCCCCCAGCGAGCAGGCACCCCTCTGAGTCCAGGGCAGCTGCGGAACGGAACAGACGGGCAGCCAGTCACGCCTAAGTCCCGCCCAGCGTTCCGCTTCCTCATTCCCAGATCCCGTCACTGATTCCGGGTGATGACCACATCAGGAGAGGTGATGGAGTCATTCCAGGTTTTTAGAAGTGTGGCGATAGCTTAATACAAGTGTCTCCACTTGGCTACTAAGCAGAAGAGACAAAACCGCCTACATCTTTCGTGGATAGAGGCTTTTGGCTAGAAAATACCTTCAGGGCGCAAACCAAGGCCCTACATTAAACCGACACTACCTGCTAGAGTCGGCCCAGCAGCAGCATTAAGAACATAAGAACCAGAGGCGGATCTAAGGGGGGCAAATCTCTAAGTTTTGCAAGAAGCCTTGCAGTGGAAAACACTCCTCTCCTGCACTGTTCTAGCCAATCCTCACAGGGAACAGCAACATCTTGGTGTTGCTTACTGGCTACAGCAGCAAGGGAGAGGGGGGATTTACATGACAGGGTAAGGCTTCTTGCAAAACTTACAGATTTGCCCCCCCCTTAGATCCGCCTCTGATAAGAACATAAGAAGAGCCCTCTTGGATCAGGCCAAAGGCCCACCTAGTCCAGCTTATCTCACAGTGGCCCACCAGGTGCCTCAGGGAGCACACAGGACAACAAGGCACCTGCATCCTGTTGCCACTCCCTTGCACCTGGCAGTCTGAAGTAGCCTACTATTAATGTAAGGAGGTTGCCCAACCCATCATGGCCTGTAGCCCATGATGGACTTTTCCTCCAGAAATCTGTCCAGTCCCCTTTTAAAAGGCACCCAGGCCAGATGCCATCACCACCTCCTCTGGCAAGGAGTTCCATAGGTTAATTACCCGCGGAGTAAAAACGTACTTCCTTTTATCTGTTCTAACTCTCCCAACACTCAGTTTTAGCGGATGCCCCCTGGTTCTGGTATTGTGAGAGAGGGAAAAGAACATGCCTCTATCAACTCTGTCCCTCCCCATGCCTAGTTTTGCATTGGCCCAACAGCACTGGCCAAAGCCGGCAGCACGATGCCCCGTGGCATCCACGGCTCTGAGCCTGTTAAAAGAGGAGCCCATTCGGGCAGCCGACGCCTTCCCTGGGGTAAGGTCATGCACATGCCCCCTGGAGGCTCCAGCTTGCTTCCAAGCGGTGCATAGTACAGCGCAGGCACATTGGCAGCTTAGTATTCTGCCCTCCGCCATATGCAAGTTGGGAGGAACAGTGGGACTGCAAAGACTTTTAGCCAGGATCCAGCTGAAGACCTTTGGCACAAGTATTCAATTTCTCGTCCCTTTTTGTCTGCTGATGTTAAGGCAAAGCAGCTGAAGTCCGTATCTCTATCAGCCCCCACAAATGGACCTTGGGGGATAAGATCACGTTACCGCCATAATGTAAACCTTACAAAGTTCATTCACCTCCAGTACGAATGGCAGCCAATTATAGGGTTCTAATTGCTGCAGAGGGGATTTCAAATTAGCCTTGGATGAACTGGCGCAAATGATGTATAAAATGTATATGTGAGAATGTGACTTTGGAGAGGGGCTAAATGGAGATGTATTAAGCCTCTGAATGCCGGTCATTTGAACCAGACAACTAACAGGATGTGGATACGTCTCTCGACAATTCAAGGTTCTTGACTAGTTATCAGCGTTGAGAGGTTTTGACAAGCATTTTGATCTTGTGGGTTGAATTTTGGACAGAGACAACCAATAAGGTGGGGTTTCTTAAAAAAAATGAATCCAAAAGTGATCTGAACTTTCCAGAACTTTCTAAACAGCAGGTGCAGATCTGAGGAGCCCACTGGGGCAACCCGCGCCTACCCTGGGGTAAGGGCGCGCATGTGCCCTTGCCCCAGGAAGGTTCCTGCTTGCTCCCAAGCTGTGATGGATACAGTGCAGGCCTGTTGGCCTGCCTGTTCCAGCGCAGTTTAGGATTGCGCCCTGTCTTATATCTTCGATTGATGCAATCAAGATAGTTCTTAGCTTTCAACAATAATATATATCGTTCTGCGATATTTTCTACCTAAGTTGCATTCGAGCAACTTTTCTGAATTTTCACTTTGGTAACATGTTCAAGGGTCCTGTCTTCAGGAAACCTGTCTTTGGAGCAATGTCATAGTTTCCGCATATACCTGGAGTGAAATTGATGCCTTTGAGCATCTACTTTCAGAAACATAGAGCCCAATCCTATACATGTCTCCTCAGAATTAAGTACCATTACAGTCAATGGTGCTTACTCCCAGGTAAATGTGGATAGGATTGCAGCCACAGTCTTTTTTTTTTATGACTAAGATAGGCCACTATCCTAGGGGCTGACTATTACTTCCTATGGAGTTCCTGGAAAAAAAGCTGACCTCACCCCAGATAAGTTTTAAAAAAAAAACATTGTTTTACTATGCACAAAGGGTTGCTACTCCAGGATCTTGCAGAGGAGCACCCCAGCTTGGGATTTCTGGAGTTTGAAGTCCTTTGTTTGAGAGACCAATTCTTAGCCTTGCTTTTCCTGCAGCAACAGCTAATTAGGGGTTTTGCTGGCTTGTGATATAGGCTTCTCCTTAGCATTCATGCCCTGTAATGAGCTGGAGACAGAATCCTTCCTGACCTTTCTTTGCTCTTTTGATACGTTAGGAGACATCCTATTTCTTACATTGAGTTGTATTCTAGGCCAGCTCATCCAGCTCCCTGTTGCAGAGCCAGCTAAGAAGCTAATGTCCTTTGCTCACCCTCTTGAGTGTCTGTACACTGAATTTCTCATAGCACAAGACTCCAGGAAGGTTCCCCCCTGGCCCCCAGAGAGGGGAGATATACAGACACACACACACACACACACACACGCACGCACGCACGCACAAGCAGCTCCTGCGATAACCTTTTAGTTGCTGGAAGAAACCACTGCTTTGAAACAGAGCAGAACACCCCCTCCCCAGTTTGTGAAGAGATGGAACCATAAGTGTTCAGTTCTGAAATGGTTTTGGAGTCTCATTCTCTGTACCATGAGAAAACAAATTATTCCTCATTTTGTGCTCTTGTACCACTAATAACATACAGTTGTTTTTCCTACTTCTTGTGTCACTGAATTTGTGTGAGTTACTTCAGCATGTATTTGAGGGCATGCTGCCTAGGGCAACTTCTCTGCATCAGGAATTCATAGTGTTGTGAAGCACCTAAATATTTATGCCCAAGATAATCCTGGCATTGGAGAAGCAACTTGTAAATTGTCAGTAATCAGAGAAAACAATAGCTACCCCTGTTTGTGTTTATGTGATTCTCAACTAGTCAATCAAGGATTTATGGCTCTAATAGGGACCCAAGATAATCACCCAAGACCACTGTGGAAGCCTCCAGGCTTAGCAACTTGTAAATTGTCAGTAATCAGAGAATACAATATGCAAGACATCAGAATATAAGAACGAACCCAGGGCAAAGATACGGAGTTGTAAAATCATTCTGTTAGTTAGCCTAGAAAATAAATAGGACAAGAGTCTGGATGCAAATAGACGGGGAAACGAAATTAGATGCATTTGAACCACAGTTTTTCAAAAAATAATTGTAGGTGCTTATTTGTACCTGAAAGCTTTAGTTTTGACTCACTGACAAAGGATAGTCTCTGGCCTAACAAAAGAAGCCAAAGCTGGAACTTTCATTTCAGTTGGGGGTGGGGGCTAAGAATAGACAAATCTAGAGTGAAAAAAAACCCAAAATACAAACTTCTGCCCCTGTTTCTTCCAGGAAAACATGGCTGGACAGTCATAAAACCTGCTGTTCTGAAAAGGTCGACCTTTACAGTGCAAGTTTCAGATCCTTGGTTGGAGGTAATTTTTTAAAATCCCTGTTTAAAAAACTGTTGCTCTAACGCATCTACGGTAGAAAATGGGTTTTAATATATTGGGTTGTGTATGTAAATAATTATCTTTTTTTAAAGCTCTTCTGTGCAGTAGATCAACATTCCCTCTGTGGCACATTTCAACTATCTATGCTGACCAATCTGAGCTAGAAAAGGTATGCCCCAAATCACTGCCATTCTCTCCAAGGATACTTCAACCAACTCTTACATGTCTGTGTTCTGTAAATCAAAAAGACTGCAATGTCCAGGACATAACTTGATTTCTTGGGTAATTGGCTGTCTTTCACTTTCCAGCTTGTATTTAAAACATTTCCACATTCCACATTCCAGGCTAAAGGATGTAGTTTTAAAGGTGCTGTGAAAGTCTTTCAATGAAAACATTGAATTTCACTGGATTTCTAGGTGAATTTGACAACGGCTGGGTTCGACTAGAAGGCAGGTCATCTTTTATCATGCTACAATCCTTCAAACATTTCTGTTTCCCTTTTGAACTTCCAAATGCAATGTTATTACCTTATGCTGACACCTAGTGGGGAAAAAGACACAAATTACATACCAAGGTTTCACTACTGCCAAATCGGAAATGTCATGTGCACCAGCTAAGCAACCCTCTTCCAAGACCCAAAGCCAGACGCTCGCCTGGTGTCAGGTTCCACGACGAATGCCAAATTTGAGGCAGGTTCACCAAAAGGTTTGCAGAAGTTCACTAATCTTCCCAATAAGCTGGGGTCAAACTTCAAGCAAGCGACTTCCTGTCCTGAAGCATTCAGGAATTGAGGTCGTGTTGGAAACCAGGCTTCGCTTTGAGCTTCAATTAAGGAAAAAAACTAGCAGCGCACTCCGAGTTTCATTGTGATGATTCATCCAAGTCAAGTTATGATGCCTGCATATTCTAGCACAGTGGTTCTCAAACACACTATTTAGAACGACAATCTGTCCAGGACCCACCAGAAGTGACGTCATGGCCGAAGTGCCGTCACTGTGACACCAGAGCTGCTACTTTCCTGAGAATGCAGCAATAAGTTGGGTTATTCCTCAGCCATTTTCCAATAGCAAAATGAATTGAAAAGGGAAAAAAGCCTATTTACAACCTTGACATAAACAAAAAGCCACACAGCCCTCCCCCTGTCCAGCATCCCATCTTCCCCTATTTTCAAAAAGGCTGCTCTAGGTGCTTTGCGACCCACCTGAAACTGGCTCGCAACCCACTGGTGGGTCCCCACCCACAGTTTGGGAGCCACTGCTCTAGCAAACAAGGCTGACCATGTCTACAGCCCCAATGGGCCATTTTAACCACAGCCATACAAAGAACGATTTGTGCCACTGCGACATCACTAGCATCATAAGGTTCCAACCTTCGTTACAAAAATGGCGATCACACTGAATGTCTGGTAAACAAGACTGGAAGCCCAATCCTGAGCTCTGTTGCGCTGGCAGTACTTGTCTACCCCCAGCGTTACGTGTTGCAAATGTGTGGTAAAACATGTTCATGGCACCCAGGGAGGAGGGAGCGCCAGCGATGCACCCAGGGCCTCTCCAAGGATGCCGCAGAGCCGCAGGCAGTAAGTAGCACTGCCACATGGCGGTGCAGCTTTTCTGGGCAGGGGGGGCAGGGAGGGGGCAGAACTGAGAGGGGGAGAGCTGCTGGATGTTCCTGGGCATATTTGTTTCATTTGATATGTCCTGGTAGTGAAATTTCACTGCAGCTGATGGGAATGGTAGGGCCACAACATATTGAGATGAAGAGTGAATTCCATAATTTTTGAGATACTCATGGTTCTACTAGCCAAAGCTGAGCCCACACATGTTCACCTGTAAGGAACTAAGGGTCCAATCCTATCCAACCTTCCATCACCAATGCAGCCGCAGTGCAACTCTGAGGTAAGGGAGCAAACATTCCCTTACTTTGAATAGGCCTCCATGCCTACCCCCATACCACAGGATGCAGCACACGCCCAGTTGGCACAGCTGCATCAGTGCTGGAAAGTTGGATAGGATCTGGCCCTAAGGCTGCTCCTGATGCAAAGGCAACAATGATGTCTCCAAGTGGGAGAAGGTTTCAGGGCAGGCTTAAACTCTGGATACTCAAAGCAAGAAAGAAAACTGGAGTTGTGCTTCCTCTCTCCCCCTTGTTTTAAATTTCCAACCTGTACTTTTTGTTCCACTTGCAACACAAACTTGGTGAAATCTGACCTCAGACCAGAATCAAAAGTGGGAAGAGCTCCCAGGGACCAACTCTGGGAGGACTTAGGGCCAAATCCCATCCAATTTTTCTAACTCTGGTGTAGCTGTCCCAATGGGGTGTGCTACATTCTGTGGTGGCGGAGGCAGTCACGGAGGCCTCTTCAAGGTCAGGGAACATTTGTTCACTCACCTTGGGGCTGCATTGCAGCTGCATCGGCACCAGCAAATTGGATAGGATTGGCCCTTACAGCTTAGAGATACAGAGCACAATCCTCACCTGGAAGACTGGCACAGTTTGGCCAGTCCAAGGGCCACCGTAAAGCATGTTTGGACCATCCTCAGAGTCAGGGAGGATGGCGCACGTCTGTGTGCTGGCCTCTTTGACTCCAAGAGTGGTCCAAACATACTTGACGGTGTTCCTTGTTGTTGGCCTAACTATGCCGGCCTAACTCCAGGTTCGGATTGCACCCGGAGAGACAGATCAAGACACACAATGAGAAAGACTTCAACATTTGTCCATAAGCCCAATCCTATTCAGTGCTGGTGCAATGGGGCCACAGGGCCCATGCTGTATCCAGTGTTGGAGGTCTCCTTGGAGTAAGGGAACATTTGTTCCCATATCTCACCTAGCACCCAAACCTGGCCAATGGGGCTACTCGGATCTGTGCCACAGAACCGAGTAGCCCCATGTAGCAGGCCTGGGATGGGGGATAGGAAGCAGAGGAGGACTGAACTGCCCCTGCCCTTATAGGCAATCACTACAACTCCCAGTTCCCAACGCAATCATCTTTTCATGGAAACAAATGTCACATTACTTAAAAAGTGAGCCAATAAGATGACTATGGTCATGAAATGACTGCTTTTTAACTTGCATTTTCATATATAATATTGTCCTGTGATGTTGAGAGTGCAATCCTAACCTGGAGTTAGGTCAGCATAGTTTGGCCAGCACAGTTCGGCCGGCACAAAGGCCACATTAAAGCGCATTGGGACCACTCTCGGAGTCAAGGATGGTGCACATCTATGTGCTGGCTTCTTCAAGAGTTGTCCAAACATACTTTACGGTGTCCCTTATGCTGGCCAAACTTTGCTGATCTAACTGTGCTGGCCTAACTCCAGGTTAGGATTGTGCTCTCAATCTCTCCACCTTTTTCAACAATAAAGAACTCAGATTGTTTTCCCTGAGTGCTATTAATGAGGATTTTGAGATGCTGGTGAATTTCTTGGTGTGTGTGTGTGTGTGTGTGTGTGTGTGTGTGTGTTTCATGTTCTCACCTTTACATTATTTCTCACAGGGCAGGGAACTCTTCTATTTTCTATGGCCAGTGGCTAACTCATCACTCCTATCAACAAAATAAACTCATATAATTTGGACTGGTTGAAGGCTTAACAATTATGACAAGGAACCAGGACACAATACTTATCATCTCACTCAACCTCAGACGTTATCAGTCAGCAGGAGAAATTTAATCCCAAACATAAATTGCATTTCCTAAAAAAAATAATCTTGCCTTAAGACACCAAACTCACTGATTAGAGGGAATGTCTGTGTTTACACATTGGTAGGGCGCATGCTGACTGTATTAGTGTCCTAGGAAACAAATCGGGCACAGCACACAGACCGGCTACAAGCACAAAGTTAAAGAAGAAAAAGTTTTTTTTTTTTTTTTTGTTGAAATCAGACACTCCGATCTCTAAATCCTTTCAAATTCCTGAAGCACATTAGCTTTACTACTGCATGATGTGCCCGGTAGTATTTCCCCTAATGAAATCTGACTAGAAGTTTAAATGAGTTTAATGCATGAAATGTATAAATAAAATGTGGCCTTGATTAAATTTAGACTTGATACATAACTTAAATGGGTAGCACAAGAGCAGCTTCAGTATCATGTATCCGGCTTATTTTTGACCATGCTCTGTTAAAAGGAACTGGAGTTTTTACTTTCCACATACCTTCCAACAGGAAGACGCTCAACCAAAGCAGGTCCTTTCCAACACAATATGCTATCACTCTGTTCACAGTTGGGTGGATGCCCTTTGTTATTTCCTTATGCTTGGAGAAAGATTATCAGGTTCTAAAGGTATATATCAAACCTTGTTTTGTCCTTCTCTTTTTTAAAGTTGAACAATGGTTCGAGAGACCTGACGCATCAGCTCAAGAATGCCATCATCATTTCAGCAGGGATACGATGGAGCCTAATTTCGGTGCAGGTTTTCCCATATTACCTCACTAATGCATTGTACCCTTGACCTACAGAGAGCATTTCAAGGGTTAAAGGGAGCTCATTTTCTTTCCCCATTAAATTCTTGCCCTTCTTTCAAATGTGGCCACTTGGAAAGCTTTTGTGAAGCCCAGGATGAGAACTTGACCCAAATGAGACAATGTTCTCTTTTGAGATGATAAAACAGATCTCCGTGATCGAGCATGAGTTTGGGGACTAAGAACGCAATCCTAACCTGGAGTTATGCCAGCCCAGTTAGGCCAGCACAGTTTGCCTGGAACAAGGGTCACCGTAAAGTATGTTTGGACCACTCTTGGAGTCAGAGGCCAGCACATAGACGTGAGCCATCCTCCCTGACTCCAAGAGTGGTCCAAATGTGCTTTACTGTGGCCCTTGTGCCAACCAAACTTTGCTGGCCTAACTGTGCTGGCCTAACACCAGTTTAGGATTGTGCCCTAAATGTGATAGGAGGTAGATACCCCATGCAATAATATACGCTCTCCATGAATTTGTGATTTACACTCTCTGAAGCTTTGGGGGGATGTGGAAAGAGGACAGGTGTTGACTGTTCTGCTCTGGGAGAAGTCTGGATCTGAAGAAGGGTATGGTGTTCTTCACTGTGCTACAACTGAAAGCTGCAGCAGCCAGTTCTCTGCATGAGAATCTGCACTAGGGTCTTCAGGATCAAATTCCTGACCAAAGTCATTTTTGTACCATGTTCAAGCATACCTCTGTAACAGGGTGGCCAAACAGTGGCTTGCTAGCCATATTAGGCTCTTTCACATATACTGTGTCGCTGTCATATATGTTGGCTGAGCTCCTTTTTGCATCACAATTAAAATAAATTTTTAAAAAAATTCAAGCTTGATAATTATTTACCAGGTATAAACTGAGAGTAAGTAAGTTATGTCTAAATTATGTCCATTATGTCTAAATATACAGGCATCCCCCAGTATCCATGGGGTATACTTCAAGCCCAACCCCCTCAAACCAGAAACCACAGATGGGGGCGGGGAATCCTACCTCTGTGGATAGGAGTCTGCAGCCTAGAAGCAGGTCTCCAAATGTTCACTTCCTGTTTCCTGCTTTCTGTTGCTCTTAGTCTCCCTGCTAGGCTGCTTGCCTGCTCGTCTGGCTACAAGCTTTTTGCTTATAGTTATTTGTACAAGTACAATCCAAGACTGCCCTTGGGCCGACGCATGTGCGCTGCATCAGCCCAATGCTGTCGTGAAAATGCCATAAGACACCTCCGTGCCAGCGCAAAGCACGCAGAACACACAAGTACTTGCGGTGACACAGATGCCCTGGAGTGGGTTGCCAGTAAGGGGCCAGCGCAGGGGCATTTCTGGGTGGGGGGAAGGTGGGAGGGGGCAGCCCAGGGCAGAGGAAGGGCTTCCCATGGGCGGGGCAGCCCAGGGAGGAGGGTGGAGCTTGGACGCATGCCATCCAGTGGTGTCATCTAAATGATTTAACAACAGGTACTCACTTTTGATTGGCATGTGTTGGAACCCGCCCACCGGAAGTGACGTCATAAGCCGGAAGTGATGTCGTGGCAAGAAGTGACATGAAAAAAGCCCTTTTTGAGGCCTCAGACAATTTTAAACTGACCCAACAGTTGCAACAGTATTCCACAGCACCCCCAGAACATGTTAAGGAGGTCTGGCATCATGTTAAAGTGACCCAACAGTTCCAAAACCCCAGAGCAGCTCATTTTTCAGTGGCAAGGCAAGGCAAGGCTCCACTGCCTGCCTGCCTGGCTCTGAGAACGTGCAGGCAACTCAAACGTGCAGGAAATTCAAATGTTGCAGGGGCGGAGTCAACGAGTGGGCGGGCGAATGGGCGGGGCCAACCGTAATCCTAGGAACCGGTACTCGCGTACCCCCGCGTACCCCCTGCATGACATCACTGATGCCATCCCTGTCCCTGGGCTGCCGTGGCATCCCTTGCCCCATGGTGAGCTCCAGGGGCAGCAAACCTGCACAGGATACAGCACAGGTTAGGATTGCACGGCCCGACACTTAATCCACATAAACAAAGGTGATGAGGTGCAGGAGGGGGTCATGGGGAACACAGGGAACTATGGATAAGCAGATCCACAGATACTGGGGGGGACCTGGACATAAGAATTTAAATGCTTCCTAAATATTGCAGCTTTCAAACATCTGAAATGTATCACATACGGCCAGCGGCGGCATTCAGCCGGTACGCTGGGCGGGACTTACCTTTGACCGGCAGCCTGCCCGCTGTGTAACGGCGCGTTCCGCCGCTTTCCCACCCGCCCCGACGGGCGGGAAAGCGGCAGAACGCGCCGTTACGCAGCGGGCGGGCTGCCGGTCAAAGGTAAGTCCCGCCCAGCGTACCGGCTGAATGCCGCCGCTGCATACGGCTCTTACCTTAAGCTGGTTTGGCCACCCTTGCTCTATAAATACTTCAGATTTATCTGAGATAAAGCACCAAGCCGTGTGCATTGACTGAAACACTCCTGAAAGACCTGAAGGTCCTTATCAAATAAGAAAGAAACCGCATCTCCTTCTTTGGAAAAAAAAATCATTATTTGGGCACCTTTAAGACATTTGCAAGCCACTGGGGTTAGAGATGAGTGAACCCCAGAGGCTGAACCATCGACACCTGCAACATCACCTGGTTAGTAAACCATCAGAGAACCACAAAAAGAAATCTTTTTTTTTTTTTTACAAAATGGAGGGAGACCAACATTTCGTTGGCTTTTTCCAATTATTGTTTGCCTTCCATGGTTTCAGGCTGCAAATATGCCACATCCAGTGGCTTTGTGGTCTATTGTCATCTTCCGTATTTGGTGGGATGCCGCTTACTGGAAAGAAAATGTCTTCCGTGTATGGGCTGAGGGCCCAATTCCATACACCTTTTATCCCACTGCAACAGTGGGCCCAGCAACGGCACAATCAATCAATCAATCAATCAATCAATCAATCAATCACTAGTATTTATATACCGCTTTTCACCATAAAGTTCACAAAGCGGTTTACAGGCAACATCAGAGCCATTCTCCAAACAGGAAGGAAGAAGAAGGCCCATATGGGGATTGTCATCTGTGTGTGGGCTGCCGCAATGGAAGTGCTGTACTCAGTAGTGTCAGCCTACCGGTACGCTGGGCGTGTCTTCCGGGTGAGCGGCAGCGCGATCGCTGCAGCGGGCGGGCTTTCGCCGTTACACAACAGAATGCAGCGATTGCGCTGCCGCTCACCCGGAAGACACGCCCAGCGTACCAGTAGGCTGACACTACTGCATTGGGATCTTTCCAGACCTATAGAATCATAGAGTTGGAAGGGCCCTACAAGGTCATCTAGTCCAACCCCCTGCCTGTAGCAGGAACCTGCCGCATCCCTTTTCTCTCCTCAGACTATACACCTGGAGTAGGTCTAGAGGCCACCAGAAAGGCCTGCAGAGAGGTAAGAATATTTCAACTTACCTCTGGCAGATGTCCACATTGCCGCCTTCCCTGGGCAATCATGCAGCTGCATCGTCCTCAATGATGAGGGATAGGATTGGGCCATGAGACTGGCCTTTCTCTAAGGGCTCGATCCTAACTTGAGGTAGGCCGGCACAGTTAGGCACACAGACGTGCGCCATCCTCCCTGACTCCGAGAGTGGTCCAAACACGCTTTACGGTGTCCCTTGTGCCGACCAAACTTTGCTGGCCTAACTGTGCCGGCCTCACTCCAGGTGAGGATTGTGCTCCAAGAGGAGCTGTGTTCAGTCTAATCCAGGTTCAAGCCCTCACTCAGCCATGAAGCTTCCCAGGTGACCTTGGGCCAGTCACTCTCTCTCAGCATCACCTACCTTGCAAGCATCTTGTTGTCTCGTGCCTCCCTGGGTCACCTGGTGGGCCTCTGTGAGATACAGGAAGCTGGACTAGATGGACCTTTGGCCTGATCCAGCGGGGCTCTTCTTATGTTCTTATGTTCTTATGTACCTTACAGGGTTGTTGTGAGGACAAAAGGAAGGGAGGAACCAGGTACACCCTGAGCTCCTTGGAAGGAGGGTGGTGTGACAATGTGAAAAGAATAACTATATAAAGACACCCCCTTCTGGTTAGCCCACTTATTGTCCATGGACATGTTAATGCCTATAATCTCATGCATTTTCCTTTAGTAATCACAGCTCTGTCTATAAAACGTGATAGCACCAAAAGCACCAGGTAGTTACCATTTAAATAATGGGATAATGTTCAACAATGTCCGCATTCTCTAAGGTTTCCTCATGTCATCGAGCAGAATTCTGCCACTTCTAAAAACACTGAAGACTGTAAAATTGGATTTGAAAATGCAACGTTAAATCCTTAAAATCTGATCCATCTGTCAGGACCTGGAATAAATTAAACTGATGTACGTTATTTTATTTTTTTAAGCAAAGAATAAAATATGGGCAGCAGTTCTTAAGCCTGAAGGCAGAGGACAAAACAAGTTAAGCAGGTGATACAAACCATCTTATTTTCATTTTTATAATGATTTTTCTGCTTCCATATGGGAGCTTAGACTGGAAATAATTCATAGAAATACACGCTGGATAAGACAAAACAAAGCATTCTTATTCATTCTCTTCTTAAAATATCAGCTGAGCTGTGATTGCTTCAGAATTGTCCGCAGTTTTGCTTTACCTTTGCATCACTGGGGCTGCAATCCCATACAAACGTTCCTGGGAGTAAGCCCCATTGAATGCAATGGGACTTACTTCTGAGTAGACACGCATAGGATTGCGCTGTCAGCCACGAGTTACTGACTTAGGTAACCTTGGGCCAGTTGTCATCTCACAGCCTCACCATTTCAGGGCCACTGTAACCCTGGGCCCTCTTCAAGTCTGTAGAAGCAGGAAAACTGCCAGAGGAGCAGTGAGGGAGGGAAAGGGGAGACTGCAGGGACATCCAATGAGTTCTTTGCCTCTGTCTTCACAGCAGAAGACCTCAGACATCTCCACATCTCAAAAAGGACACAGTGGAGCTGGAGAAGGTGAAGAACAGAGTGATCAAAATGATGACTGGGCTGGAGCACCTCCCTTATGAGGAAAGGCAGCAGCGTTTGGGGCTCTTCAGTCTAGAAAGAAGGCGCCTGAGGGGGGACATGACCGAGGGCGCAATCCTAAGTAGCGCCAGAACAGGCAGGCCAGCCGGCCTGTGCTGTATCCAGCACCACCTAGGAGGCAGCAGGAGCCTCCCTGGCACACGTGTCCTTGCACCAGGGGAGGCTCCAGCCTCCCTGCTGGGTTTCTCAGATCCGAGGAAGTCTGAGGAAGTCGTGCGGCCCAAACTGGGGCCGCGTTCCCCCCGGGACAGGGCCTTAGATGTGGCATAATGGCCGAATCCCACTCCCACCCCCCTTCCCGAGCTGGCACGCCCGCCCACCCCTGTCCCCACCCAGAAACACCTCCCGTCCTCCCTCCCTCCTCCCAGAACTGTTCCTCAGAATGCCAGATGCAGGGGAGTGGCAATGAGATGCAAGTCTCTAGTTGACCTGTGTGCTCCCTGAGGCATCTGGTGGGCCACTGTGAGATACAGGAAGCTGGACTAGATAAGACTTTGGTCTGATCCAGTGTGGCATTTCTTATGTTAGGCGTTAGGGAAGAGAGGATCGGGCTGCCTGACACACAGGGTAGCCTCTACCACTCTGAGCTCTCCGTCCAGATGGCCAAGGCAAACAGCTGGTGACATAATGGCAGGTGAAAAGAGTATGCTACTGAATTCCTTTTGTGCATCAACATTTTGCAAGGTAATCAAAAAATGTTGGGGCATCTGTCTGATCTTTTATATGCAACTTTAATTGAATGTCATATTTGTATAGCAAAGCATTTCAAATATGCTAACTCAATGCTCATTTACTCAGAAGTCAGCCCACTGTATTGAGTGAGACTTGGACTGGTTGCTGTGGTGCAGCTCAGGCTGGATGGGTGGTGGGTGGAAGTGTAGTTGTGGGCCAGTGCGGGGTGCACAGGGGACACTTGCCAGCCCACAGAGTGATTTGTCTTCAGTCAAAAGTCCATAGTGCCATCCAATTTCTCCATTCATATAACAGTTTTACTCTTTTAAAAAAAAAATACACAGCTAATGACGTGCGGTGTTACAACACAAACATTAAATCACAGAATCACTGGCTGGGGTTGCCTGCGAGGGTCGGGTCTCAACCAGAGACCGAGGAATCCCGCAGGTATCGGCAAAGGATCGAAGTAGTTCCAATGACAGCATTCCGTTGTGGCTCAGCAGGTGTGATAGCTGGCACTTCTAGTTGTGTTAAATATTTATCAAAGTTCAGGGATATTGTTCCTAGTGCACCAGTGACAATAGGCAGCACTTCCATAGGTTTAAGCCACAGTCGAGTAGCTTCGAGGCACAATTTGCGGTACTTGTCTATTTTTTCTACCTCCTTTTCAATCATGCAGTGGTCTCCCGAGATGGCGACATCAATAAAAGTCACAAATCGGGTGTCCTTGTCTATGAGTGTAATGTCAGGTGTGTTCGCTTTGACGTGTCAGTCTGTCTGAATTCTAAAGTCCCACAAGATCTTGACCTTCTGGTTTTCTAGCAACTTTTCAGGCTGGTGTTGCCATGCTCTTTCCGACGCATCGAATCTGTGTTTCTGGCACAAGACCCAGCGTAGGAGTCTTGCAGCATCGTCTTGCAGCATTTTTTGTAATCCGTGTTAGTGATTTTGGGACATTCACATATGAGGTGGTTGACAGTTTCATACCATCGTTTACTGGTGGTGGTGGTACCCTGGATCGTGGCCCTCATCACGTTAGTCTGAAGCGCCTGTTCTTGAGCAGCGAACAGGACAGCCCCTGTTTCCTTCCGTAAAAAACCTTCCCTTAGCCAGGTCCAGGTCGCCTGTTTATCACAAATATCATCAATGTTTTAAAAAATTGTCCGTGTGAAGGTTTGTCTAACCAGCATTGATGTCGGCGAGCGAAAGACTCTTTCTTGTATTCCAGTTTGGTCTCTGATTCAGATATATATATAAAGGCTCTAATGGAGACAATTTCCATGTGAAGGTCATGTAAAAAACAATGGCTGTGCTGGTTCAAATAATGGAAGACCAGTTATCCTATTTACTTTTATGCTGTTTTTATATGTGGGCTGTTCTGCTCTTTTACAGTTGTTTTTATGGTTGTTCTTGTTTATCTTTTAATGGCTTCTAATTTAACTAATTTTAATTCCAAGATGTTATTTTAAAGCATTTTTTAATATTGTAAACCACTTTGAATTTCAGAAAAGGGGTGTATAAATCAAATAAATAAATAAATAAATAATCTGGAGAGCTACACTACAATGCCTCATTTAATCCAGGGAAACTCAGATAATAGAAGCTGCATGGCCAACTCTCCATGTAGTTAAGCCTTTGAGACACTAAGCCTGCCAACTTTTTTCTACTGGCTCCTATGCCTATAATAATAGCAGCTTGATGCTCAGTCATTTGCAGGAGGTAATGATGCTTTTAAAAAAAAAAAACCTGCATGGACTGATTCCTGTATATCAAACTGATATTCAAAGGCACAGACACAATCCAGGCCCTTTTTTCTTGTCAGCTGGCAATCCTAGACCTTAGTCCTGTCTCTCATTTTAGTCCAATCTCTCATTTATTCTCAGTCTGAACGACTGTGACAATGCATAGTATCCTAAAATGATGTGCCACGCAGAAAATTAAAGAAAGATAAGCCACTTCCTCGACAATCTTGATCTCCTCTTCCCCACAAATGCTCATTGCATCTATCCTGTGCTATTGGAACCATTTAGGGTGCCATCCTAGCCTGGAGCTAGGCAGGCACAGTTAGGCCAGCAAAGTTTGGCCAGCACAAGGGCCACTGTAAAGTGGGTTTGGACCACTTTTGGAGTCAGGGAGGATGGTGCATGTGTGTGTGCTGCCCTCTCTGACTCCGAGAGTGGTCCAAACACATAGTATCCCTTGTGCCGGCCAAACGTTGCTGGCCTAACTGTGCCGGCCTAACTCTAGGTTAGGATTGCGCCCTTAGAGCAGTGATTTCCAACCTTTTTCTTCTCCCTGCACACTGACCTCTATGGTCTTCACTTTTTGTGATGTCACTTCCAACTTATCGGATACTTTTCCGGGTTCTGTGGCTCTGTTTCTTGGGCAACTGTCTGTAGTCACAAATTCCCTGTCCCTCTTCCTTAGCAGTGGAGGAAGAGGGGCAGACAATTCATTATGACAGACAGTTGCCCTAGAAACAGAGCCGCAGAGCCTGCAAGTGTTTTTCAGCAGTTTTCAACCGCGATACTCCAAAGTCCAGCGGCACACCTGTGGGTCTTTCATAGCACGCCACGCAGCACATTGGTTGACAATTGCTGATCTAGGGGGAAATCAATGGGTGGATGCTGATAATATACTGATGGCACCTTCACATCTACAGAGATGCAGTTGGTTTCGAACCATCAGCATTGCTGTTTCTGTGTTTTCTGTCATCTGGGCAGCAACATCATCTGCATATAACTGTGACTTGGCTTGACCTGCCTGTTTCTCGTCAAATGTTCAACCAGGATCTTTTGTTGCACATCCCACCCTTCCATGGAAAGCCAATGCAAAAGTGTGCGCTGTATCCCTCCGTCGTCGCTGTCAATGCAGTGCTTCGTCTGATCTCGCCATCTGGAAGGAACAAAACTCTGTATTCCAAATGAGCATGGAAGCGGCCTTTTTGGCTCTCTCCAAATCAAGGCAGCCCAGCACACCAGTTCACAGTGAATAGTTCGAGCCGGGAATGGTTAGTGCAGTAAACACTGGAGAAATATGCCTACATTTCATATACATTCCAGGAGAAACTTCCCAGACTGATTTGCCATGCTGTCATGTGTCACATCCCATTACCTTGGCGACTTTGTGTTATGTTACATCAAGGATGTGACTAACATTAACCACATGTAACATTGCACAGTGCCATCTTGTCTGCCAAGGAAATTTAGAGCAGCGGGCCTTTCAGAAAGCAGGGTTTCCATTAGGACAATTGGTTTCTGTGCTCGTGTGCGAGAGGGAGATTAACTCATCAGCTCACTCGGTTTCTTTCAACTCACATGTCTGAGTACAAAACCCCAAGCTCTGGCCCTACTAATTAACCGAGCACAAAGGGAAAAGAGGGGGCCCGCCTTGTGTCTGTGACGACGGCCCAGGACACAAGACTGCCGGTTTGGCAGGACTGTGTAGTCTGGGGTCGGAGGGACCCAACCACAACACACTCAATGGCTGGGCAGGAACAAGGAAGGGGGCAAATTGGGGAGCAGGAAGCCGAGTGGCTGAGGCAGGGAGCCGGGCAGTCAGTTCAGTTCAGGGTCCATTGCTGATCTGATCTCTGAGCAAGACTGGCCTGTGTCCTGATTAGGAGCACAATCCTAATCTGGAGTTAGGCCGGCCCAAATAAGCCACCAAAGTTTGGCCAGCACGAGGGACACCATAAAGCGCATTTGGACCACATCTCGGAGTCTCCCTGTTCATCTTTCCTCTGCTTTACAAAGCATGCCCATCACACTGGGGAGGGCAAGATAAGAATGCTTCTCTTCCAGAGGCGGATCTACAGGGAGGGCAAAGCTCTAAGTGTTGCAAGAAGCCTTATCCTGTCATGTAAATCCCTCCTCTACCTTGTTGCTGCAGCCAGTAAGCAATGCCAAGATGTTGCTTTTCCTGTGAGGATTGGCTAAAACGGTGCAGGAGAGGAGTGATTTCCACTGCAAGGTAAGGCTTCTTGCAAAACTTACAGATTTGCCCCCCCCTTAGATCTGCCTCTGTTCTCTTCCTTCAGCTTTGGCCATTTGACTGCTGACCCCCACCCCCAAGCAGCTTTTGGCAGCAAATAGTAGCTTTGAGGGCAAATAGCCACTTTGGGGGGGGGAAGATTCTTGGTGGGAAAGTGGTGCAGGGGGGGGGCATCTCAATCACCAAGTGTTGCAGTCCCTGTCTGCAGTGCCATCCCTTCCCCAGCTATAGCTGCTCTTTAACCAGAGATTCCCATCCACCTGCATTTTAATCCCACCTCTACATAATGAGTTTAACCTAATAGTGTTGATCTCGAAGGCACACATTAATCCTAGACCCACGTACCTGTGAGGGGGGTGTGCAGCTGTCCCCAGACCGCGTGGCCCCAAATCAGGCCACGTGGCATCCTTGGCTCAGAACCAATCTGGACCTCCCGTGAGGCAAGGGCACAAACATGCCCTTGTCCCAGGGAGGCTCCAGAGGGCTCCAAAGCCATACTGGGTACAGCACAAGCCCACCGGCCTCGCTGTTCCAGCGCAGTTTAGGATTGTGCCCTGACTGAAGAACACAAACAAAAGACCACAGTTTGTTTTGGTTTTTTTCCTCATGAGCAGATGTGTTCCAAGGCCTAATGGTGCCAGTGGCAGTTCAAGGCAGTGATGTTGCCCCTACATCACTGGGTTGCCCCCACACTGGCACGCTCCAACCCCTCTCCCAAATGGCTCCATTTAGGAGCCAGACCTGAGGGCGGGCGAAGAACTGGAAACTCCTGGAGCACCACATTGGGGGTGTGTTGCCCCTCCCATGGTAAAGTTCACCAGCACCCCTCTCAACCAGCACCCAGGGGTCTTGCACCCCCTTGCCATACCCAAGGTACTACCCTGTCCTTGAGAAGGTAGGAAACTATGTAGCTTCATACTGAGGAGTAGTGCGGAGTAGTGACTGCTATATATCCCCAGCATACCTTAAAGATTTAAGAAGAGCCCTGCTGGATCAGGCCATGGGCCCATCTAGTCCAGCTTCCTGTGTCTGACAGTGGCCTAACAGATGCCTCAGCCCCACCAGTGGCCCACACAGCACCAGAGACCCGTATCCTGTTGCCACTCCCCTATATCTGGCATTTGGAGATAGGCTACCTCTAAAACCGAGAGGTTGTACGTGCCCAGCATGGCTTGTAACCTGTGATGGACTAAAAATCTTCACTTCGGGGTGGGGGAGGTCTCTTCCAAATCTGCCACCATTTAAGGTTCACTAGGTACATCCAGTAGATCTCTTTGTCCAGGAATGCTCATACAGCTTTTGGCACTTAAGAAATACATACAGATGGAGCTCTTTGGGAGGGCTTTAAAAAAACTTGGCTGTGAGACTAACTGGGCTGATACTGTGTTGTATTGAACATGATTTTCTTCTGGTTTCTTGGCTGGGTTGGGCCGTTTTAGCAATTGGCTGTTTTTACAAACCGACACACAACGTGGCAGTATTTCTGCCTTGGGCTGCAAAGATCAGAGCTCATTGTTGTGAATGTGCAAGGCTATTAGTTGCCGAAATGATATCCCATTACAGTCGCAAAGGTGACAAAGTACTTTATAGTCGGTTTTTGCGTATTTGTTTTTAATGCGGTGTCCTTGATGTTGCTGACTGCTCCAACGGCCATAGATTCGATGGCACTGTTTGCAAGAATGTTTTCATGCTTTGCATGATGTTTCAATTATTTGTAACCCACTTCAAAAGCTTCTGCTGGGAAGCAGGACAGGAGATATAAACACAGTTTCTCTGCTCCTGCCCCTTACCTGAGTGGTCCTATCCTCAAAATGCTAAAGAGAAATGCCAGGTCCTCAGGAAAAATCCCTCCCCACTGTTAAACTCTGGGAGGGTTAATTCATTAATCCTGCCCAGGCATCGTCAATTGCCATTTACAGTAATCTACACAGCCAAATCCACAATATTTATCCTCGTTGTCCTGGCCAAGCAGCTGTTGTTTCTTAAGTCTTGATGTTGATACGGATCTTTGTTTCCGCCCAGAACTCAGTTCCACCGAGGCAAGACTCTTCTCCTACAGACTGGATTTTGCTGCCTTCTGCCCTTTTCAAAGGCCACATCCTTCATATTCTCTTACATAGCTCATGGGATTACGGGATTCCTTATGTAATATAGTGAGTGGCTGCTCCTGAACATTTGCAAACACTGGGAGCTATTTGGATGCCGAAATGGCTGGTGGAAATTGCCTGTGATCTGCACACAAATTCTTTCCTAACTGCTTATAAGGTTCCATGGTGTGTGGCATTGCTGCCTTTTGTGTTTGAGGTGTCGAAAGAGAAGGAAGAGCGGAAAACAGAACGTCCACATTGAATGGGACACATGCTCTCCATTAAGGTTTTTAAGGTGTGGAATGGATTAAGGACCGGGCTGAAAAGTTTGCAAGTGGAGTGACATTGACACACACACACAATTGCTTGCAACATGGCGACCAGTGGAGAGATATTGACATGTTTATAATACAGAGGGTGAATTCACACAGACATTTTGACTGCTCAGTGACTGTGACATCGAGTGATGACTTGCACATGTGGAATCGCCATTGTAAATCACAAGCAACCAACAAGACTTCCTTGTTACATCAGTTCAACCACAGGAGTTTTTGGTGAAGGCCATTCAGGGCACAATCCAAAGATGGCCTTGGACTGGCGCAAGCGGCTTGCATCGGCCCTGCGCTGTCACAAACGTGCCCATAAAGTGGCGCAGGGTCAGTGCAGGCAGGCTAAATAGCAGGTGCAGCCCCACAGCAGCCCCACAAACTTCCCCTTGCCCCATGGAGGCTCCAGCGGCCTCCCAACCTGTGCTGGATACAGCACAGGCCAGCTGGCTGGCCTGTTCCAGCACAGGTTCAGATTGAGCTGTGACTTATTTATCCATCACCCGAACCACAGCATTTGAAATGGTGCATTGTGGAGCAATGTACTAGAGGCAGCATTCCCTTTCAGACATATCTGAAGCAGTGGCAGAGTGAGCCAATGGGCTGCCCAGGGACAGAGGAGGAGGCAGTCTGCCCCCTCTGCTATTTCCCCGCCCCCATGCCCCACGCCGCTCCACCCCCATGCCCATGCCAGGCTCCATTTCAAGTGGAGTGGCTGAGAGGGGCAAAACCGCTTGCCTCTCGGCAAGGTGAGGTGTGTTGTTGCTGCCCTCCTCCCACCCCAGGAGTGCCACACCTGGGGCTGTTGCCCCCACAGACTTAATGGTAGGTCTGTGACTGATCTGAAGCATCTATATGCATGTTCATCCTTTAACAAGTGCAACATGAATTGTTAACTTGTATCAGTAGAACAGAGATGCCCAGATCAAGAACCGTGAATAGAAATTGTTATAATTTTTTTTGCATTTTTTTTTAAATACTTCACTACTTGATTTTCTGTGAAACTATTTTGTCTGAATAGGCTCCATTTTGGGCTATTATTTAAAATATAAAATTGTTAATAAAAAGGTGTAGATTTTTACAAAGAAAAAGGAAAACTTCACCATGTCGAATTTCAAACGAGGATGTTCACATTCAGCTATGGGTCACATAGAGTTGAGACGTTGAAGGATGAGATATTAAGGGATCCATATATGTGCCCCTTGTCATTTATGTCAGGCAATTTCCTAATCATGTGACACGTGCAGCACCATCCTAACCCCACCCCTTTGGGTCAACACAAGCCACTTGCGTCACACTGATGGAAAATCGCTGGTCTAGACAAAACAGGTGGCAAAACTGTCCACCATCTTTGCATGTAAAGAGACATCACAACATCACTACAAGGGCATGTTGGTGGTGAACATTCATAATGGGATCAGTTATTGAATCCTTTTCCCCATTATTTGGACTTTTTTATTGTTCTTTAAAAAAAGAGAGAGAGAGAGAAACTAATACTTTTCTCACAGCTTGATAATTGGAACCAGAAACAGCTTCTAACCAAGCAGGGACAAATTAAGAACTCAAATGAAGCAGAGAGGAGAAAAAAGCCACAACACATTAAGAAGTAAAGGCTGTGTCTTCTATTTACGCAACACTTCTGCAAATACAAAACGGACACCCTCAGTGTTATAATTCACGAGTTATCCGTTAAAGCTCAAGAGATGAGACCCTGTCCCACCGGGAAGTCCTGCCAATCAACCCGAACCAGCTCGGTGTGCAGCAAAGACAAATCTCTATTTTGCCCAATAGGCAGCCAATGCGAATGCATTTCAAGTCCCCTTGTTTTCAATGAGAGAGCTGTGAGCCTTTGAAAAGGTGTTCAACCTTGTCCAGATCCTGCACATGTTGAAATGCAACACAGGGAGCAAAACTAACCAACCTTCCAGCCCGGGGTCAGGGAACAAACTTTCCCTGACTTTAGGAGGCCTCCGCAACTGCCCCCCTACTGCAGGATGCAGCACAGACCCCATTGGTACAACTTAGGGTGCAAACCTGAGAAGGACGTAGCGCTTACATAGCGCCGACGTGGGAGCTCTGACCAGCACCCCCACGTCAGTGCTAGAGCTCTCAGTAGCATCAGCCCGAGAGTGCTGGCCAAGAGCCACCCTAGCTCCAGCCGAACTCTGGCCTTTGCATGAAGCCATTTTCCACAACACTGCCATGCTTTACTAGAAGCAGTAATATTTCAGTCTAAGAACAATGGCATTTTTTACATGTAGGATCTTCCATTTGAGGCATGCTCTTCCGCAAGTATCCCCTGAAATGCACTTGTGGCTCTCCTTAACGTGGGCGCCAAAATAAAACCAAAAACATAACTTGTGAACTGTTCCGCACCCCTGTAAATACCACATCTAGCCCAGTGGTGATCAACAGTTCCTCCTCCTTTCAGCATTCCCTTTTTCCCCGTTATCATTAGGTCTCCTCAGAAAGTATAACTTGCATGGGATCTTTCACACCCATTGTTTAAACAAAAATCCCTAACCAAGCCGTGGCTGAATATTTGGTTTTAATCCAAGCCATATTTTATCTGATCCCCACCCCCACCCCTTCTCCAGGATTTCATGATCTCCGTATGTTCCATAGCAGGGCTCACATTTACGAAACTGTGAGGCTGAGCTGTGGTTTTCTCTTCTGTTCATCCTTAATTGTCAAGATTCAGCTAGCTGTGACAATGGATGGACGAAAGCCGACTGGCTCTCTGTTGGCCCATTAAGTGAGGACGTTAACGAAAGCACAGAGAAATGGACCGTCTCGAAGGAAGAGTTTAGACCCATGTTACTGGAATACACATTGCCAAGGAGTGCTCAATTTATGACAATACTAACTATTCCAGAGGCAAGGAGGCATAACTAGCTCCAAGTCTTATGGGCCAATTCTGTCCTACTGCCACCACCCCATGGTGATGAGGCAGCACCAAAATGGCAATTGCTGCATCCTGTGGTAGGGAAGACAGTTGTGGAGGACTCCTCTGGGTAAGGATACAATCGTAGCTGTACCCGGGGTAAGTCTCTACAGTACAGTGTATGCGTGTGTGTGTGTGGGGGGGGTCTACTCAAATCTGCACTAGCTAAATAGTTGGTGTAGGTCCATGTGGACCAATGCAGCAGGATCAGGTCCTGGAAGGGGGCTTGGATTTGACAGCTGCTGCTGTCCCCAAACCTGCCCCCTCTCTGGACCAGATCTGCCCATTCCTCACCCTGCCCTGCTCCATTTCACCCCATGCCGGTCCCTGTCCCACCCTCCCCCTCCTGCCTCTCCCACTGCTCCAGTGGGCCGACACACTGATGGGACCAGTACAGCCTAAGCCGTCCCTCCAATGCGCCCAGCAGTGTGCTGAATATCGGGCTGGCCAAGCACCTTTTGAGAGAGCTTTATGGCCATCATCGACATCAACCAACAGTATGCAGTAGGAATTGGGTTAGGCTCTTAGCCAGCCAGGGCACCCTCACTGGGCTTCCACTCCTGAGCATGGGACCTCCTCGTCCTCTGCCATCGTTCCCAGCAGATCCTGCTGCTGCTCTTTCTAACCACTGTTGCTTGCTTCCTTGCCAGGAAGAGACCTGGCAGCTGAGTGGGTCAATAAGCAGTCACTGCTGCTTCTCCTTCTCTCAGTCATTGCTCACCCCCTCCCCCGCCACTCAAGCAAGAGGAAATGGGTGAGCAAGTGGCAACAATGAGGAACAGTTGTGGCAGCTGCCAGAGGATGCGTGGGGATTTCGTCGTTGTTGTTCAGTTGCTAAGTTGGGTCCGACTCTTCGCGACCCCAAGGTCCACAGCACGCCAGGCCTCCCTGTCCTCCACTAGCTTCTGGAGTTCGCCCAATTTCATGCTCATCGCTTCGGTGACACTATCTAACCATCTCATTCTCTGCCGCCCCCTTCTCCTTTGGCCTTCAATCTTTCCCAGCAGGAGGGTCTTTTCTAAAGAGTCCTCTCTTCCCATGAGGTGGCCAAAGTACTTGAGCTTCAGCTTCAGTATTTGTCCTTCCAGGGAGCAATCAGGCTTGACTTCCTGGAGGAGTGACCGATTGGATCTCCTTGCAGTCCAGGGGACTCTCAAGAGTCTTCTCCAACACCATAATTCAAAAGCATCTATTCTTCGGCGCTCTGCCTTCCTTATGGTCCAGCTCTCACAGCCATACATTGCTACTGGGAAAACCATCGCTTTGACTATGTGAACCTTTGTTGGCAGGGTGATGTCTCGGCTTTTGATTAAGTTGTCTAGGTTCGCCATAGCTTTCCTCCCAAGAAGTAAACATCTTTTAATTTCATGGCTGCAGTCACTGTCTGCGGTGATCTTGGAGCCCAGGAAAATAAAGTCTGTCACTGCTTCCATTTCAATTGCCACTGCTTGGGGATGAGGCCCCTGCAAATATGTGCAGGAGCCCGATTGTGCCAATCATATGCTGACCCTGCAACTTTTTCTCCTATTCATTAGATCAGTGGTTCCCACCAGTGGGTTGCGAGCCAATTTCAGGTGGGCCATGAAGCGCCTAGCCATGTTGAAAATAGGGGAAGATGGGATGCTGGAAAGGGAAGCCTGAGTGGTTGTTTTGCCCTTGTCAAGGTTGTAAAGAGGCTTCCATTTACCCTTTCTGATTCCCTTTGCTATTGGAAAATGGCTGAGAAAGAACCCAATCCTGCATTATCAGGAAAGCAACAGACTCTGGCATCACAATGATGGCACTTCTGGCTATGACTTCGCTTCCAGGTTAATGACATCACTTTTGGTGGGTCCCAGACAGATAGTCATTCTCAAAAGTGGGTCCTGGTGCTAAAAGGTTTGAGAGCCACTGCATAAGACGGTTCTCTGGAGAGCCTAGTGTGGAAGAGAGACGTTCTGGAGACACGACTGCCTTGGCTTCTTTGTGCCCCCCCCCCGGGGGCACCTAGGTCTCTGGCTATTCAGTGGTGTGCTTCAGCGGTAATGGGGGGAGCATCAACAGCAAAGGTGGTACAGTGGCACTGCTGAAAGAAGGGGCTGGCCCAGTGCTGGCCCTCGTCCCCTGCCTTCGGGTAAGCCAGCCGGAGGATTGGAGCTCAAAAGGGGGGGGGGGTTGCCAGCAGCAGGAACCATCCTCTATTTTCCCCTGCTGCTATTGAACAACTCCCAGCTCCCCTAACCCTGCCTCAGACACAGCCTCAAGGGGCAGGAACGTGGGCTACTGTCAGTCCAGGGGTGGAGACCCAGCCCCGGATTCCAGCAAGCAAACCCAGTTGTTTGCTTGAGGAAGGGAAAAAATGGAGAAACTGGGGTCAGGGTCTTGTCTACTGCTCTCTAGCTGGATCTGAGGCAATCATGACTGATGGAATCTCCCAGGATCACGAGTGTCTCAGCACAATGTTTTCTCACCTTCTTTTAATGGAGTGGAGATGATGCAGCATCCCAGTTCTTACGTTAGGAAATTACCGGCAAGTGGGTTGGGTGGGGAGTGTCTGTCATTTGGAATTCAGCCCTGAACGAAACCATTTACCAATCACAGCCAGTGTATGTTTTCCTACCAAGGAAAGACTTACTAAGACTTAACATTCATCTGCCGGTCTAGTCATCATGTCACCAAAGTGCCGTGCTCTGATGTGTCAAGTTATGGAGCAGCGGCAAAACGACAGGAGCCTCAAACCGCAAATGGTGCAGCTATTTTGTTTCTATGACAAGAACTGAGGGAACACTAGGTAAGTCCCTGTCCGTTCACACCCGTTCCACGCATATACGCAATCACAGGGTCACAAGGAGCTGGCTATAGAATCATAGACAAGGTCAAGAAAAATCAGCTCATAAATGTAATTTCATTGCCCTGTTTGAAACAGATTCACAGAGTCACAAAATCGTAACCCCCCGCACTTGGGCCGACACACACCGCTTACTGTACAGCACGTGTACGCCAGCACAAGAATCGCTTGGCCGATGCAGGCAGTTGCATCGGCCCAGCACCACCGCCACAACCACCGGGTTAGTCAGTCCCGTGCCTGCTGAGTTTGACTAGTGCAGGACCATTTCTGGGCAGGGGAAAGGCAGGAGGGAGAGCCAGAGGCGTATTTACCCTGTAGCCTGGGGTGGCAGGAGCCATGGGCGCCGGGCAGTGGCGGGGCGCCATTGCACGGAGTCCGCGAAGGAAACCGCACGCTGTTCGGCCCGCCCATCCTCCTTTGCCTCCGTTACGCTCCGAAATGGAGCTATTCCGGGTGCAGGGAGGCGTGCTTGGACGACGTCCTGGCGGGGCGACGTCCTGGGGGTGCAGTTTCGTCGCCTGCCATGGGCACGCTCAGGCCTCCGTTCGTCCCTGGGGAGAGCAGAACGGGGTGGGGAGGGTGTTCCCACGGTAGGGCAGCTTACGGAGGTGGGGAGGTCAGATGCGGCTGTTAGGCCGGATCCAAAACTCCACCCCCAGGCTGCGCAGCCCCAATTCAAGCCTTCCTTTGGATTTCCGCCTGATAAACATGAGGCATAGATCTCAGGAGCCCCATCGACCCAGCTGGGACGTACCCCAGGGCAAGGGGGCAAACATGCCCTTCCCCCTTGGAGGCTCCAGCAGCCTCCCAACCTGCACTGGATACAGCGCAGGCCAACTGGCCTGCCGGTTCCAGTGCAGATTAGGATTGCACTCTCAGAGAGCAATCCTCACCTGGAGTTAGGCCAGCCCAGTTAGGCCAGCAAAGATTGGCCGGCACCAGGGCCACCGTAAAGCGTGTTTGAGCCACTCTCGGAGTCAGGGAGGATGGCGCACGTCTGTGTGCTGGCCTCTCTGACTCTGAGAGTGGTCCAAACATGCTTTACAGTGTCCCTTGTGCCAGCCAAACTTTGCTGGCCTAACTGGGCCGGCCTAACTCCAGGTGAGAATTGAGCCCTCAGTTTAAAAAAGTTGTGATTTTGATACACAGTCTTCTGTGATGCGACATTTACACTTAGCAATGGAATTAGGCTCATCTTGTGTTGCTTGTTTGTAATCAGATCCAAAACCTGAGTACATCATATTTTTCTATACAGTTCTGGGGGCCCCTTTTTTTCTTCCATGTTTACTCTTTTCGATGCCCATCTTTTTCTTCCTCCTCTGTTATTCTTTATTAGCAAACTATACAAATTGAACCAAAGTTCCTTGTTTAAGCTGAGCTATTTCATTTCATCCTAAAACAGCAATCCAAAGACTTGGAGTACTATCCTGACTTGAGGTTCCTTAAAGAGAATGGACTTCAAAATACTTTTAATTGGAAGGAGGGGGATATGCAGATGGGAAATGGATTTTTGTAGATCGGCTCTGTTTAACTTCCTGGCTTTGTCACATCATTTTACTTCTTTTGAAGCAACAAAGGCTGTGTCGTTTCTCTTCCGTAACAGGGTGCTTCATAGTAATAGAGTGAGTGAGACGGGTTTTGGACTGTTTCATTCCTCGGCCCTGTCTGTCTTCACATCATCACATTTCGTAGAAGACGGATTGGCTGAAAAATGGCTCTAAGCCCAACTTACGCTGTTTCAGTGTCAGACTTGAAAGTGACATTATAGTATCAGGCAGCTGCCCTTTTTTCCCCTTCTTTTTTTCTTTCAACCAGATGCAAAAGGCAACGATATGAAACTGAAAGAAACCACAACTCAATCATCTGCCTTCCACTTAATTTTTCATACAAATTTAAGGTCAGGTTGTAGCCCAGCAGCCCATGAGGTGTGTGTAACATTAGAACGGCTACAGCAGGTCTCTGAAAGGGGCTTGGAGGAGAAGTGGGGGGGGGAGAGAAACTGAGTGTGGGTCTCCTTTTTATAACAGGGGGATAAATCCAGAGTGGCTTCATTAAATCTGGCCAATTTATCCAGATTGATTAATTGCCTGCTTAATCAGTTAAAAGCAGAGCAGTTGTTGAACACTTCTTTTTTTAAAGAAATGGGGAAAAAACATACAGTTCTTATCCAAGAAATAAGAGGTTTTGCATTTTCCCCAATATTATCTTAAATTATATTGTTCGCCCCCTCCTGAAGAAGCCCTCCCTGGATCCCACCAATTTAAACAACTTTCGGCCAGTCTCGAATATCCCATTTCTGGGCAAGGTGATTGAGCGGGTGGTGGCGTCCCAGCTTCAGAGGGTACTGGAGGAAACGGATTATCTGGACCCATTCCAATCTGGCTTCAGGCCGGGGTTCGGGACGGAGACTGCCTTGGTCGCCTTGGTGGATGACCTGCGCCGGGGGATGGATAGGGGAAGTGCGACCCTGTTAGTCCTGCTGGACCTCTCGGCGGCTTTCGACACCATCGACCATGGTGTCCTTCTGGGTCGGCTGGCCGGGCTGGGGCTTGGAGGCACTGTTTTGCAGTGGTTCCGCTCCTTCCTGGCTGACAGATCCCAGAAGGTGGTGCTGGGGGACGCTTGTTCGGCACCCCGACCTCTTAGGTTTGGGGTGCCGCAAGGTTCCATCTTATCCCCCATGCTGTTTAACATCTACATGAAACCGCTGGGAGAGGTCATCCGGGGGTTTGGAGTGGGGTGCCATCAATATGCTGATGACACCCAACTTTATCTCTCCTTTCCCCCTGATTCTGAGGAGGCGGTTGAGGTCCTGGATCGCTGTCTGGAGGCGGTTGGGGGCTGGATGTGGGCGAACAAGCTGAAATTAAATCCGGATAAGACAGAGGTGCTTTTGGTTCGGAAATCCACAGCTCGGGTATTGGACTATCGTCCTGCTCTGAATGGGGTTGCACTTCCTCTGAAGGAGCAGGTTCGCAGCTTGGGGGTTCTCCTGGATTCACAGCTACACCTGGAGTCCCAGGTGGCGGCGGTGGCCAGGGGAGCCTTTGCTCAGCTTCGGCTGATTCGCCAGCTGCGGCCGTACCTGAGCTGTGCGGACCTGGCCACAGTGACCCATGCCCTAGTGACATCTAGATTAGATTATTGCAATGCGCTCTACGTGGGGCTGCCTTTGAAGACGGTTCGGAAATTACAATTAGTACAGAACGCGGCGGCTCGGGTGGTTGCTGGGGCACGTCGGTTTGACTCTGTCGGGCCGCTGCTTCGGCGACTGCACTGGCTGCCAGTTCTGTTCCGGGCCCAATTCAAGGTGCTAGTTTTGACTTTTAAAGCCCTTTACGGCTCGGGTCCGGGGTATTTGAGGGACCGCCTTCTTCCATACAATCCAACCCGTACTCTTAGATCATCTGGGGGGGCCCTCCTGACTGTGCCGCCACCAGGAGAAGTGAGAGGGGCGGCGGCCAGGAAGAGGGCCTTCTCGGTGGTGGCCCCCCAACTTTGGAACACCCTCCCCTTAGAATTGAGAACTGCTCCCTCTTTGTTTACATTTCGGCGGGGGCTGAAGACCTTTTTATTCCATAAAGCTTTTAACTGTTGACAGGCTGGCTGGCTGGCTGGTTTGTGTATTTTTATAATTTTATGATCCACTGGACATGTTTTTTAAATTGTATCTGTTTTTAATTTTGTTGTATTGTTTTTAACATTGTTTTTTAATTGTTTTTTAATGTTGATTTTATATTGTATTTTTTTATGTTGTATGCCGCCTTGAGTGCCCCCGGGCAAAAAGGCGGGGTAAAAATCAAATAAATAATAATAATAATAATAATAATAATAATAATAATAATAATAATAATAATAATAATAATATATTCTTTTAAAATTATGCAACTATGGCATCCATTGGGACCTGTTCATTTTTTAAATTTTAAATTGTTTTAACATTGCTTTGTTTGTTCTATTTTCTTAACGTTTTATCTGATTTTAATGTGAGCTGCCTTGGGTGCCCTTGGAGCAGAAAAGCGGGGTAAACATCCAATAAATAAATAAAAGAAACAATAAAAGAAACACTTATGCTGACTGTTGAATGCTTCTTACACTAACCAGAGGCACTGATTCCAACGCTAGGGGGGCATTTGCAGACCCAGCTGAGGCTCCACCCTGGCCGGCTCGATTATCGCCGCCCCCAGTGCTGACTCCCTGTTTCTGGCTCGGCCCCAGCCATGCCCCTGGTCATTCCGGAGCACTCAGAACGTGGGGCAGGTGGGCCAAACGCAGCTCCCCTTTGCGCCTGCAGTGGCTTGAACAGGCAGTCAAACAGTGGCAGCTGCTCCACTGCGGCTCCGGCTCATGTGACCCCCCTGGGGGCCCCACAATGCCTGTAGGGGGCGTGGTATCATCAAAACGTTTTTAGTGATCTTAAAATTTGTGCTTTATTGATCTAGTGTATCTAGCACACATTGCAATATACAACTGCATAGATTTTGGAGTCGCATAATCATTTATGCTATGCCGAAAATAGTGGTATTTTTGACATCCTTGCACCGAAATAATACTTTTATTAACCTCAACATATTCAGATGAACATGACATTGTTCCAATTTTGTTACACGGTGTTATTTTTGAGATGGCAATGAGAAATGTCATACTGTCTTCTTTGCAAATTGTCCTAGGAATGTGACAAGGTCAGCAATGCTCCTCAACCCCAGACTGTTCTCTTGGGGGCTCAGCAACACTGTGGGAAAGAGGTACAGTTTCTTTGGAAGGAACATATTGAAAACGTGTGTGTCCCACTTTGTCACATCTGTGTAGAGCCCCCCAAAAGGCCATTGTTTTACTTTCTTTTAATCTTGCACAGAAATTGAGGAGAAGAACTGACCCCATGTTCAAAGTCATTGTCAGAGACAATGAAGTCATCGCCTTCTGGTTTTAATAATGTCTTGCAACACACTCAACATCATTAATCATATTCAAAGAGTAAATGACACACAGATTTTCAAGTTCCAAGTCTTTATGAAGAGCATTTCAGGACCTTGTAAATCCATACAGACACCTTCCCTCCAATTCTCTTGCAGAAGTATATGGTGTAAGGAAAAGTCAAACTAAAAATTATGCAATCAATTCCAAATCCGGGGGATTCTTTAAAAAAAAATGATGAACTTTGAATACAATCCACTCCAAAATTATCAAATTGTTTTCCATTCAACCCATTAAATTCATGCAGTGACTCAGCAACATATTTACCACCCTATTAAAGTTAGTAGGATTACTCTAGAGGAAGTATGGAGTAGAATGTGTAAAATTGCCTTAATTTTATGTGGTTTAGCAATTCCTTCTAATGCTTCCAGTTCCAAATAAGAACCTTATCCATCAGGTGAGAAAGTGCAATGCAAACAGTCATGACTGTCTCCTTATATCTACTATACATACAAGGTGTGCTGGTGTTCCTTACCTTTGTTCACTTCAGTGACTCTGATTGACATGTGGGCATGTTTTCCTGAGATTGCGCCACCATCCATGTTCATGGGAGGTAGCAGTTGTGTGTACACATTTCGTGGTGTATGCAAACTTCCCAACAGTTGGAAACATTAAAGCAACATAGATACCTATGAACTCCATGTGGACATTACAGCACTAGCTAGCTAGAGGGGGGGATGGTAAATACCGCAGATGCCGCAACACGCTGTGGGAGTGGTCCCTCCCACTCACCATCAGAGCCATTTCCAGGCAGCAACGGCAATATGCATTTGGTTTGGTGAGTGCCTGCACATTGCTGTCACTGTCCAGAATGCTCTGATGGTGAGTGGGAGGGGCCACTTACATGGCAGATTGTGTTGCCTGCAGTATGTACTGTTTCCCCCTCTAGATACAGTCCTGCAATGGTTTGTTCTCTGCAAATTTGCGATCCGTGAGGATTTCCAGAAACCGAACCCGAGCAGATAATGAGGACTGACCGTATGAAAAAATTGGATGTAGCACTTCACGGTTATAATTATTTCAGCATTAACGTCCACAAGACCTGAAATTCAGGCTTCACAGTTTCTCCCCATTCTTTCTGTAGCATTCATTCCTCTGCAAATAGGCAAGAAAAACTGAACAATTAAAATGCCGCGATATTAATGATTTCCTGGTATTGGTCACCTTGAAGCCTTTTTAAAATTGACCCAGGATGAAGTTGCGCTTTTTGGAAATAGGGCCAAATGGAAGAAGATTTGTCTGTTTCCATAGGGGATTCGGTGACAAAATACAACAGTTTAGAAATTGCCATATTAATTTTAGGAACATTGAATATTAAATGTGATGTAGAGACATCTTCTGTAGAGATGTCTCTACAGATGTAGAGATGTTTCTTCTTACACACATTCATGGTAAAGTTTGAAGGAGCCCTTATTATTTTTTAAAAACAGCAAGGACCATTTTAGCTAAGTATTGGAAAACAATCCTACCCCTAAAGCCAGAGAATCTGCCCTTCCCTAGACCTAATCCTCCCTCCCCCTGGCCACATCGCCTCCATATTCTGCCCTCTGTTAGGCTGTCCTGCCTCCCGGCTGACTTTCCTTCATTGGCAGCCCTTTGGCGGTCAGTAACTGGGCTCAGGGTTGCTCTCGCTTCACCATTGGCAGGCTGGAAGCATGCCAGCAGACCATTTGTGGCAGCTGTCGAGTGTTCCCCACCATTGGAGCACTAATTCTGGTGGCAGTGGAGGGGATAGGATTGGGGCATAAGCAGTGGTGTCATTCTGTAACGAACTAATGGAACGGTGGGCGGGACTTACCGCCTGATTGGCTGCCCGGGTCTGACGCGTCGCCACCGTTCCGAGCCCCGCGCGGGCACCCCTGGCTTCGGAGGGGGTGCCCGCTTGCCTGGGCGGCGCGCTGGGTGCTGCGGAGAGCCGCGGAGGGGCGCGCCACCCAGAAGAAGCCCTCCGCGGCGGAACAGCAGGCGGCGACGCGTCACGGGGCCCCTGTCAATCAAGGGGTAAGTCCCGCCTGCGTTCCGGTAGTTAATTATAGAATGACACCACTGGGCATAAGTGTGCTTAAGATTGCAGCCCAAGAGCCCAATCCTATTCCCCAGCCCACTGATGGACCACGCCCTGCAGGCTCTGTTGGGGTGGGGGGTGGGGAAGGTGTGACCGGACTGGGCTGTTAATGAATCAGGTTCACAGTTAGGCTGGTTAGGCTGAGCTCAACCTAAAACACTGAACATAGATCAAACAGCTCTATTTAACATGCCTGCAGCTGGATAGTTCACTTCCAATTTCTCCGACCCTGATTCCATCTCCAACAGAAGGTGACACAGGCTGCAGTATGAAGCATGTTTGCTTGGAAGCAAATTCCACTTAACAGATCATTGGTGCAGTGGGCCCCCACTCTAATGGACACCTGAACAGACTTCAGAAATAGCAGCTGTCCGCTTCATGGAAAACATTGCAAACAATCTACAGGCGGGACCTTTTGTATCCGTGAGGGTTCCATTCCCAGAACCTTTGTGGATTAAAAAAAAAAAATCAACGGGTAATTAAACCTGCCAATTTCTTGCCCATCGTCTCGAGGGCTATCTGAGCCCCGTGAAGGCTGTGCATAGAATGGGGGATCACCCCACCCAGGTTACTGTGGGCTTTCTGAGCCACATCATAGCTGCGGGCATTTGCATGCAGATTCGATAGGAGTCAGAATGGGGGAATTCCCCCACACACACTCCAGACAGCAGTGGAGCTGTGCTCCACTTGTGTCTGGATGGAGGTGATGTCCTTAATAACGTAGAAGGCATTGTGAGGCCCAGAGGGCTTTCCCGAACCTTGTAATGCCTTAGAAGGCATTAAAAACATCACTTCCCGGTTTCCCCTGGAAACCGGGAAGTGATGTTTTTCTGGCCAAAATGGCCATTCTGAGGCCCACTGAGTCCTTGGGAGGAACCGCGTGGCCTCAGCAGGCCTCAGAAGAGCCTCTGAGGATGACCGGAGTACAGGGGACCCGCGCTGAGTCAAATCCGCACATGAAAAATCCCCACATAATTTGGCTCAATCTGTATGTTTGGCCAACCTCCTCCACCCCATTATATCCCCTCCCTGCACCTGTCTGCCCTTCCCCTGCCCTTCTGCCATCTTGTGGAGTGCCTCCCTGCTCCATTGGGTGCTGGCCTCCTACTGGTGGCAGGAGGCTAGTGCAGGTGGGATAGGCCTCTGTGCAGGTGCACCCTGCCTTATGGCACTGTTGTGGTAGTGCATGTGCTCATCCAGCCATAGGATTGGGCTGCCTTCTTAGGAAGCTGAATTTTTACAACTGGTGCCCTACTTGGTGCTTCGGTTGAACTGCAGCACAAAAGCAGGGGTGTGCAAAAAACGCTGGGCTGTGATGATTTGCCCAAGAATAGTGAACCTTGCACAATCTTACGCATTAGTTTCTCTATGCAGTAAACCTTCGGATTGGGAGAAAGATGTCAGAGAAATTCTCCACTGTAGAACTCCTGACGTTTTCATATACTTCAAGGGAGCTGTAATCGTCAACACTCTTCCGAGAGGGCCAACACCCCTGCGCTCTACACACCTTCCTATTCGGTCAGCATCTCTTTTCGATTTGCAGAACTATTCTCATGGAACAGATTCCAGCAGTTGCTAATTCATTGCGCTCCAGAATCAAAAGCCAGCTGCTTGCAGAAAAAGCGTGAAATCATTTGTATTAGTTCTGCTGAATTGCCTCTTTATAAAACTAATTTACAGTTTTTCTCAAGACAGATGTTTTGCTCGGCATTGCTAAATGCTTCAGCTCTCAAATAGGATTTGCCAATTTATATGGTGCAGGTACAGAGAAATCGGGAACTGGTGCTAAAATGTTTATAGTGAAAGCAGTGATGGAAAAAGAAAAATTAACCAAGCCATAGTTGAATCCAATAAACAGAGCTGCAGGTTGTTTAAAAATCATGTTTTCCTTTATCTGTGAAAATGTGGAAATGCAGCTAACCTCAAAAAGGCAGAAAGTACCACTGAAACATTGGAAACATATACTCTTGTCGTCTGCTATAAATAAAGTTAAGCACTGTGACTATTTAAAGGAATTTTGACTTCTAATTTTATTGTTGGATCCAACCTAGAAGGGGTTTTTTGGCTTGAAGTATGGTTGTAATTGACAAATAAAATTCAATCGTGATTTAGTCTTGTCTTCAGATAAGTGGGTGTGCATTGTGGCCAATTCCGTAAAAATTTAAAGGGCCTGTATATTTAAAGGGAAATATGAGGTTTGATCTATATTGACTTATTCATCACATATGTGGCAATATTACTGCCACTTTGATTTAAAACATTTGGGCAAGCTCATGGCAAAAGGATGGTCTCTAACACCATGTTTTGGGTTGTTGTAGCAAAGGAACCCCTGACACACCGGTTGGATTGACTCAGGCGGCAAATAACATGACCAAGTTATTTACATAATTGTATGTGGGTGTTTAATTGCCTCAAAGCCTCCGTGTGTTTCAAGGGCAGGAGCCTGGAAGGTCCCTGGAAGGACATAAACATGACCCCTACTGCTGCACCAGGCCACATCTATGCCCTGCGCCAGAAGCTCACAAGCAAGACTGTGTGGCAACTATTACACATAACATATGACAAGACATACAATTTTCAAAGAAAAATGCAGTAAAAACTTTGTTGTTGCGGTTTTCTTTTATGATGGAAATTGTCAGCATTGTGAAGATTTATAGCAGTGTTTCTCAAACTGTGGGTCTGGACCCAGTAGGTGCGTCATGAGCCAATTTCAGGTGGGTCACATAGCACCTAGCACAGCCATCGTTGAAAATATGGGAAAATGGGATGCTGGAAAGGGGGAGGGCTGTGTGGCTGTTTTGCTTGTGTCAAGGTTGCAAAGAGGCTTTTTTTCTTCTTGATTCACTTTGCTATTGGAAAATGGCTGAGGAATCGCCCAACTTACTGCTGCATTCTCAGGAAAGCAGAAGGCTCTTGCATCACAGTGGCAGCACTTCCGGCCATGACATCACGTCTGGTGGACAGATTGTCATGGTAAAAAGTCTTTCCCAGTGCTACAATGTTTGAGAACCACTCCAAGATCTCTCTCCTGATCCATCGCAGAAAACTCAGAACCCATTACCCTGTAGGTGAAGTTTTGTTTTTTTGCCCCAATGTGCATCATTTTACACTTGTCTACATTGAAACGCATTTGCCATTTTGCTGCCCATTCCCCCTACTTGGAGAGATCCTTCTGGAGCTCTTCACAATCCCTTCTGTTTTTCACCACCTGGAAAAGTTTTGTGTCATCCGCAAACTTGGCCACCTCGCTGTTTGTCCCTGTCTCCAGGTCATTTATGAATAAGTTGAAAAGCATGGGCCCCAAGACAGATCCCTGGGGCACTCCGCTTTTCACCTCTCTCCATTGTGAAAATTGCCCATTGACCCCCACTCTTTAGGCTAAGATATAGTAGAAAAACATCAGTTATCCTACAGTTATCAACACTTCAAAATTTGGCCATCATGTGACATGACAGGCTGCTTGGCAGTTTCATGACCATGCATAGGTGCTTGCATGGTTGTGCATTGGACAGAAGATGTATGCATCCTTTCTTCTCAGAGGCTGAGGGTGCTATCCAAAGCACGACCTGAGCCAGCTCTCAAGTGTCGCAAAGCTGCCGTAAGGCACATTTGCTCATGGGTCATCGGGGTAGGATTGGCAGTGGCAGTGCTCACTGAATCCTAACCCCCCGCTCCTGGGCCTGGCAGCCTTGTATGGGATGCTTGGAGTTGCACAAGCTAAATAGCTGGCGCAGATTCCAGTTACCCTATCAGGGGTGCTGGGGCTTGACACGGGGAATGGGGAAAAACATTGTCTCGAGGTGATCTCCAGCCTGCATCTAAGCTGTGCTAGATACAGTGCAGGCCACAGTGGTAGGTAAGAATTGAACTGTTAAAGGCAGTGGGCAGAAAGGATCCCTGACAGATGACGGCTCTAACAGCCAGTCGCAGACCTACCATTGTGTCCATGGGGGCAAAAGCCCCGGGTGCGGCTCTCCTGGGGCAGGAGGAGGGCAGTGGCGGGAAAACAGCACAGGGGGCAGATCACCTCCTCCTCTGTCTCTGGGCGGCCTGTTGGCTGGGTCCGCAAGCATTTATTTTAATGCAGCATTCTGAAAAGGCACAATGAAGGACAGAGGTTCACACAGTACAGCTTCCCAGAGACCACCTCTCGGAAATTTAGCTAGAGATTAGTTGGAACTGTGGCTGAGTATTTGTCATTATGCCTGCAAGTTGGCCATTAATAAACCAGTAGATCAATTGGGCCTTCATCTGTGGGAAGCAACAGTATGTACTGCTTTTCTCATTTCACATCCCGCTGGAACATGATTCTTTCCGAAGGTTTTACTTCAGATACCTCTTATCCGTCAAGTACAACCAAACAGTGGAGGAATTTAGCAGCAAAGTTGGATCCCATCCAAATCACCATGAATACACATGGAAAGCCATTCTCCCGATACTTTTTCTTGTATGTATGTTTGTGACATTTATTTATTTATTTATTTATTTATTTATTTATTTATTTAAAAACGCTTATAAAAGGCAAAAGGGGGAATAAAAGTAATGCATTTTTCAAAAAAAAAAAAGAATCAAAAACTGCCTGGGTGCTAAAGATGCTCATGCCTTTTAAACCGTTTATTTCCATATGACTTACAGAACAATCCTATGCATTTCTACTTGGAAATAAGTCCCATGGACTTCAATAGGGCTTACTCCAAGGATGGTGTGCACAGGATTGCAAGCTTATTGGGGCATTTTTGTGGATTTTCTCAATTAGCAATTCAGAGGTGCCTTTCCCAGTGCTGTGCTATAAGCACTCAAAGATCCCTATTTCACAGGCTAGCATGAAACTGATGTTGCTGCTCTCTGTTGTTCCAAGAGATCAGCTGCCAATTAGATGGATGCTAATGAGAATTAAAAACTGGATTAATGGCATTAGCACATCTTCTCTCAAGTGGGAAGGCGTGCTGAGTGCTCAGGGGCCATCCTGGAAAGGAGGAAGGTGTCAAAATATTTGTTGGGTAACTATTTCAGCTCAGCAAGCCTGAATATTCTCCCTTGGCTTTTTCCCATTAGGATTAGCAGCAGTTACAGGCAGGAACGATCATTGCTCTTAATTCACTAAGAAAACACCACAAAGTGACTTCTAATTGACTTTCCGCAAAGGTAAAACACTGGGTGGGGGTCTAGATGCACCTTTAGGCACTCTATGGGGGGGGCATAGTTAGAGCATTTGCTAGAGGCAACTCATGGGCGATGCATTTCTGCAAACATTTGTAACCTTGGAGAGTAACAACACATAGTGCCAACCGCAGAAAGGGCTGTACAAGTGTCAATTACAGAGCAGGATAAGCCCAACTGTGTAAACTGAGTATATCCACAAAACGGCTCTTAGGGCTGCTGCTCAGAAGGAATTCAGCTCTCCCACTGTGAAGCCATTTTCAGGTGTTTTTGTTTGCCATCATTATGGTAGAATCCACTTGGGCCTGGATCATTGGAAGGGCTGTAACATAGGATGGTTTATAACGAAGTTGTTGGCCAATTTATGGTGGTGGCGGTGTGGCAGTGGTTGCAGTGGTGGTGGTGGTGGTGGTGGTGGTGGTGTGGTCGTGATTGTTATTACATCCTGCCTTTCCCATGCCAAAGCAAATGCCCAAAGCAGCTTACAGAGTTCCACAATAAAAGTAAAATGTATGACAGCATTATTATTAAGGGTGCAATCCTAACTTGGAGTTAGGCCGGCACAGTTAAACCACCAAAGTTTGGTTGGCCCAAGGGCCACCATAAAATATGTTTGGAGCACACTCAGTCAGAGAGGCCAACACAGAGACATGTCCCATCCCCCCCTAACTCCAAGAGTGATCCAAATGCACTTTATGGTGGCCTTTGTGCCAGCCAAACTTTGCTGGCCTAACTGTGCTGACCTAACTTCAGGTTAGGATTGCACTCTAAGCATGCAGTCCTAACTTGGAGTTAGGCCGGCACAGTTAGGCCAGCAAAGTTTGGCCGGCATAAGCGACACTGTAAAGTAAGTAAAGTAAGTAAAGACACTGTAAAGCGACACTGTAAAGTAAGTTTGGACCACTCTTGGAGTCAGCGAGGCCAGCACACAAATGTGCGCCATCCTCCCTGACTCCGAGAGTGGTCCAAACACGCTTTACAGTAGCCCTTGTGCCGGCAAAAATTTGCTGGCCTAACTGTGCCAGCCTAACTCCAAGCACGCACGCATGCACGCACACACACACACGCACACACGCACATGCACACACGCGCGCACACACACACACACACACACACAGAGAGAGAGAGAGAGAGAGAGAGAGAGAGAGAGAGAGAGGAGTCATTTAGTCCAGAGAGAAGCAGCCAAGCCACAACACTATTGTAGAAGCTTACCGCTTTACTGTGTGCTGGTCTAATTCCCAGGTTAGGATTGTGCCCTTGATCTGGTAGTATTTTCTGTTACTATTGCTAGACTGTCTTGACAAGTGATATTTTCCCAACCAGTGTAGATAACAAACCAAAGCACATCAGAATGTACAATGTTGTGCATTGCGATGCATGGAGATCGTGCACATGAAGTGGCAGAAGCTCCCAGAAAGTAAGGTGACCAACCGTCCTCCTTTAGGGAGGACAGTCCTCCTTTTGTAAGTTCTGTCCTCCCTCGAAAAGTGTCCTCCTACATGTCCTCCTTTTCAATATTTGAAGACTAATCTGTAAATCTCCGTATTCGATCAATGCCGATCCGATCTGTTGCATGTGATGTGACGTATTTGTATTTGGCATGACAATTCGTCAAGGCTCGGTGTAAAGAGCAAACAAGAAAAAGCTAGGCCCTGGCTTGACTTTATTTTGAAAGAATTGTAACACAAGCAGGATTGAGAGAGCTTATTTCATTGGTTGTTTGCAAAGGGTGTGAAGTTATAGCTGGGGTCAGGAATGCAAGCTATTCAGAAAGGTTACATGTAGCTAGTGCTGAAAACAGGAGATGGCCCCTTTACCCTGATAAGCTAATTGATTGAGCCTGAGGGGTGTGGCCGCACAACCACCATCAAGACCTTCCAAACTGCAAGACCCCTCCAGATCATCCTCCAAGAAGATCATCAGACCTGATAAAGCTTGCAAACCTGCAGACTTCCCTTTGCAAGACTGGAATTGCTGTCTGAGGAACAAGGTGAACAACTAGGGCCTAGTCAGTGATAGGAGCCTAGTTTTCTTTGTTTTATAAGGTATCTCTGTTAGTTCTAGTATGCTTTCTTAGTTGTGTAACCCTTGTTTATCAATAAATTACAATTAAATTTACTAGAAGCTTTGGTTGTCTTTGGAACCAGATAAGATTCAGTGGCTAAAGTGGCACGCTTACCAAATTTTAAGTTACTCATTGGAAAAAGTCCCTGTAGTTGGGACTTGTTTAGCCTGGGGAATTGTAAGGTTAAGAGGAAGTATTCTTAACTTTGGGCCCAGACTAGTAGCAGTGGTTGTGAGCCTTGTTGTGCTTAAGGTCACACACTGCTGAAAAAATCACAGACTCATAGGGGCCCGGAACCGATTAGAGGGCATATGACCCTGTGATTTACACTTGGTACAGTGCGCCATTATGAGATGCATGTGCTCCGCATGGGAGACCTTGAGAGAGAGCGCCGCGCGCAAGTGGCTTTGTTTACTTCTTACCGAAACACGACACGGCACATATGCACGCAGTAGACTCACGGTAATTATTTCTTTCTTTCAGTGAATATTCAATCATACACAGGTAAGCACAATTCACGTTTTAGTAATTCATTATCTATTTAATAATTTCCAAATATGTATAATTTTATTTACAAGTTTATACCACCCTGTTGGCATGTAAGCATAATTACAATATAAAATGTTACAAATGTTTTTATTATGCATTTATCATAGTGTATTATTGTTGCAATGAATAAAATGTTCCTTTTATTTACGATATTTTTTTCTTCAATTTATTTGTGTCCTCCTTTTCATTGTAAAGAAGTTGGTCCCTTTCTGTAAGGTGAGAGAATAGGTCCTGCAACCATCAGTATCTTTGGAAGTGGACTAAGGACAGGGACGATGCAGAAAGCTGTGGAGGTCCACCAAAACTAGGGCAAGCAAGGCCTATATGAACCCAAAGAAAGGAAACCTCTTTGTGGCATCACCGATGCTGAAGAAAGACATGGCATTCTTGCACAGCTAAGCCCTTCACTCCACACAAATTGCTGAGCAAGACTGAGCGACCGAGCGAAAGGCTGAGTCTAATGTCCAAGAGAAATCCAGAAGAGCCAAATCCATCAGCGTGCGCCTGACGAAATGCTCACATGAAACATGCAGCTTTCCACAGATGGAAATTCCATTCCCAAAGGCACCGGAAAGAAAGAATTCTGGTGTCAGGAGGCAGAGAGCTGATAGGTTTTTCTTTTTCAAAAAAAAAACTGCTTTCATTCCTTCCTTGAAATGTAGAGACCATTTGAAACAGTGCCCAGCAGCCTAATTTGTCTCCCAGTAAAGCAACGTTAGGATATGCTATCAAATAACAAATCCAGAATCCTGTTTTCATATTGTTACCTTTCATAGGGTTGTGGGCACGATGCCAAAGGCTCCAGTAAGCTCCCAGCCTGCGAAAAAAGATGACCTTTATTATTATTTTAACCAATACCTGCAGTACGGCTATTTGTCTCCAAAAAATAGTTTGGCTTTTGTCCATCGAAAACTTTTGCGCATACAGTCGCACTATACGGTCCTCCGCACAATCTTTCCCTTGTGATGACTTTGGCAGCAGCAACTCCCTGACTTTGCTGACCAAAATAGACAAATCAACTACCTTGGAAACACCGGGCAGATGTTCGAGGTCTAATGTGTATGAACGTTTTTTCCCAAAAATAATCCCAAAACATGTTACGCTTAAGATCACACAACCACAGTCACAGTATCATTGATGATCCTCACGCATCACACGGAAGGTCCAAGCCATTAACAGATACCTACTTCCTTTGCAGCACAAGCATCGGCCTGACTACTGAGGTCAGTGACGCAGCCCAATCCCACTTAAATCCCCGTGTGGCGCTGCAGTGGTGCTGGCATGGGCTACGCTACGTGCTGTGGGGCTTTTTGGCTGCGAGAGCTCTTCTTGGGGTAAGGGCACATTTGTCCCTATGCCAGTGAGTCAACTTGGCCTTGAGCCAGCAATATCACTGGAGCACATCCACACTGACCCATGCAGGCGGATCAAGCCTGCAAGTCGATGGTGAGGCCGCACCTGGAGTATTGTGTTCAGTTCTGGTCGCCGCACCTCAAAAAGGACATAGTGGAGCTGGAAAAGGTGCAGAAGAGAGCGACAAAAATGATTACGGGGCTGGGGCACCTCCCTTATGAAGAAAGACTGCAGCGTTTGGGGCTCTTCAGCCTAGAAAAAAGGCGCCTGAAGGGGGACATGATTGAGACATACAAAATAATGCATGGAAGGGATAGAGTCGATAGAGGGATGTTCTTTTCCCTCTCTCAAAACACCAGAACCAGGGGACATCCGCTAAAACTGAGGGTTGGGAGAGTTAAAACAGATAAAAGGAAGTACTTTTTTACCCAGCGGGTAGTTAATCTGTGGAACTCTTTGCCACAGGAGGTGGTGATGGCATCTGGTCTTGATGCCTTTAAGAGGGGATTGGACGGATTTCTGGAGGAAAGTTCCATCGTGGGCTAGAGGCAATGATGGATTGTGCAACCTCCTTACAAAGGTGGTGGGCTACTGGTACCAGGTGCAAGGGAGTGGCAACAGGATGCAAGCATCTTGTAGTCTCATGCCTCCCTGGGGCACCTGGTGGGCCGCTGTGAGATACAGGATGCTGGACTAGATGGGCCTTTGGCCTGATCCAGCAGGGCTCTTCTGATGTTCTTATGTTCTTATGTAAGCCCTGGGAGGAGGTTGGCTATGGCATGCACTGGTGCCACAGATCCTTCCTCCCTGACCCAGCATGCCCACCCCAGCCCCCATCGCAGCCCCATTCTGCCCTCCCCTTGCTCCATTCCACTCCCTCCCTGCCCTCCCACCTCCCACACCCCTGCAGCGGACTTTCCGGGTCCAGCAAAGCTCCCAACAATCGCCGGTGCCAGCAGGAAGGCTCTGGCTTTCCCCCCAGCGTGCCTGGACCTTGGGCTGTCGGAAAGTGCTGTCCACCAGCGCAGGCCCTTGTCTCATCACGGTTTGGCATGACACCCAGATACGTGTAGATGGCATTTCAGCTCTCGACCGCACAGACTCATGACAGAACCACCAAAATGTGGCCTATTCAGCTCACTAGTTCATTAAATTTATACAGGTGGGCCCACATTATCTGTGGGTTCACAATCCACAGATTTAAGAATCCGTGGCTGATGAACTTCCCAGGGGAGCACACCTGTTTCCCTCCAAACTGGAAGTGATGTTTTCAGCCCTTAGAAGGCATTCTGAGGGCTGTGGGGGAAGCACACTGTTGCGCGCCCTTCATTGGGGCACCTCTTCATTGATGACAGGCTGGGTTGGGATTTCCATGGGTATTGGGGGCCTGCCTGGGAAGGGCATGGCGTTACCCAGACGGGCTTCGGATATAGCAGTCATTGCATTGGCGTCACTATGGGGCCCAAATCAGATTGCTTCCTCCAACCAGGGACATGATTCCCAGATTCTGTAGCCATTCACACCATTGGCCTCGAAGCACATGACATCATCCCGGCTTTTGTGCCACTGCAAAGGGGCTTGCACTACTGGAGCATGACTTCTGGCAGCGCCTGGACTAGCTAGGATTGGGCCACCAGTGACCAAGATTTGGGCTGCAATCAAAAGATGTTGGTTTTGTCTTTCAATCTCCATGTTATTCTAAAAACAATTGCATGGTTTCTACAATAATGTTTTAGATATATAAGCATGTTTGTTATGCAGCCTGTTTTTTATATAAGCAGGATAATTAGATTCAAGCAAACGATGATCAACCGTAATCCGGATGCGCGGAGAACATTTGGTACAAGCGGAGTTGAGCTGGGTTGTCAATTTGATGAAGACATAACAACACAACCACAGGATGCGCCCATTATGTGTTTCTAACCAGTTTTCATTCTTCTTGTGATTGCCAATGGTTTACGATTTCATTGCGTCTGTCAGCAAGCAGCAAAAAGTGACTCCGCATTTGGAGGTTTTCTTAAACACCAGGGGTACGGATTAGTGGTCCATTGGCAAGAACCCATGCGCCCTTGTACACACTGTGGCATCTGGAACGATACCCAGCTGAAGACACAGGAAACGCAGGGAGAGACGTTACGAGGCTCGGAAACTGGGCCGAGCTTTAAGTAGAACAAGATGTAACTTTATGGCCTGTTTGCAAGCAACCATATTTTGTTAGGCGATAGGGCACATTTCCCCCTCTATTACATGCAGAACGTTCAAAATATCCAGCCATCAACTGAAAATTAAAAGACAAAGGAATGCTGACATGATTATGTTGAAAGTGATCATTTTCACCCCTAGAGTCAATGCAGTTAAGGCCTTGCCAGGGGGCAGGGATTACTGCTGAATTGTCTAGGCGAGCAGTTCTCAAACATTTTAGCACCAGGACCCACTTTTTGGAATGGCACTTTGTCCGGGATCCACGGGAAGTGATGTCATGGCCGGAAGTGCCATCATTGTGACGCCAGAGCCTGAGAATGCAGCAGTCAGTTGGATTATTTCTCAGCCATTTTCCAACAGCAAAGTGAATAGGCAAGCAAAGAAACCCTATTTACAACCTTGGCACAAACAAAACAATCACACAGGCCCCCCCTTTCTAGCATCCCCATATTTTCAATATGGCTGCTCTAGGTGCTTTGTGGCCCACCTGAAACTGGCTTGTGGCCCACAGTTTGGGAACCACTGGTCTAGGATTTTATGATTCCTATTAGGTATACTGTAGTAGAGCTGGCTTATCTAACATGTCTTCTTAATAGCTTTAGTTATGTTCTTTCAAAGTCTTTAGTGTGGCATGAACAATACCTGAATGATGTTGAAAAGGTGTGTGGTAATAAGAGCAGCTCTAAGAATAGAATGATGGTGAACTTGTTTCCCTAACAGTCCCAAGGATTGGGCGCCAGTAGATGGTGCTGTGGTTGCTGGAAGAATCATTTTCAGGGTCAGACTGTCTAGGAATGGAAAGGAAAGAACGTCAGACAAGAATCTATCACAAAGGAAACTTTCTTGCACTTGGGACAGTTTTTTAAGAAGAGCTATTTGCATCCCCTGGTTTTCCAGGCCAAAATATGATTATTTTGGAGCAGTACCATTATTTCTTACCAACTGGCTTTCCTGGTGTGGCTGTAGTTGGAAACAATTACATGAAGCTCGATGCCAAGGATATATGCCAATTGCACAAAATCCCTTATTTTCAACAAGGGGAGAGTCGGATCGCTGTTGACCCTGTGCAAATCGTTGTTAATGTTCCCCTTATTATGAAGGGGTATGTCCCAGATAGGGATACAATAAGTGCCAAAATGAAGAAAAGGACGCACCAGGAGTCAGTTTCCACAACTGGAAGAGATCCCTGAGGTAGGCAGGAACAACCTAGCCCCAAGTGGCCCTGGAAGGCTGGCATCAGGAAGCAGTGGCAGATCTAGGGGATGCAAAGGGTGGCACGAGCCATGGGTGCCATCTTGGGTGTGGGTGCCGTTAGCATGGCACCCGCCAAGCCCCCGCAATTCCCCAGGCCCTACACTGGCCTTAAAGAGCCGGCGGGAGCGAGGCACCCCCTCCCGCTTCTTAGAGCGGGGGATGGGGCGCCCCCCCAGCTTGCTGGATCACCCCCAGAACTGTGTGGACCTTCCCCAACCCATTCATAACATCTTTAAAGTGCCAAGGCATCTTTAAAGTAGCCTGAAAGCCAGCTCTGTAAGCTTCATGGATATATAAGCTTCATAACTTTTAAGGTTATGAAGAGACCATCATGCAATGCTTCTAATTTGCATGGGAGATTAGCATGTGCCCATCCCCCCAGTTATATAGGCAAATTGGAAGCATTGCATGATGGTCTCTGCTCACATGTGGCTTTTTCAGACACTGACGCAGATTGCTAAAAGTGGAGACACAGGGATTTCAAACTGTACTCAGCAATCATAAAGAACCAACTACAAAAGAACTAAGGCTGAGCTCACCATAACCTTAAAAGTTATGAAGCTTATACATCCATGAAGCTTATAGAGCTGGCTTTCAGGCTACTTTAAAGATGCCCTGACACTTTAAAGTAATAATGGATGGGTGGGGAAGGTGCACGTCGTGACACAGTGCCCCCTCCAGCTTCTTAGAGGGGGTGCTGCGTGGCACCAGGTCACAATGTTGTGACATCGTAACGTTGCATGCCCTGTGGGGGTGCACTTTCATTGGGTGCCATGGGTGCCATTTTGACTAGGTCCGCCCCTGTCAGGAAGCAACACCCAACTGCAAGTTCTCATCGGTTGGAGTTGGGCGATCCCCGTCGCCTGGGCTCCTAAGCAGATGTGGAAGGGCTGGGCTTCGACGGCGTCCTCAGGCGCAGCTTCTCCAAGCCAAATTCCATCCACAGAAGCCTTGGTTAGGAAATTTGCATTAGAAATTTGCAAACAGCAAGAAAATACAGTCCAATTAAATATGAGGCAATACAGTTGATCAACGTGGATATGTGTGTCTGTAAGATCCTGAATGTGGCTCTCCTTCGTCAGAAAGGAAACCGCCATGAAGGAAGACAGTGGCTGTGTATCCTCGAGCATGCATGCTTCAAATTTCCAGGTGGCATCTGTGGCCAGGGGAGCCTTTGCTCAGCTTTGGCTGATTGGCCAGTAGCAACCGTACCTGGGTCGCTCAGACCTGTCCATAGTGACCCGTTCCCTTGTGACATCAGGATTAGACTTCTGCAATGTGCTGTATGTGGGCCATTAGGCCGTATCCAAGGCCATGCGGCCCCGATCCATGCGGCCCCAATTCGGGCTGTGCGACTTCCTCGGACCTGCGCCTGCTATTTCATGGGTGCAGATCCGAGGAGCCCAGCTGGGGTTGGGGTTCTCCTGGAAGTAAGGGGACATTTGCCCCCTTGTCCCAAGGTAAGCCCCAACAGGCACTATGGGGCTACTCGTCCCACCCCTCTCCTGGGCCTGATTCACACCCATCACCATGTTTTGTTCCCTTATCTGGAGGAGACCTCTGCAACTGCCTCACTGTAGGATGCAGCATTCACCATTTTGGGGGTGGTGGAAAGGATACGATTGGGCTGTGTGGCTGCAGCCCTATGCACACTTTCCTGTGTGCATGAGGCCCCACTGAACACAATGGGACTGCCTTCTAAGTAGACATGCCTAGGAGGGTGCTGTTACAAAAATACTGAACAACTTTGTGTATGCAGTTTCCCATCTTGCCTCTAAAAGGGAAAGTGTCCCCCTTTTTGGAGTGGTACAGTTGAGATGTCAAGACACAAGACAGATGGTGACACTATAGCCAAATATATCGTTTGTGGAGGAGGTGAAGCCTTATATATTTATCACTCCAGCAGACAACTGAGCATGTTCAGACTCCTTCCAACTCTGGATGCGTCTTTCACCGCAACGATTCATGGAAAGGAAAAGAGAACCAAAATACCTCCATAACAAACAGACACTCTTTTCTTCAAACAAGACCACATATTCCAAACTATCAGCAATGTTGAGAGATTGCAAACTTTGGCTCAAGAAAAAGCCTCTTCTATGACTATCAGCCACGTTTGCTGATAGAAGGTGATTTATGAAGAGAATTGAAAGTCCTTCTGTCAGATGGTGGCAAGGACGAAAACGCCATTGTCCTGGCGGGCCGCAGAGACTTGGGCTGGCCTGAAAGTGGAGCTCATGGGGAGAAATACTGGCAGGCTCGTTGTCAGAATCACCATAGTGAGCGCTTCTATATGAAGACAAACGGGTGCACAGGCCATGCTGCTGAAAAATTAAAAGGACGGAACATTGTGTTGCGATCTTACAGGAAGGAAGCCTGCCCACCCCCCACCCCCGGTGTGTGAAATATATGTCTGTGCACCCACCTCCCCAACTCCTACGGGGGCACAAATGCACTTTACAGAGCGTTGGTGACACTCCTGGCCAGTGGTGCGCCAATGCGCCCATGGTGAGATACTGGAAGCTGACAAGCTGGGCCTTTGGCCTGATCTGTGCCACAGTACAAATTTAGCATGACAATGGATTTGCTTCTTAGAGCTGGGTATGCTCAGTTGTGGTTCAGTTATGTGTGCGCTTAGGGTGTGATCCTGTTGCATGCGGCTAGCGTCAGCTCAACACAGTCGCAGATGTGCCATCAGGCATGCCCTTGCCATGAAATCGGGTGCTGGGTTGACACAGGCAGCAATGTCAGCCGCAAGCATCGACAGGGAGGCCTAGCAAGTTGTCCCCATGCTAGCTGCGTTCAGCCAGTGTGGGAGCTCTGGAGGGTGGGGGGGAGGAGGGAGGGAGGGGGTGCGGGGAGGGCAGGGGGAGGGCGGCTATGTGGGCGGGGCAGCCCGGGAGGGGGAGGAGTCAGGATGTTAGGCAAGATCCTAACCCCTGTCCCTGGGACTCGCGGCCCCACTTCAGGCCACTCCAGGCCCCTGGGGTATTCAGCAAGCAGAGGTCTGAGCAGCCCCGTCGGTGAGCTTGCCCCATGATGAGCTCCAGCTGCCTCCCCCCTGTGTAGGATGCAGCACAGGCTACCTGGCCTGCCTGCTCCTGTGGAGGTTAGGGTTGAGCTTTCAGTCACACAACGTGCCCTGACTGGAGCAAGCTGAGCAGTCAAGAACTCTTCCTCTGACGGTGTTTTTTGTGTAATTGCCTTTCACTTTGGCACTTTCTGCAAGATATTTTGCCCAAGCTTCGTTTGAAGGGATGATCCCGATGGTGTTTTGGGTAACGCTGAAAAGTTTGGTTCTAGTTTGGGAGGTGAAATGGTTCAAGATAAAGTTGGGGAACGAAGGTGCGACTTGCATGCGCCTGTTGAGCGGGATAGTTTGGCGCAAGCAGTGGTGTCACTAGGGAGTGCTGAGGGTGTGGACCACACCAGATGATACTAGCAAAGGAGCATTACCATGGGGGCATTTGCACACCACTGGCCAGAAGTGGGATCTCCAAAAGAAACACCATCCAGCGCCCACCAATTTTTTTCTGTGAAAAGCACAGAGCTGAACTTTTTCTCCAAACTTTTTTTTTAAACAGGTCACCCCACTTTATGCACATTTGAACCACTCTCAGAGTCGGGGAGGATGCCCTGCTCATGCCCATGTGCCGGCCTCCCTGACTCCAAGAACGGTACAAATGCCAAAAGGCTGCAAGGACAAGAGCATCATCATCATTATAGCCCTGCTTGCCAAACGGGAGGTCGGAACCCACCAGTGGGACATGAGCCAATTTCAGGTGGGTCACGAAGCACCTAGAGCAGCCATCTTGAAAAAATGGGAACATGGGACATTGGAAAGGGGGAAGGCCCGGGGGGGGGGGGGTTGACTTGTGTCATGGTTGTAAATAGGCTTTTTTTCTCCTTCTGATTCACTTTGCTATTGGAAAATGACTGAGAAATAGCCCAACTTTTTGCTGCATTCTCAGGGCAGCAGCAGGCTCTGGTGTCATAGTGATGGCATGTCCAGCCATGACATCACTTCTGGTTGATCTCAGACTGTCATTCTAAAACGTGAGTCCTGGTGCTAAAAGGTTTGAGAACCACTGTATTCTCAGTGATAAAAGGAGGCTATTATAAAAGGAGGAACCCTGCAGCCAGTGGAACACTTCAGGGGGAAATGTCTTTCCTCTGTTTGTGTTGCATTGGAGGGTCACACCTCAAGAGCCTACGGCAACGCATCTCTAATCCTCGTGGGCCCAGGAAAATGGAAGTGACCAGTGGCACTGCATGCATGCCAGACCCGCCCAGACGTCAACCCGGGTCATGTGGTGGTTCCGGGGTGGTTTGGAGCCGAGAGGAGGAGGAATGCAGTCATGCCAAAAGAGAAGCGCTGCATTACGGCACGCGGACATCAGCATGCTATGGCAGCCGTCTCTCTGCTATGGCATTGCCTTCTGTGGTTGGAGCCAGTAAGGCTTCATGGCTGCCATTGATGCAGCACATGCTGAAAACATGAGCTTCGGGGTGAACAGGGAGTAAGTGTTCTCTGCTGGCAGCGCTGGCTTGTTTTTTTCAACCCTGAAGGGTTGGAACTCCTCCTCGGTGACCAAGAATGCCATGATGAAGTATTTGTGAAACATAAAGCAGACGTATCAAGGAGAGTCATTAAAAGCAAAGACAATTAGTCAGCCTAAGAAAACAACATGCAGAGATATACATGTCTAGCCCAGATACACACAGTAGCTGCAGTCTGGAACCGTTTACTTGCGGATTACTTTTTATCTATTAATAACATTTGAAAAATGACTCCCCGCCCAAAGCCTCGTTTCATGAGACAAGCATAATGTACAATCCGGCATGCAATCTTGACGACGCTTAATAGCCTTCCCATGATCATCGTTCTCTAAAACCCCTCTAAGACTCTCTGTGTCAAGGAAAGCGGGCCCGTGCAACTTTCCCATCAAGGCTCGAGAAGAACAAGCTGAAATCTCGCCCTTTTTGACAGGAAGGAACCTGCAGATGGCTGGTGTTTGGATTGCTCCATTTCCATCCCAGCAGGGACATAGCTAAAGAAGTGCGGGAGTGTGCAATGGCAGCAGGCAGCAAGGTTTAGGGGGGCAACAAACTGAGCTTGGCGCTAGTGGCCACAATGGTGAAAACCTTGGCATGTATGACTTGGGCCATCAGGGTATGTACCATTTGATGGAGAATGTAATGCAGAATGCAATGAAACAAATCGGAGTGTAATAGCTTCATTCTACCAGAGGTTATGGCCCCCAAACCCCAGAAAATGAAAATAGAAGTGTGATGTCACTTCCTGTTGTGAGGTCACCTCCGGGGCACCATTTTGCCCCTTGCACCAGGCTACACTTTCATTAGCTGCGCCAGTGCATCCCAGGATATCAGATTGAGGCGGAGCCATCAGAATCTTTTCCCCTTCTCCCTTTACAGTAGGAGATGATAGCCACGGACTCAGGTGGGTCAATATTCTCTCTGCCCGAACAGCAGCTCCCTTTGAAGGTACGTTTCCACTGCGATGGTTCCCACATTGACTGGGGTGGGGGCACATGACTTCTCCCCATGCAGAAGTTTGGTTTCCTGGCGTGCTAACCCATCATACAAGCGATAGCTGCCGAGAGGCTGACATGCAGGGCAGAAGTCATTACTACTGTCCACACTGGTGCACAATCACCCATACCAGAAAAGAGAGGATTAGTCGAGGAGCTGCCAACATTCCCTTTGATTGGGATTTCTCACCAAATGCTGATGTTTCAGATCAGGGCTTTGCATTGGGCCCCTAAGACCAGCCCTGATTTGAAAGCTGTCCCCCGGCACTAATCCGCTCATCGCGCTCTTCTCGCAACTTCCTGCTGGAAGATCGGCTACCGAGCGAGGTGCTGGCTGCAGGGACACCACTTGCTGCCCAATGCGGGGCCCCCTTAGGCCAAATGGGTCAAATTGCCCTAAGGCCGGGCCTGGGTCAAATCACCTGGTTTCAAAGTGGAAGAAAAGCCGTAGGAACATGGACGTGGTTGGTGGTTTCCCGTTCTTTAGTTCCAAATTCTGCAGTTTGCTGTTTGGCCACCTGTCTCCGTGTACGAAAGGCAGCAGTCAATCCTCCTTCCCCTTAAATGGCACCTTCAAATAAATGAATGCATGAACAGAGCAATCCTAGACCTGGCTACTCAGAAGTGAGCCCCACTGTAGTTATATGAGGCTTGCTCCCAGGGAAGTGTGAGTAGGATGGCACCCAAACACTCCCCCTGCCAATGCATCCGTGCCACCAGAACGCATGCTGCATTGGGGAGGGGGACAGTCCCAGACCTCTCCTCTGGGGGGGAGCCTCTGCTACCTGCATGGGTCTACTTGGCAATTTAGCTGGTGCAAGTCTAAGTGTACCCGCCAAGGCGGATTTGTGGCCAGGAAGGGGAAATAATATTGTGGAGCCACTGCTACCACCCCTTCTCCATCTCTGCCCCCTTTCCACCCCCTCCCCACCCCACTCCTCCCACCACCCACCTCCCTCCCATCTCCCACATCTCCTCACCTGCAGTTCGGCCGGCACAGTTAGGCCAGGAGAGTTTGGCCGGCCCAAGGGACACCGTCAAGCACGTGTGGACCCCTCTCGGACTCAGGGAGGATGGCGCACTTCCCTCTGACGCCGGGAGTGGTCCAAACATACTTTACACCACAGACTTGTGCCAGCCAAACATTGCTGGCCTAACTGTGTCGGCCCAACTCCAGGTGAGGATGGCGCCCTGAGTACCAATGCCAGGGGACCTGGACTGGCACTGGCACCCGCTGCGGCCACTCGCTGCTTGCATCAGGGGCCCGGCTATGCAAAACCGCGTGCCCCATTTTGCGGCAGACAGGAAGGACGGGCTGCGTCTGGCCTCATCGGAATGAGTCAGACGTCACCGACAGCAACAGAACGCCAATCCACGCCATGCCCGTTATAGGCTCTCCAAGAGCAGCGCATCACTGCACAAAAAATGGGTCCCCTTCTGAGGAGCCTTGGCAAATGTGGCTGGTGGAGAGGTCTGCCTGCTGAAGGAAGGCAGAGGTCCTGTAAAGCCCACGCTCAGGGTGAAGTCGCTCACAGACTATCCAGTTCCACAACTCACATGCATTAAAAAATCAAGACCAAAGGCGAGCGCATAAATCAGAGGGCCCTCCCAATTTGTGCTTGGGACATTAACGGGGTTTTTATGGCAACTCTTCTCTGTAGCTTTCAATAAAAACAGCATCTGCTGCACGATCAGCGGCATGGGAGCCAGACCCGTCTCGGAGCGCCGCGCACATTCGGAGAGAAATGTGCTCGCGATCCAGCAAGTTGAACCATTGAACCTGCTTTACCACATTTTCAAAGGGAGGGGGAGAAGATGTTCTCTGTAATCCAATCAGCCCCCAACCCCTATTTTTAAATCAAAAACATGGCCAGTGCATTAGAAAGGGAAGTCGGAGGGCAAGATGAGAGGGGAGACAGTAGCCAAATCCAGTATCCATAATATTTACATTAATTGGTCAATTATAAGCTGTTAGGGCCTGATCTTACCAAGTTCTCCTTTAACAGAATCAGCTCGTGGGTGGAATTACTTTGAGACTGGATGCAAGAGGCTGCTGATCTGCAAACATGAAAATACGATGTGGCTTGAGTTGTGCATTGCAGGACATGCGCCGGCAGGGTAAGGGAAGACACAAGTGTCATTGAAGTGCAAAGAAATTCGGTCCATGCATGCAGCTGGGCATAAGTGTGTGTGGGTGCCATCCTCAACTGGAGTGAGGCCGGCACAGTTAGGCCAGCAAAGTTTGGCTGGCACAAGGGACACCGTAAGTATGTCTGGACCATCTTCAGAGTCAGAGAGGCCAGCACACAGACCTGCGCCATCCTCCCCGACTCCGAGAGTGGTCCAAACGTGCTTTACGGTGTCCCTTTTGCCAGCCAAACTTTGCTGGCCTAACTATTGCGCTCTGCGTGTGTGTATGTGTGTGTGTGTGTGTGTGTGAGTGTGTGTGATATGCTTCATCTTATACAAGTGCTTTCTATATTAAGAACTTCTGGTGTTACACTTTTCTCAGCTCACACACATGAGCTCAAATCCCTCCACATTTTTCATGAGGTTTTACAACATCAAAAAAAAATGCTTGTGAAACATGAGCAAAATATAGATGGTCCTGTTGTATCTCATGACAATTGTTGGCTGGAGAGACTTTTGTTTTTCTCTTCTAATGAGGTGCATTAGTCAAGAGCTTAAGGACCTTTGACCCGCAGATCAAGTGTCTACTCTGGAGGGAGAACACACAGTACAGGAGAGGATGATCTGATAGGAGGCAGCTGGAAGAAAGAACTTAGAGTTTACTCACACTGAGAAATCCTTGAAAATCCACTCGGGGTACAAGCAAATAACAATTACGGCTTCTAGTAAAAAGAACATTTATAACATAGCTAGAGTTGGCAGGGGAAAGGGTTCTGCTCCACTACACAATCTGTGAAATGGAGTGAAGAACCTTAATCTACAGTCAGAAGGCCCGATCCACCAGCAATATCTCTTGCACCATGTGCCCTTTTGGAATGAATGGGAACTGTGTTAGAGAACGCCAGTGCTTGTGTCCCAATGAATAAAATAAATCCATCCAGAAAATCACACATTACCCAACCAATACAATGTTGGACAACGTAACAAGGCTTTCCTGTGGTTACTCCTGATGAAAGCCTGAAATACAGTGACTGATAAGCAGCGACGGGTTGGGCCTCCTGTAGCTGAAGTGCTTGGGACCAGAAGCGTTTTGGATTATTCCATATTTTGGAATACTTGCATATACGTAACGAGAGATCTTGGGGAAGGGGACTAAGTCTAAACATGAAACTCATGTATATTTGAGTTCCAGGAATGGAACCCATGCAGATAATGAAGAACATAAGACTTCATAAGAACATAAGAACATAAGAACATAAGAAGAGCCCCGCTGGATCAGGCCAAAGGCCCATCCAGTCCAGCTTCCTGTATCTCACAGAGGCCCACCAGGTGCCCCAGGGAGGCACGAGACAACAAGACGCTTGGATCCTGTTGCCACTCCCTGGCACCCGGTACTCTGAAGTAGCCTGCTACTAATACATACATACATACATACAGTACATCATCCAATAGTCATGGCTAGTTTGGGCTATTAATTGTTGATAGAAGAATCCTCTATGAATTCATTTAGCACCCTTTTAAAAGCATCTCTTGGCCCACTCCTAATAGGCCCTTATGTTGCCAGAACAACCATACCGGCACGGTAAGGTCCTTTACAGCTGTCACGAAGTGCAACACATCAGGCAGCCCAGCTGCCACCTCAAGCAACGAGCTGCAGGGTCTGTGCGCCAGCCATCTGCCCGCATCCCCCAGTGCTGGTGTGACAACTCAAGGGGAGGGAGGGAGGTGGGGAGGAGAAGGAATGGCGCAGACATGGGGGCAGAGAGGAGGGCAGATCAAGGCCAGGAGGGGGTAGTATTGGCCAGCATCAAAACTGACTGGTGTGCCACCCCAGGACACCCGCACAACCCGCCCTGGAAGCAATTGTGGTGATGTGAAGGCATAGGGAATGCTTGCGCACTCATCTGCAGGAAGATCATCACTCCAACCCTCTCATCCCCTCTCCAGATTTCAAATCTTTTAAACACACAGTTGGGTGGGGGTCATGATCAATGATGAATGGCATGTCCGAAGCACAGCAAATTTGTTTTGTGATCACCTTTGGAGAGCAACAGTGGCCTTGTTGTCTCACAGCCCAATCCTAAGCAGCACCGACATAGCAGGGCTGTATCCTAAAGCCCATTAGGAGGAGGCGGCAGCAACGTGCAGGACAAGGGGAGGTTTTCCCCTTATGCCCACGTAAGCCCTGGTCATCCCTAAGGGGCTGCTCGGATCTGCAGGTCAACATGCACAGGAGTGGCCCAAATTGAGGCCGCCCTGGCTGGGGACGGGCTTTAGGATTTGGCACTACGGCCGTCCTGCATCACCGCCCCCATTGCAGCCCATTGCGCTGCCCAGTTAGGCCCCCAGCACGCCCTCAGTGATGTCCTGCCCTGCGCCGACTGAGCGCCGCCAACGCTCGACCGGTGCAAGGCCGGCACTGCTGACAGTCACGGCGGCGCTGCTGCTTGCGCCGGTCCAGCGCCATACAGCTGGCACTGATGCGCTTGACGGCACGTTTGTGACAGCGCTGGACCAGCGCAAGAGCGTAGCGCCAGCACAACGCAGGTATAGGATTGCGCTCTCACGTTGGCCATAGAAACCAACATGCAAACCATCACTCCCCCTTCTTGACCATTGCAGCAGTCACGCAGGTCCTGCCTCCCCTCTGGAAGAAGGAGATCCAGTTTTGTCCAGGACCATCTTTTATTTACAACGGCAGCCATCGCATGGTTTGTTATGAAATAAATCCTAGAAGCAGTGCAATTATTCTGTAAATTGGAGATGGCTTCTCAAATGCACTCCAGGGAGGACTCCTAGACATCCAGCTAGAGATGAATCGGTTTTGCCTCTGAAATTGGGGCTTTTGAATCATGGACTTTGCACAACCAGCAGAACCATTGCCTTGCTGTGGCAGTGAACAGATGAAAAACACGGAGCTTTGCATTGCAACCAAGAATATGTGTAAGGAAATGTACCTAGCAGCTCCCATTGACCACGCAAGAGGCTGCTTCCCATCACCATCGCTGAGGTCATTCAGGGTGCAATCCAAGGGCACTCCAGGGCTGACACCAGCTGCTTGCCATAAAGCATTTCTACACCAGTGCTTGTAGCGCACAGCCAACACAGGAAGCTGCATTGGCCCAAAACTGCCAAAGGCAGTCCCAGGTGAGCCTGCCATAGGCAGACCAAGTTCGGCCAGCGCACAGCCTTCTCAGGGCAGGGGGAAGGAGGGAGGGGGAGAACGGGGTGGGGGAGGGGAGGGGGCAATCTGGCAGGTAGGACGGCCTGGGGACGGAGGTGGTGTTCAGATGCAGCCGCTAGGCCGCATCCAAAGGCCCTGCCCCAGCCTGCACGGCCCTGATTCCAGCCGCTGTGGGAGGCTCAGCCCTGCGCCTGCAATTTTGCAGGCACCGATCCAAGCAGGCCTATCGGGCTGCCTGTGGCTTCCCTTAGGCATGAAGCTGCTGCCGCCTCCTAACTTGGTTAGGCTGCAGCCCAAGCCAGCCCCCCTGCCTGGGCCTGCCCACATGAGGGATGCCCGCTGGAGGCAATGCACGCGACCATTGGGGACGGCAAAGACTGTCTCGAGGGTGGGAGCTCGTCCATGACTCTCAGGAGATGCACCTGTCATAAGACATTTCTTGAGTCCTGGAGAGAGGGCGTGTGCGGCAACGAATGGCTGCCCGAAGGTTACGCCAGGTTGTTCCTTAACCATGCACTGTCCAGTGGAGACTGCCCTTGGTGAGGCCGTCCCATAGAGGCTTCCAATGGCACACTTCCTCTTGCAAACATTCGCGGCTCCATTGGTTCCCCACCTTCTTTTCTCCCTTCAGATGCTTTGGCTCAGATTTGGCTGTGAGGGCGCTGACGTCACGGCATCTGTGCTTTTCAAAGCGGTGCTCGTGCCACTCTTGCACACAGCTCATCCATCATGCTCTCCGAGAACATGAGGAGGATTAAAAATGCAACCTGAGAGTGGAGGGCGCCTCTACCTTCCCAGCCATGGGTGAACAGATGCTGGCGCACACCTGGGGCCTATTAGGAATGATCCAACGGGGCAAACTGGGTGTTTCTGGTGATGTGACTTATGTCAGTGGTTCTCAAACCTTTTAGCACCGGGACCCACTTTGTAGAACGATAATCTGTCCGGGACCCACCGGAAATAATGTCATGGCTGGAAGTGCCATCATTGTGACTCCAGAGCCTGCCGCTTTCCTGAGAAGGCAGCAATAAGTTGGGTTACTTCTCAGCCATTTTCCAAGAGCAAAGTGAATCAGAAAGAAAAAAGCCCATTTACAAACCTTGACACAAGCAAAACAGCCACACCGCCCTCCCCCTTTCCAGCACCCCATCTTCCCCTATTTTCAATACGGCTTCCCTAGGTGCTTTGCACCCCACCTGAAATTGGCTCGCAGTTTGGGAACCCTTGGTTTATGCCATGGGATTGGGGTGTGCCTGTTTTCCCATAGCCTGATAAAACTGGAAACTTGTCCACAGATAAAATGACTTGAGGGTCTGGCTCCAACTTGCCAAACCCAAGCTGTTGCCAGTGGCACTTTTTCAAGCAGTTTTATCTTTGGGGTTTTATATCGATACTGATGGTATTGATTGTTTGTCATGTTTTATTGTGTTTTATAGAGGCGATAAGCTGTCCTAGTTCCTTTTCTGTAAGGAGACTGGCAGGATATAAATCTTTAAAAATGCAGGCAGACAGAAATGTGAATGAGGCCCTTGTTTTTCATACAGTGCCCCCCCACTCCCTGTGAACCCCAGGGTTCCTTGGATGCTTGTCAGGCCCTCTTGGTTAAAGACATCAGAGAAGCTGCACAGGAAGGCAGCACCACAACCCATATTCCCCTGTACGTGAAGCCAGAAGGAAATCTTGGTCATGGTGTGGCGGGATTTGTGGTTTACAGACTGGGCTGCCACCCTACATCATTATGATGATGCTTCAACACAGCTTAAGCAAGTATGCCGGGCTGGTTACAATCTGCAACCAGACTGCGATCTAGCCAAGATCCTGGGAATCAGAGATACCACCGTACGATTCCTGCCGTTCCAAGCAACATTGTTTTCTCCCAGAGAAGCCCAAGTTCTTGATGTCACAGGTCTTGATGTTTTGTTTATCATTATCATCATCATCATCATCATCATCATCATCATCATCATCACAGAGCTGCTCTAGGAGGATTTCCTGCTACAGGCAAGAGTTGGACTAGAAGACCTTGTAAGTCCCTTCCAAGTCTATGATTCTATGATTCAGTGTTGATGATGATGATGATTTATTACTTCTTTCCAACAAAAAAAAATCACAAATTGGCATACACAGAAAATTAATGAAAAGATTATTCCTTATCCCAAAGGGCTCATATGAAGAGCCTCACTGGATCATGCCAAAGGCCCATCTCGTCCAGTATCCCGCATCTCACAGTGGCCCACCAGATGCCTCAGGGAGCACACACAAGACCACAAGATCCCTGCATCCCGTTGCCACTCCCTGGCAAAGCAGATCTTATCCGATATCCTACCATTGGGGCAAACTAAAGAGGCTCTTTTTGCCATATCATTCTCTGTGACGGTGGTAAAATAAACTAGTCTGGGTTTTAGCATGACTCATATGTTTGTATTTGATGAGTTGATCAACTCCCTGTTCCAGCTGACAAATGCTCAGCGTCACGTTGGAGGTGAGGATCCATATCTATGTTGGAGTCAAGAGTGCATCTTTGGAGCTTCCAAACCGACTTGGAGCCATGCATAACTGTGACTGCTCAGCAATGATGTTCACCAACACATATTTCTGATCTGAAGCTGCAGCATTTCTAGGATAATTTCAAGGGCATCCCCCTTACACCAGCATTCCATTTTCACCCTGGGGAACCTCCCTCTGCATCACGGATAATAAATGAGGTCAGAGCTACAGTAGACCTTGACGGCACCAAGAATCAGGCTCATTACTTTGGATCAATCATTGCTGCTATTGTGCCAATGTATGAAGTCCCCCATAGCCAATACAACTTCATGTATCTCGAAAGACATCTCCACCCCCTTGTGGCTGATATCAGTGGTTATCTTGCTTATGGTTGCCAGAATGATCATTTATTTGAGAATCTTTCTTTTCCACTTATTTTTAGAGTGTGTGTGTGTGTGCCCACGTGCGCATGTTAGTGGGTCAGGTGTATGATGTTTCATGTTTACTGTTGCTATCATGAGCCCACCGCTAAGAGGGCCAACAGGACTCACCTTTTAGTATGAATGATGTGTTCTACCAACTTTCTATAGGGACGTGGTGGCGCAGCGGGTTAAACCGCTGCTGCTGGGCTTTCTGACCAGAAGGTTGGGAGTTCAAGACTGCTCAACGGAGTGAGCTCTCGTTGCTTGTCCCAGCTCCTGCCAACCTAGCAGTTCGAAAGCACCTAAATGCAAGTAGATAAATAGGGACCACTTCGGTGCGAAGGTAACGGCGTTCCGTGTGCTACGGTGTATAGTTATGCCAGCCACATGACCACGGAAGCTTGTCCTCGGACAAAATGCCAGCTCTACAGGCTTTGAAAAGGAGATGAGCACCGCCCCCTACAGTCAGTCACGACTAGACCATTCGGTCATGGTGAAACCTTTACCTTTTTACCAACTTTCTACAGAGGCCTGAGGCAAATGTAGTTTTCAAACACGTGTAAAGTTTCCACTATCCCTGTGTGACTCCAAATCTCTGGTTTTGCTACTGCAAACCGTATCTGCAAAGGAGAGTTCATGGCGGGAGGGGGGAATACGGGTTTCTCCACCAGGTCCAAAAATGGATGCCTGTGGTTGTGACCCTATGCACATTTTCATGGGAGTATGTCCCATTAAACACAGTGGGGATTGCACTGCATGGCTGTCTGAGTCACCCTCCCAGGGTCCCCCCACTCCTAGGATTGGCTCTAAATCAGTGGCTCCCAAACTGTGGGTCAGGACCCACCAGTGGGTCATGAACCAATTCCAGGTGGGTCAAGAAGCACCTAGAGCAGCCATCTTGAAAATGTGGGAAGATGGGATGCTGGAAACGGGGAGGGCTGTGTGGTTGTTTTCTTGTGTCAAGGCTGGCAATAGGCTCTTTTTTTGCTGATTCACTTTGCTGTTGGAAAACGACTGAGAAATAATTTATGCTGCATTCTCAGGAAGGCAGCAGACTCTGGCAACACAATGATGGCACTTCCAGCCATGACATCACTTCCTGTGGGTCGCGGACCGATTATCATTCTGAAAAGGGAGTCACAATGCTAAAAAGTTTGAGAATTACTGGTCTAAATAATGATTGCAGAGCTGTGTGTAAGAACTCAAAGGAAGACACAACCCAGCCTGCACATCCAGAAGGTAAGCATTCACCCACACGCTTCTGTTCTCAGATGTCAGCTTTTTTTGCTAGCAATTGCACCCCTTTCAATCACATGTCAGAGATTTGATAAGGTGAGAACTCTTTTTTTCTCTCTCTCTTCTGTAGCAGCCACAGCCCAGAGGAGATGGGGAATTGGGAAGGCCAAGTGCTTGATCATCCAGTGGGTTGCTCGGGATGAGGAACGAGGCAGCCTCTCCAACGATGATAACGGCAATGTGGTGTTAGTTGTTACAGGAGTTAGAGCTCAGGATCAAAGGCTCAGAAGAAAGCAAAAATTGACCAGGAAAAAAAAATCCATCCACTGGGAGTGAGGGTCACTGAGCTCGGGATGAACAAAAGGAAAAAAGAGCCCATTAAAACATCTGCAAACTGTTCTGGGGAAGAGGAAGAAGAAAGGAGGGAAAGGAAGGAAGCCTCCTCCCCCACATGCTAAATGACTTGTACTCCAGAAGTTACATTTATCTGTGTGCCGCTCCCTCTTTGATTCTGGTCCACGTGGCCAGAGAGATAACCAGACCCCAACCTCCTCGTTCTTCGGCAATGTTTTCAAACATACATCTTCAAAACAGCAAGTCCCAGCTACGATGGGGTGTGTGTGTGTGTGTGTGTGTCGCAGAATGTCTAAACCGCCACACTCCAAGCAATTTCATGCATCACTGTTAATGATTCAGAGCACAATCTTAACCTGGAGTGAGGCTGGCACTGTTAGGCCAGCAAATTTTGGCCAGCACAAGGGCCACCCTAAAGCGCATGTGTGCCGGCCTCCCTGACTCCGAGAGTGGTCCAAACATGCTTTACGGTGGCCCTTGTGCCGGCCAAACTTTGCTGGCCTAACTGTGCCGGCCTCACTCCAGGTGAGGATTGCGCTCTCAGTGGTGTGGCTTTTTCTGACCCGGCTTCACATCGGATGCCTTGCCCGCATCTCCCCAATGTGCCCAATTTCAATACATTCGGCTTTGGATTTTAGATGTGGGAGGAAGGTGAATTGCAGCGATAAGTGCTGCCTATTCCTATGTGCCTCAAGCTGAGCCTACACAGGGCCTCTGCTCCTCTGCATTAAAAACAGATTGTGTCGAACGAGGGGCAGCACACGCTCTGAGGAGCCTGCAGTCCAGGGCATCGTGTCATCTCCGTTCCCATGACGTCTGGGTTGGCTCTGAGACTTATGGCCCAATCCTAATGCAACGACACACCAGCAGAATGCGTTTCCCCCCAACTCACAGTGTCAGAAAAGCACCAGAATCCACTTTGCAACAGCATGTCTAACCACAGCGCTGATGGAAAGGCGGAAGCATTCCTGCTTGAGCCAGCACTCCCAGGGACAAGCTCAGTCTGGGGCAGGGGCAGGGGCAGGGTGGGGAGGGGTGGAATGGGGGGAGGGTGGCAACAGGGGAGGGGGCAAAGTTGAATCCAGGCCCTTCCTGTCTCGTTTTTGGAATACTTGGGTAGAGTTTGCTCATGCTGGAGGGGACAGGAATGTGGTTTTTCCAAGGTCACCAGATTAATGTCCTCTTTGCTTAGCTGTATGTGCAGTCTTCCTGAGGGGCCTTCTAGCACACACTTGGCATGTTGTGCCTGAAAATGTCTCCTAGGACCATTTCCCATGAAATGGTCATCATGCCTGCATGCCTGTCCATTGATATGCTTTGTAACAGTGTTTCCCGAACTGTGGGTTGCGAGCCAATTTTTGGTGGGTGGCGAAAAGTTTTTGAAACATTGTAAAAGACAACAAACCACTTTGCAAGCACCGTTGCCTGGTTTGCAAAAGAAAAAAAAACCGTTCGCTGGAATGCTAACCCGTGGTATAAGGTAATCGTCATACTCCCAGAGGCGGAGGGAGGGTGCTGGGGGGGGGCAAGCGCAGTGGGCATCAGCAGTGGTGTCCCGGGGGGGGGAGGCAGAGAAGATACAGAAAAACAGAACTGAAATTATAAAGGGTCAAAGTACCTCTGTACAAGAGGAAATATTGGGGCTTTTTTAAAAGAAAAAAATAGTTTCAAATTAGAACAGGGGAACATGATGCATGTTCATAAAACTATGAATGGGAAAGAGGACGACTAGAGAGAACTTCTTCACTCCTGTAACACCTGAAATTGGAATTGGGTAAAGAAGTTGACTGACAGCAGTTTCAAGACTGGAAGAGGCATTTCTTCACACAGGGCATTTCTTCACGATTAGGTTGTTGAATTCACTGTTGCCGGCTTGAAGGCAGCTATTTTCAACCACGGGTGTGCTGCAAATGGCCCATAGGTGTGCCGCGGGAGTTTGGGGAGTTTGGCCATTTGTTTGAATGGCCATTGAGGAATGTGAGCCCCCCATAAGCAGCCTGGTGTCCCTTGTCAATTGTCAAAAACCCTTGACAATGTTAGTGCCTTGTCAGTGTGCTGTTAGATGAAAAAGGCAGAAAATTGCTACTCTAGCATTTAGGTGGCTTTTTAAAGAGGGTTAGACAACTTCATGGAGACGAGATCTAGCAGCTGCAATTAGGCATGATCACTCAATGGGATCTGATGCTCTGGATTTTACCAACAGGCTTCTGCATCAACAGCTAAGCGATGGGACTCCTGGGTCTAGTGGCCAGAGTTGCAAATATCATTCTGTTTCGTTTGTGAACTTCCAGAGGCATCTACAGTCGGTGTTCCAAGGCAGCTGGTGTGGGAGAGAGAATGGCAGACTTTGATTTCATCCAGCAAGACAAGTCTTATGCAAGCAGTGTCGAAGCCTGAACACTTGGTCTTCAATTGTCGAGCGAGCATCGCTTGGGAATGCATGACTCATCGTCGAGAGGAAGAGACTTCCGAGGTCTTTGTCCCTTCTTCATGCCTTTGCATGACAGCCCTTGACAATCTGACCCACTCATAAATTAAAACATAAAGCTGCTAAGGACTTACGCACAGTTGCAGTGTGGTCCTGGGCGACTGCTTGGGAAATTTGTGTTTGGTGGTGCTCCAACCCTAATTGATGACGAAGAGTCAATAATCTTGTCTTGTGGTCACATAGCAGAGTTCAGATTCCTATCTTCTCTGCTCTGCAAACTTTGCAGATGGTCTACTGTAACAGGGGTGTTTTGGGGGAGTTGGCTGTTTGCTCACGATATACCAGTGGCCAGGAGTGGGGAAACTCTTCTTGTCCTTCCCATTGTTCATCCTTCTTTGATGAAGCGGTGTGAGATAAGAATCTGTGCATCTGTAACAACTCCCCCCCCCAAAAAAAAACAATCACAGGTTACATTCTTTTATCCATGCACTGACAAACATCTAGTAACTAGCTCACAAAGCAGACAAGAATATGCTACTCCTTTTAACAATTGTGTCATAATTTTATTTCCCTCCAGTGATACGATTTTCATTGGAGTGGTAGAGAGCCGGGCTGAGAGTGAACTGGATTCTGTCCCATTCTTTGCTACAGACTTGTTGTAAAGCATGGGGACATTTCTGGAAAAATAACTCAAACCCTAATTCATTTTTGTGAGGGCAAACATTAAAATAGACCATCAAGGAATCAACACATTCATAAATAGGAGTAGGCAATTGTTTATAAGACTGCTAAGCCACTGGCGTAGCTAATGAAAGTGTAGCCCAGTGCAGAAGGCAAAATGATGCCCTGGAACTAACGTCACAACAGAAAGTGACCTTGTATTTTCATGTTCTTGATTTTTTTAGTTGTAACGTTTGAAAGAATACAGATATTCCGATGCAGTTCCTTTCATTTCATTCAGCATTAAATTAGCTTTCCAATGATATATAACATGATGGTATTATTTGTACTTACCAAGGTGTTCACTATTTTGGCCACGAGTGTCAAGCTCAGCTTGTTGCCCCTCTAAAGTTTGTTGCCTGGTGAAATTGCACCCCCCTGGACTTCTTTAGCTATTCCCCTGTGCTAGACTAATGTGGATGATTATATATTTTCAACCCAAATGAGGGTGCAATCCTAACCTGGAGTTAGGTCGGCACAGTTAGGCCAGCAAAATTTGGCTGGCACAAGGGACATCACAAAACGTGTTTGGCTCACTCTTGGAGTCAGGTAGGATAGTGCACGCCTGTGTGCTGGCCTCTCTGACTCCGAGAGTGGTCCAAACATGCTAGTGGCCCTTGTGCCGGCCAAGCTTTGCTGGCCTAACTGTGCCGGCCTAACTCCAGGTCAGGATTGCGCCCTGAGTCTGGTTTTTTCTGGAGTAATTCTTACAAGAAAACTCTCCTTTTTCTGCAACAGGCATACATTAATGGCTGATAGACTTCCTGCCATGGAGAACTGTCTTTGGAATTCTGGCCTAACGTACAACTGTTAAAGGTCCGGGGTTTGGCACAAAACTGAGATTTCAGTCCATGATGGAACTGAAATGGAGTATAAGATGTTTGTTGAGATTTAGCCCTTGTTCCCAACAGAGAAATATTCCTGAAATGCCCCACCTGCCTTCTAAATGATGGAGCCTTCTTCTCCTGAAATTCACTAGGGACTTATAATTGCAGGGTGCCAGTTGGCACCCTACATATCAGGTAGCTGGCTGGCTTCCACGATTATTGCAAGGTAGTCCCGGGCATGGTGAAACCCGGCTCGCAGTCCTTGGTTGAAAGGAGCCTCCCCCAAAGGAGTTTGTTTATAAATTGCTTTGGTCCACTTGACAAGGTCAAATCCATTCTCTTAATGATGAATCTCATCTGTTTCTGGTGCAGAATGAAATGTTTTCTTTCACTTCTACGTGTTGTAAGAGCTCATTCATCTCTGTATGTTCTGCAAGAGAATTGAGCTACATCAGAGGGAAAAGGAGGAACCAAAGGGCAACTGATGGCCAAGAAGATATATTGAATTCACTTTCCTGGGACAGACAGTCAAGTGGTAACAAGTGATAGAAAACAGCTCTATAGTTCAGTGTGATGTGTGTGTTCTCCCTTATGATTAAACCCCCTGTGGGCCATCTGCATTTAATGGGCCCAAATGACTTTGCTGCAGCATGGGTTTTCTTTTTTTCATTTTTGCTCCCAACGCCCTTATTTATTTGAGAGGAGGCTGAACGACACTCTTGGAAAGTGCAGCCCACGGGAGTCTCTGCCAGAAAGCCAGAAAAAAAAGCTAATGCATGAGCCAGTGTTGTTTTAAATAGTTAGTAATATAAATAGGAAGTATTGAACAACAGGGGCCTGGAGTGCTTCTTTGTGTATCTCCGGGAGATTATTTGCCAATATTCCAAAAGAGAATTCGGCCAATGGTTTGTGAAGGCCTCAGACCCCGGGATCGAGGGGATGTGCTGAAGCTGTTTGGAAACCCAAGTGAAAATACATTCTTAGAACATTAGGAAATCCCTTTCACAGCCACTCCACATTGGTTGGAGCATCCCAACCACAATGAGAAGCAAGAGTGGAAACAACTGTAAGTAATTAGGCTGGGGATGCTAATTCAATAATAGATTGTCTTTCGAAAATAATGGCGAGGCCCACTTAGCACAACACCTTTCATGTGAATTAAATTATGTCAAGCTCAGGCTCAGCCAGTCATCATGCAGGGGTTATTTATGGATCATGGAGGAAAGGCCGGCCACCGTTGAAAGTTAGGGTGGAACGAGGATGGCAGCGGAGACGTGTCCCCTGCACTTTTCAGTTTGCTGATGAATGGGGAGATGAGGCAACAAAAGGACTGGCCAACAGAAGCTGGCATTGCCTCATCTCCACCGCGCCCTCTTCTGCCTGCTGCGAGGAGCCCCTAGAATCAGTTGTGCCACCAGAGGGGGACAACACGGTGAGTACTTTAAGCACTGCAATGTACCATGTAAGCAGCCCCCTCCCACTCACCATCACAGCCATTCCAGGCAGTGACGGCAATCCACTTCTCGGAATGGCTCTGATGGAAGGGGCTGCTTAATTGGCACATGGTCGCTCCTGCAGTACTTACTGTGCTGCCGCCCCTCCAGCTGCTCGACTGCCTAGAATTCTCTGTCGCAGTGGTATTCAAACTGTGGTCTGGGACCCACTTGGTGGGTCACGACCTGATGTCAGGTGGGTGGCAGAAAGCTGGGAGCAGCCATCTTGGAAACTGCAGGCCTTACTCTTTCTATATTCCTTTATTCCATTTGAATTTTCAAGTGAGGGTTTTTTTATTATTTTGTTTTTAGTTCAGTGCTTTTACATCATATTTTGTCCTCATCTTGCTTTCTGTCCGGGATATTTCCTGGCTGTGCAACCGCTGCAGTCCCAGAATGCCAGTTTGTATTCCAAGAGTGTATTTTATTACATCACACTGACAGCACTTCCTGTTTGATGATGTCGCTTCCGACTACGCCATCACTTCCAGGTTGATGTCGTCATTTCTGGTGGGTCCCGACACGAGTGCCATTCTAAGAAGTGGGTCCTGGCCCAAATCGTTTGCGAAGCACTGCTCTATAGCCAGCAGGGTCTGAAAGGACCAGGTTGGGGTGTGGAGACTAGACAGGAAAAGGCACCACTTCCTCATTTGAAAAACACATGTTGAATGTCAGTGCGGTTATCCAATTTACAATCTAGCACTGCTTGGTATGTCTGTCTTCCATTGGTCTGAGCAAAAACCAAGATTGGGGCACAAATGACAAATATTTTTTTTCCTCAACGCCAACTCTGCATTTTCTGGGCTTGAGCATCAACTGTTGCTATGCCGATGAGTGTTTTCTTGCTCACTTCCTGCGTAGCCGCTAGATCTGTTACCACCGAGCGTTCCCCACAAGCCTCCTCTCCAAAATACGTACACCTCATAGAGTCCTGAAATTATTGGTAAATATATTGCTCCCCCCTATTCACTGAACTACGTGTGCAGGCCATTGTCTTACTAAAATTTGTATTGAAGCAAGTGAGAAAATAACATATTGGTTCCCTGACATCCTGTTTGGATTGCAAATTGTTCAGAAGATGGAAAAGAAGATGATATATGACAAAAGATAACCACCATTTTTCCACTATGTCCATAATTTATAAGGCAGTAATTGCAGCTGCTAAGCCCCTGACCTGACAGGTACTAAAACGTTAGCCTAATTGGTTGCAGAGCAATACTTGCGGGGGTGGGGAGGGTACAGCAGAAGCAACAGCAACAAGCAGGGCGGTGTGTTTAGGATCGATGCCCTAAATGAAGCTCACCACTTCTACAAGCAAGGACTGATGGGCAGCGTGGCCACATTCTCAGGGTGCTTCCAGCAGTTGTTCGCCACTCATCTATGGCTGGGGAAGCTGCCTCTACCACTGCAGGAGTAGTGAGGGTGGGGTGGAGTTAAATTCCCACTGGAAGAGACCCCAGTCGTCCCAAGCACCCCGAGCAACAGATCTAAAAAGAGCAATGTGGTTTTGGAGTCTGTCTCCCTGGCAGACAAGAAAGGAGGATGCGCATTCTCCACATTTTCTTCTCCAGCGCAACAAGATTTATATGATAGCCTCAGCTTTCCTCTCACCCTGGGGACAAAGAACAAAGGCGCAGCAGGCGCTTGACCCATGCTGAAGAGGCGGGGGAAACGGTGGCAACGCCACGGACTTCTCACCTGGCGTTCATGTCGGCAGCCACAGTGGCACACAAGCGTACCAGAGAAGGAGGGGCTCGGGCAGCGGATTGGCATAATCTCAGAGGACTGTTCTGAGTGTGCAACGGGATCAGGATGCAGGCAGTGGCGCAGCTAAAAGGGTGCCGGGGGCAACTGCACCGGGCAACAAGCTTTAGGGGGGGCGACAAGCTGAGCTTGACCCTGAGCTTGACAGACGGTGGTGGGCAAAAGAATGATGACAATATCTCGGGCTTATGAACACAGGAACAGCCCTGCTGGATCAGGCCAAAGGGGGCCCATCCAGCCCAGCTTCCTGGATCTCCCAGTGGCCCACCAGATGCCTCGGGGAGCACACCAGATCCTTGCATCCCGCTGCCACTCCCCTGCATCTGGCATGCTAGGGTAGCCAATTACCTTTGCACCCTGCCCCATGGAATGATCATAATAATAATGAGGAGGAGGAGGAAGATTTTTTTCTCCCACAAAAAATCATTCACTGAGGGGTTTACACCACAAAATAAATGAAACAACACAAATATTTCATAATACAGATTTTGTATCTTGGTAATGCAGATTTTGCCTGCAACAGTCAGAACATTGTGCCAATTTACACAAAGCACATTTCATTTTAAAGGAAGGGGGCTTTCAGTAAACATAACATGTGGACTCACGTGATCAGGATCACAACCGCGGCAAGGGCTAAGTGCTTAAAGCCCCCCCCTTCTGCCACAGTTTTGCAGCATTTTTCATGTCCCGTATGGTATTTAACATTTTCTACCAATGACATGCTGGAGATTGCATTTCTACCAACGTTGCTCTAACGCATCATTGGTAGAAAATGGTTTTTAAGAAACAGGCTAAACAGAGTTCATTTCACTAAAACGGATCATAAAACATAGTTTGGCCAATATTTGCACTTGGAGTCCATGACTGCAGAAATGTAGGAACCTCAGTGGTTAAGTAAGCTGACGATGCCTCCATCCAATTTAATGGGGAAAGGGGGCGTTTAAATATTTAAAATAAAGTCTATGATAAAATAAATAGTAGAATCATATTCCCCTTTCATGGATCACTGCCTTGTCGTGGCGAAGGGGCTTGAGTAGCTCAATGAAGCTGTGAGCTGTGCAATGTAGGGTTACCCAAGATGGACAGGTCACAGCAGAGAGTTCTGACTAAACGTGATCTGCTGGAGGAGGAAATGGCAACCCACTCCAGTACCACTGCCAAGAAAACCCCATGGACTACAGTACTAAAAGGCTAAACGATATGATGCCAGAAGATGAGCCCCTCAGGTCAGAAGGTGTCCATTATGCTACTGGGGAAGAGCAGAACACGAGCTCCAGAAAGAGTGACGTAGCTGGGCCAAAACCGGAAGGAAGCTCAGCTGTGGATGTGTCTGGAAGTGAAAGTGCGATGCTGCAAAGAACAATACTGCATAGGAACCTGGAACGTCAGATCTATGAATCAGGGTAAGCTAGATGTGGTCAAACGCGAGATGTCTAGACTGAACATTGACATCATGGGAGTTAGTGAACTAAAATGGACAGGAATGGGAGAATTTAATTCAGATGACCATTATATCTGCTACTGTAGGCAGGAATCCCTTAGAAGAAATGGAGTAGCCTTCATAGTGAACAAGAGAGTGGGAACAGCAGTACTGGGGTATAACCTCACCAATGATAGAATGATTTCAATTCGGATCCAAGGCAAACCTTTCAACATCACAGTAATCCAAGTCTACGCCCCAACCACTGATGCTGAAGAGGAAGAAATTGACCGTTCCGATGAAAACCTACAACACCTTCTAGAATTAACACCAAAAAAAAGGTCCTTCTCATTACAGGGGATTGGAATGCTAAAGTAGGCAGTCAAGAGGTAATAGGAATAACAGGCAAGTTTGGTCTGGGAGTACAAAATGAAGCAGGGCAAAGACTGATAGAGTTTCGTCAGGAGAACACATTAGTCATAGGCAACACCCTTTTCCAGCAACACAAACGGCGACTGTACACATGGACTTCACCAGATGGTCTGCACCGAAATCAGATTGATTACATTGTGTGCAGCCAAAGATGGAGAAGTTCTATAGAGGCAGCAAAAACAAGACCTGGAGCTGACTGTGGCTCAGATCATGAGCTTCTTATTGCCAAATTCAGGCTTAAACTGAAAAAAGTAGGGAAAACCACTAGGCCCTCCACGTATGACCTAAATCAGATCCCATACGAATATACAGTGGAGGTGACAAATAGATTGAGGGGCTTAGATTTGGTAGACAGAGTGCCTGAAGAACTTTGGATGGAGGTGTGTAACATTGTACAGGAGGCAGCAACTAAAACCATCCCAAAGAGAAAGAAATGCAAGAAGGCAAAGTGGCTATCTGAAGAGGCTTTACAAATAGCTGAGGAAAGAAGGGAAGCCAAAAGCAAGGGAAAAAGGGAAAAATATACCCAACTGAATGCAGATTTCCAGAGAACAGCAAGGAGAGATAGGAAGGCCTTCCTCAATGAGCAATGCAAAGAAATAGAGGAAAACAATAGAATGGGAAAGACTAGAGATGTTTTCAAGAAAATTGGAGATGTCAAAGGACAATTTCGTGCTAAGGTAGGCACAATAAAGGACAAGAACGGCAAGGACCTAACAGAAGCAGATGAGATTAAGAAGAGGTGGCAAGAATACACAGAGGAACTAGATAAGGCCGATCTCAATGTTCCTGATAACCACAACTGTGCGGTCACTGAGCTCGAACCTGACATCCTGGAGTGTGAAGTCAAGCGGGCTTTAGAAAGCCTCACTAACAACAAAGCTAGTGGAGGTGACAGCATTCCAGCTGAGTTACTCAAAATCTTAAAAGATGATGCTGTCAAAGTGCTGCACTCCATATGCCAGCAAATTTGGAAAACCTAGCAGTGGCCACAAGACTGGAAAAGATCAGTTTACATTCCAATCCCAAAGAAGGGCAATGCCAAAGATTGTTCGAACTACCTCACCATTGCACTTATTTCACATGCTAGCAAGGTGATGCTCAAAATCTTACAAGCTAGACTTCAGCAGTACGTGAATCAAGAACTACCAGATGTACAAGCTGGTTTCCGAAGAGGCAGAGGAACTAGAGATCAAATTGCCAACATTCGCTGGATCATGGAGAAAGCAAGAGAGTTCCAGAAAAACATCTACTTCTGCTTCATTGACTATGCTCAAGCCTTTGATTGTGTGGATCACAAGAAACTGTGGCAAGTTCTTGAAGAGATGGGAGTACCAGACCACCTTATCTGACTTCTGTATGCAGGTCAGGAAGCAACAGTTAGAACTGGACATGGAACAACTGATTGGTTTTTAAATTGGGAAAGGAGTACGACAAGGCTGTATACTGTCACCCTGCTTATTAACTCCTATGCAGAGTACATCATGAGAAAGGCTGGGCTGGATGATTCACAAGCTGGAATCAAGATTGCTGGGAGAAATATCAACAACCTCAGATATGCAGACGACACCACTCTAATGGCAGAAAGTGAGGAAGACCTAAAGAACCTTCTGATGAGGGTGAAAGAGGAATAGAAAGTGCCAAAATTGGCTTGAAGCTCAACATTAAAAAAAACTAAGATCATGGCCACCACTCCCATCACTTCCTGGCAAATAGAAGGGGAAGAAATGGAAGCAGTGACAGACTTTATTTTCCTGGGCTCCAAAATCACCGCAGACGGTGTCTGCAGCCATGAAATTAAAAGACGTTTACTTCTTGGGAGGAAAGCTATGGTGAACCTAGACAACTTAATCAAAAGCCGAGACATCACCCTGCCAACAAAGGTTCGCATAGTCAAAGCTATGGTTTTCCCAGTAGAAATGTATGGCTGTGAGAGCTGGACCATAAGAAAGGCAGAGCGCCGAAGAATAGATGCTTTCGAATTATGGTGCTGGAGAAGACTCTTGAGAGTCCCCTGGACTGCAAGGAGATCCAATCGGTCAATCCTCCAGGAAGTCAAGCCTGATTGCTCCCTGGAAGGACAAATCCTGAAGCTGAAGCTCAAGTACTTTGGCCACCTCATGAGAAGAGAGGACTCTTTAAAAAAGACCCTCATGCTGGGAAAGTTTGAAGGCCAAAGGAGAAGGGGGCGGCAGAGGATGAGATGGTTAGAGAGTGTCACCAAAGTGATGAACATGAAATTGGGCGAACTCCGGAAGCTAGCGGAGGACAGGGAGGCCTGGCGTGCTGTGGTCCAGGGGGTCACGAAGAGTCAGACACAACTTAGCGACTGAACAACAGCAACAAGAATCATATTCTGGCCCCCAGTTCAGGAAGGAGAAGCTCGTGTGTCAGAATCCCATTCTCTTCAACGTTCCAACACCAATGCAGCCACAATGCAGCCACAAGGTTCCCTTACTTTGAGGAGGCCCCCATGACTTCCCACCACCACCACAGAATGCAGCACAGGCCCCATTGGGGTGGCAACATCAGGCCTGGACAATTGGCTAGGGGTTGGTCCTACGTCTCCCCTACGACATCTCCCCTACTGAAAGCAGGAAAATAATTTCTCAGCCATATTTTTTTAATAGAAAATTCACTGCCCGTTTTAGTAAGATAAGAGATTCCTTACCCAGCTTCCATAGATTAATTGCACTATGATCAGATAGCAGCAAAATTAGTAGAAGTGTTAGGGGGAGAGGCGATGCTTCACCCACTCCCTTGGGTGTACAGTATAGCACACGCCATCTATCTTAGAAAAGAAAATAAGGTTGTGGAGGATGTCACCATAACATGTCTTGAGTGAGGAGACCCAGGGCCAAATCCTATCCACAGAGGCAGCTGGGCCAACTGGGCATGTGCTCCACCTGTGGGGGGGGGGCAGTCATGGAGGCCTCCTCAAGACAAGGGAACATGTGCCCACTTACCTCAGGCCTGCATTGCAGCTGGATCGGCACCAGTACGTTGGCTAGGATTGGGCCCCCATTCTGGTTGTCGCCATTCCAGGAGGATCTTGAGCAGATGACCCCTTTTGAGAGCAGAGACAGAGCCGGCCCAGCCATGAGGCCAAGTGAAGATGTCGCCTCAGACCCTGGGGGACAGAGAAGGGACGTTGGGTCTGTGTCTGTGTCTGTACCTGATTTGGGTTTGGTTCAAACCGTTTTAGCCCCAGGAGCCACTTTTCAGAATGGCCATCTGTCCTGGACCCACCAGAAGTGATGTCATGGCCGGAAGTGCCGGCATTGTGACACCAGATCCTGGTGCTTTTCCAAGAACGCAGCAATAGCTTGGACTACTTTTCAGCCATTTTCCAATAGCAAAGTGAATCAGAAACAAAAAAGCCTGTCTATTACCTTTGCACAAGCAAAACACCCACACAGCCCTCCCCCTTTTCAACATCCCATCTGCCCATGTTTTCAATATGGCGGCTTTAGGTGCTTCACGACCCACCCGAAATTGGTCCGCGACCCACTGGTGGGTCCCAACCCACAGTTTGGCAACCACTGCACCAGCATATGGACAAATGATGTTGTGCACTCTGCTTGGGAAGATGTGAAATTTGGGTGGCCACCTAAGGCTCCTTAACACACGTGCCATCAGTGTCATGATGGGCACTGCAAAGACAGCCACAGGTTTCTCGCGGCACCACAAATGCTCTTCTTGGTTAGTGGGGGGGGGGAAGTCCATGGGCCCTGAATTGGGCCCCATCTCTCCTAGAGCCGGCTCTGCCCAAAATCTCCTGGTTGCAGCATCGTTGACTCCTGGAAGGAATCCTGAAGATTTGAACAGCCTCCTCAGCTCCATGACAGCGCATCATGTTGGAAAAAACAAAATCTTCAGGAATAGTTCAAGTCAGACTTGGCAACTCTACCAAACAGCAAACATAGACCTGATCTCAAATGGCGGTTTCACTTTTATGGGTGCTGCAGGCCACAGAAACCGATATACCCTAACTCTCCGATTGAATGGCTCCAAACAGACCCAGGTTGTCTGCTTCCCCGTTCTGCATGTGGCACTCATTCATTGCCACCCAGCAGCTTCACGCCAAGACATGACAAGCCGAATCCAGCGCCTGCCTCTCGTCACACCGCTGCCTCAACAAGGTCTTGAATACCTGCTTGACTTCAGGGCATCAGGTGACGTCTGCAGTTCGTAAAGAAAACAACATCCACTGGAAAGGCAGGGAGGCAAACTTTCATTGCAGCCCAGTCTTTCCAATTAGTTATAAATGGCAGGAAATTGACTTTTCCACCCCCTTTCCTGCACTGACGTTGCTACGTAGTGTTTTTGAGCACACTGGTGGGTTGCTGCAAACTCATTGTTGCTGCAGCCCTTTGGTGTGCAGTTCAAATCTTACCTGAATTGGCTTGTAGAAATAAATTAACCCAATGCTAGATTTCATGGGAAGGCTAGAGGAATTTCTGGCATTACAATCTATGGCAAGGGGGGGGGGGGAAATGCTGCCTGAGTTTCTTTCCCACTAATGATGCCATAATAAAAATTATCTGGAAATTGATTTAGCCTGTTCCACATGCTATACCTTGAACGTGATTATATGGAAACTTTCCAAAAGATTAAAAACACATTTTGCAATAAGGAACAGTTTCAGTTTCTTAAACGGAATATGTTGACATTTTCTGTCTTGCCTTCCTTTCCCAGTGGCGTAATATAAAGATGCTGGAGAACCCAGCTCTTCACCGATGGAAATACAAACCCTGCTGGTTGATATGACTATTGCCAATAATTCCTACAGCACTTCCTCAATGTAGAAAGTACTTTACAGCGGTGACCTCTTTAATGGCAATTTCAAGATGACATGATTGTGACTGTTTTGTTTTTTTCCAAAACCGGCCTTTTACAAGCTGCTAATCTTCTCGTCCTTAACATTTCTAGCTCCCTGAACTCCATGCAGACATGTTTTTGGCAGAGATGAAAGTGGTAATTGGTTAATCATTTAAAATGGCATATCAGTGTTGAGCTTAAAGTTACAAGCCGAGAACAAAAATATCTTTCCTATAATTAAAGCCTGTGTTATAAAAATCATTTTAAGACCCTTTTTGTCAATGATGCATTTTTTCCTGCATTTTTGCTTCACCTTTTTTTAAAATGGGAAGAGGTTCAAGACAGAAATTAAGAGACAGTGAATCCCAAACGCTTCAAAATCAGCCCTCCCACCCGTGGCTCCATATGGCTCTCCTTTTTCAGAGAAGGGCCGCACATGCACTGGGGAGGGAGTGATGGTGCAGGCATGGGGGTATAATGGGGGGGCATGATTGAGATGTGAAAAATTATGCATGGGGTGGATAGAGTGGGTAGAAAGATGTTTGTTTCCCTCTCTGACACCAGAACCAGGGGACATCCACTAATATTGAGCGTTGAAAGAACTAATAAAAGGAAATACTTTGTTACCCAGCAGGTCATTGATCTGTGGAACTCCTTGCCACAGGAGGTGGTGATGGCATCTGGCCTAGATGCCTTTAAAAGGGGACTGGATAGATATCTAGAGGAAAGGTCCATCGTGGACTATAGGCCGTGGTGGGTTGTGCAACCTCCTTAGTGGTAGGCTGCTTCAGAATGCCAGGTGCAAAGGAGTGGCCACAGGATGCAGGCATCTGGTTGTCTTGTGTGCTCCCTGGTGGGCCGCTGTGAGATACAGGAAGCTGGACTAGACGGGCCTTGGCCTGATCCAGCGGGGCTCTTCTGATGTTCTGATGTTGGTGCCATGCTGCTCCGTGATGTCACCCAGCCCTGGATGTGACTGGGGCCTGGCAACGTAACTGTTTCTGTCCCTCACTCTCATTCATACCCCCCCCCCACTACATGACTTGGGCTACAACCCTACACAGACATTCCCAGGAGTAATTCCCATTGAACACAATGGGACTTACTTCTGAGCCGGCATGCACTGGGTGATCATGGCTGACTTCAGTTGGCCTTCGGGAGACTCCTCCGGATTCGGGGGCTCCGTTCCTAGGGCCACTGCCCGTTGTGATGAATTGCCTGCCCCGCTTCCTCCACCAGCAGAGCCCGTGGAGGAAGAGGGACAGACAAGCTGTTACTACAGACCGTTGCCCTAGAAACAGAGCTGGAAAAATCCAGAAGATTTTCCAGTGATTTCCAGCCGCTGTGCTCCAGACTCCCGCAGCCCACCAGCGGACCTCTCATGGCCCACCAAGAGGCTGCTGCACACTGGTTGAAAATTGCTGGCCGAAGCTGCCAGACGCTGCAACCTGCAGTCCGTGCAGCGCGTCCTTCTCGCCCCCTTGTCCTTTTGCCCACCAGACGCTGTGGCTCTCTTCAAGCAGCGCATGGCTCTCTTCCCGCCTCCGGTTCAGGGGTTGTGAGAAAGCACCAGAGGGAGCGGGCCTGCCGGCCTGCCGAGAGAGCATGCCTCGTCTCCACCCTCAGGTCTTCCTTTCTTTCAATTAAGTTGCGTTTGCCTTTCTGAACTTGGGAGAAGGACTGCTTCTTTCAAAGAGGCTAACATTTCGCTCATCTGAAGGAGTCTGGAATGTGACAGGGGAAAGGGAGGAGAAGTAAATCAAAGCAGAGAGCCATTCGCCAGATGTAAAGTATTTTTCTTCACCCCCCACCACTCCCTTCACCCCCATATCTTTTTTTTTTTCCTAGTCGAAATTTCAGATTGTTTGCTGACATTTTAATTCCTTTGCATGCTGGGGGACTGACAGGCTTTTGTGGCGCACTCTTCCTGAAACCAGGGGGAGTGTTGCCCTGAACCCCTGCAAGCACTCGACTGAAACGCAAGGCACGCGCACAAGCCATTGTGTACTGCAGACGACCAGCGAGCTCCGCACCGCTTTTGATGGTTCAGTCTTCTAGGATTCAGATTCTAGGATTTGCGCATTTGCCCGGGGCGGGGGGGGGGGGCTCAGTTCGAGCCCCTGCCTGCCTTTTCAACTTTGCCTTTGGATGAAGAATCAGAAAGGTCACTGTATAGACAATTTCGGACGGGCAATTCCCAAGGCCAAATGGTCTAAATAGAAGGTTCGTAAATTGATCTTGATTTGCAGCTTTTTCCTTCAAAATTATGGTCCGCTCATTCCACACTTATCATCTGCCTGTCTCTTAAAGGGGAACACCATAAGATAGATGCAGAGCTATGCTCTACTCCATGGGATGTGAGTGTGTTTTGAACCTTGGAGGAAGCTCCCAAGTATAGTATATTCCAAGTGACATGGACTTAAATAAAGCAAATTCGAAGTTTGTATGTTGTGTGGGAGAGAAACAGAGCACAATTCACTAAAGGTCAAAATGACATGCGCCAAAATGACATGTAACTTGCCCCTTTGGGGGGGGGGTTGTTTGTTGTTAGATAGCATGTCATAAGAACACCAGTAGAGCCCCGCTGGATCAGGCCCATCTGTTCCAGCTTCTTCTATCAGTGGCCCACCAGATGCCTCAGGGAGCACACAAGACCACAAGAGACCTGCATCCTGTGTCTACTCTCTTGCACCTGCGTTTTGAAGTAGCCTACTTCTAAAACCAGGAGGTTGCACAAACCCACCACGGCTTGTAACCTGTGATGGACTTTTCCTCCAGAAATCTGTCCTATCCCTTTTAAAAGCATCCAGGCCAGATGCCATCACCACATCCTGTAGTAAGGAGTTCCACAGTTGGACTGGGTAAAAAAGTAGTTTCCTTTATCTGTCCTCACTCTCCCAACACTCCCAACACTCAACTCTAGTGGCTGTCCTCTGGTTCTGGTGTTGTGTGAGAGAGAAAAGAACATCCCTCTGTCCACTCTATATATCTCCTGAATATTTTTGTACATCTCAGGATGCGATCCTAAGCTAAGCTGGAACAGGCAAGCCAGTGGGCCTGCACAGTATTCTGCGCAGCTTCAGAGCAGGCTGGAGCCTCCAAGCCAGCTGCGTTTATGGGCTACTCCGATCTGCGCCCGTTGTATAGCAGACTCTGGTCCGAGCTCCCTAACGGCCACATCCAAGTCCCATCCCCATCCCCGGGCCGGCCCACCTCCCCCCCCCCCCCAGAAGGATTTGGATTGTGTTGAATCGCCAGAAGCAATTGTGTTGAATCAGTCTGCAGCAAGGACACCATGTTCAATATTAAGGGATGGTAAAAATCCATACTTATTTACCAGTGAGTGTACACACCGATGCTCAAGCAATCTCCACTGCCGTGCACGAACACCTATGGAAGCTATGTCAGAAAACACATTCTGTTTTCTGGCACCTAAGGACCTAACAATTAATCTTTAAAAAAAAAAAAAAGAACTGTGCTGCATGGGTATAGGTCATGGATGTTACTCTTTGTTGTTAAGTCAAATCCCTCAAAATCACAGTGATGCTCAAGCCACACGTCTGTGGACCACATCAACAGCTGTGTGACCAGCTCCTTAGGCCAACTGGACAGGACTCAAAGGTCCTTTGTCTCTGCCATATAGCCTCCTCCTAGGAAGCCCACTTTGGGGGCTCAACTTTGGCTTAACCCTCTTTCTTTCTTTTCTTTCTTCCCATCAGCTCACCGTTTGTGTCAAAATGTCAGTCGATGCACCTTAAGGCAGGGAGTTCCTTTCTTATAGGACACTTTTGAGCACTTCTCAAACTCTTGATGCGATGCATTGTGTGCATTTCTGTCTCTCCATCAGGATGTATGAACAGTCACAATGGTGTGCAATGAATGCAGCTGCCATGTTCTGGGCCCAGCGGAAACATGCCACAGTAAAACAAGCATCAAGGCTTCACAAGAAATTGCCCAAATGGTCCTTTGGAGTGCAATCCTCACCTGGAGTTAGGATGCACAGTTAGGCCAGCAAAGGTTGGCCAGCACAAGGGCCACGGTAAAGGACGTTTGGACCACTCTCAGAGTCAGAGAGGCCAGCACGCAGACGTGGGTCATCTTCCCTGACTCTGAGAGTGGTCCAAACGCACTTTATGGTAGCCCTTGTGCCAGGCAAACTTTGCTGGCCTAACTCCAGGTGAGGATTGCGCTCTTAGTACTGTTTTTTGTTTCTCAGATTCAGGAAGCTGAGCAAATTCAAAGAGCAGACATTAAAGGGTTAACATTCCAGCAGTTCCCATTTTACCCACTGAGCTCAGCGTATCAGAAGGGAACATTACCAGATGAATAAATGCAGCCTTGGGGAACCCTGGCCCATCTGATGCCAAGCCTCCCGGCACCTCCCATTTGTGAACTGGAGGAGGGCTATATTTCATTCCTCCCACAGCCTGCTAAAAGGTTTCCCTTCCTGCACCGACATAACAAATGCATTTTCCACTGTCGACTTCCTGCTGTATCCCGAGGAAGGGATTCCTCTTCAACCCAGCACTGACATCAAGCAACTTATAGCAGATGTACGTCTTTAATAGGTTTATTCTTTTTTTTGTTCAGGTTTTACAATCATATTTCAACAACTGGTACAATAAGACATATTTGGCTATTGTTTGGTTTTTTTCTTTTTATTGCCATGTAAGAGGGCTTCTGGCAACTGACACAAGGCGGATCGATCCAGTCCTCAGGCTTCATGCTTAAATTTTATTGTTAAACAATATCAGGTACTGGCTTAAGCAGGCTTCATCCTGATCACTAGCAACTTTTCACACAGCAGCTTATTGTGGAGTCCTTTAAATATGGGAAGGAAGAAGATCAAGTGTGGGAAGGGGGGGGTTGCCTGACATGTCAAAGGAAGGCGATTCTGTTACATTACATGGCCCAGGAGATGTTTGCAGTATGTTCTTTGGCTTTCATTCGTAGCACCGCAATGCTGGAAGACCTCCGCTCAAATTCCGGCTTGGTTTCAAACGCGTGTCCGTTGGTTGTTCCAGAAAGTAAAGAGTCAGTAAAAAAATTGTTGAGGGGGACATGGCTGAACTGGCTCTGGTGGTTTGAGAAGCCCGAGTACGCAGACTCTGTCCGGGGCGAATGGGAATAAGGCGTCATACAGGAGGAGGTGTCGCGTGGGAGCATGCAGGAAGTCACCACCGAGCCGCTCGCTGCGTTTCCTGCCCACAGGTTATTCTGAATCTGGAACATATAGAAGGAAGAGTAAATGTACACACTTTTTTAAAAAATTCCCCCACTTTGTGGCTTCAGCTGACCTGCCGTCAGCCAATGAGACGACACATTTGCCATTCAGAGTGTGGCGTGATATTATTTCTGTGGAGACCATCAGCTCGATGTCAGCGAAAACCCCAATTGCGACTTGATTAAGAACATCTTGCATGACCTCCAGAAAATGTTCCCAATCAAGCTTGGAGGGTCTTTCACCGAAAGGGCTTTCCAATTGCCACAATGTGATCCAGTGGGATCATGCCTTGATCCAGTGGGAATCGTGCATGCAGAGCAGCTGATTGATGCACATCGATTGATGCACCTCAGGACTCAGTGTGCAGAAATAGGGGCTGTGTTCAGGATTCCCCTTCCTGGAGCCCTGCATCTGATGCTCAAGACTGTGCGTGCAGCTCTACTCCGATTCCAAATGAGGTGCAAACCATTTGGAAGGAGGTGCACAAACCTGCTCTCTACATACCAGAGTTGTCTTACTGAATCAAACCAGGAGACATGTAGCTGTTTCCATGGTGGCCAGCCAGATGCCTCTGGGCATTCACATGGAGGGCATGAAGATAATCGCCTTCCTCTACTGTTTCCCCCAGCAACTAGTATTCAGCGGTAGACTGCTGCTGTACAGAGAAGTTTTACTTAGTGATTGTGGATCTTAGTCATAGCAACTTCAAAGAGCTAGTATAGTACACACTGAATCAGGGGCATAGCTATAGAGGTGCAGGGGGGTGCAATTGCATCGTGTTACAAGCTGTAGAGGGGCAACAAGCTGAGCTTGATACTAATGGCCAAAATTGTGACAACCTTGGTATGTATGAATAATACCATCAGGTTACAGTACATACCATTTGATGTGGAATTTAATGCAGAATGTAACAAAACAAAGTGGAGTGTTATCTCATCATTCTATCAGCCGTTATGGCCAAAAAAACAAGAAAATGAAAATTTGACTGTGATGTCACTTCCTGTTGTGATGTCACTTTTGGGCATCATTTTGCCCTCTGCACCAGGCTACACCAGTGCTGGTGTTCCACAGGGGTTTAACGTGGTTTTGTCTCACCATGGCTTGCCCTGATCTAGTTTTGTTGCTGATTTGTTATTCTCGCCCCTTGGATTTGGGGAGGGAGGAATTCTACCCCTGTCCCCTGATGATTTGGACTGTCTCAGTGATGTATGTGTTTTGTTTTAAATTCATGTCTGGTGCTACTGATTGATTTATATTGCTACATTGTTGTTATTGGTTTTGCTTTATTACTTTCTTCTTGCATGTAAACTGACTTGGGCTTTCCTATAGAAACCGGGAAGATGAGACAGTAAGTTTTAACATCATAGTAACAAGAATACCTGTGAAGCACTTTGGATACTGGAAAGCACTATGCAAATGCTAAAGCATGTTGTATACCTGCCCTCCATGAATTTGTCTAATCCTTGTAAAAAGTCATCTAAGCTAGTGGCCACCAGCACATCTTGTGGTGGGGAGTTCCACAAGTTAATAATGTGTCATGTGTAGAAGTACCTCCTTCTGTCTGTCCTGAACCTGCTGCCAGCCAACGTCTTTGGGTGACTCCGAGTTCTAGAATTGTGAGAGAGAAAAAGGTTCTGTCTATACTCTCTTCCCCAGTCATGATTTTATAATGGTGCATTCGGTTACCAAGTTCAGCATGTGTCGTTTGACAACGTACTTCCTTTTTTGCTAGTCCTGAGCAAACTGCCTGTCAGCTTGATGGGCTGAGTTGAAGTTGCACATTGCACACAAGGGAGCATGAAAAGATGTCACACAAGTCCTTTCCTGCTGCTGCTGCTGCTTCTGTCTAACAGGCAAAGAAATAACCACTGAACATATCCGACTGGTGTCATTCCTGATTTCAGACAGGACCTTGAGGCTCCGGGGCTCTGTCGCATTCCTCACCCCATGTCCTCTAGTTTGGTGATTTGTCAAGTGTGACGGTGACTCCTCAGCCCATCCTCTTCCCTCTATAGCGCTGAAAACAATCGCTCTACCATCTCAGCAGACTGGTTTGGGTTCTCATCACGCTTTGCTCAGAGCTCATTTGCTACACACAGACCCCGCCCCCTTTTTTCCATTTTCTGGCTGCTTCTCTTCTCGACAGTTCTTCATTCATTCTTTCCATAGATTCTGTATGCCATCCATCATCACGTAGTCACAGTGCAAGTGAAACATGTACGTGAATGTCCCTTGGAGTGGCAACTAGAGCAGCAGTGCTTCTGTAAACAAAGTGTTGCCCTAGCGGTTGTGTACCACTGGTACTACAGGCGCCATCCTGACCTGGAGTGAGGCCGGCACACTTAGGCCAGCAAAGTTTGGAGGCACAAGGGACACCGTGAAGAGTGTTTGGGCCACTCTCAGCATCAGGGAGGCCGGAACACAGGCATGCACCATCCCCCCTGACTCGGAGAGAGGGGGCCAAACGCGCTTCCCGGTGGCCCTGGTGCCGGCCACACTTTGCTGGCCTCACTGTGCCGGCCTCACTCCAGGTCAGGATGGTGCCCTGAGTTTTCCTCAATCTGGGCTCCAGTCAGTTCTCATGATTCGCTGGGGCTCGGTTCCTGAAAATGCCAGCAGATAGCGAACCTGCAAATGAGGAACCATTGATTCGATAGGATCAATAGCGTTAGGAGGAGTGTCACAGGCACCATTTTGAAGTGCTCTGCAGCCTTCTGTGGGTCACCCCTGCCTGAATGCCACAGGCATCTTAAGAAGGCTGCAGAGACGGTGGATAGCCAAGAATCCCCCACGAATGCTGCCTGCGGCTAAGCAGATCCACGAGCAGCAAATCTGCAGGGAACAGGAACTGACTGGACGTCCAGGAACACTGGAAGCATGGCAGGGTGACTCGGGTTGGGGAAAACCCTGGACAGATAGAATGATTTACAAGGGAAGGCAGAAGGGGCCCTGCCGTCTTCAAGAGCCTAAAACTCCGGCAGAAACACATGTGTTAAGTGCAGCCCGACAAACACTTCCCATTTTTTATCCCACACATATCCCCGTAATTTGTCTTGAAACTCTAGAATGTGACTGTGAAGTTGATGTCAACCAAATGAACGGAGAATTTGTAAAGCTGGCAAGCAGGTTGCGCTGATTTCCTTTTGGGGAAGGACTCGCACACATCAGCTTGGTAGCCGACAAAGTTCCAGCAGAGTTTTCATGGATCAGTGAGTGAGGCGGACTAACGCTGAAAGTGGCAAAACTCTGGGTTTTGCAGCTGTACTTCAAAGGTGACTTTCCGTTCCTTAGCAGGAGTCATGACTTCGCCCGATTTTATTTTAAAATGGTGGGTGCTTTGCGCAGTGCTGCGACTTCACACGGCCGAGAGTGCAGTCCTCAATTGCGCTGGACTGGTGAGGCCGGTGGGCCTGCGCCAAATCCCGCGCAACTTAGGTGCGCTGGGGAGTCTCCCGGGGGCAAGGGCACATCCGTCCTCTTGTCCTGGAGAGGCCCCGGCCGCCCGTGGGGTTCCTCAGATCTGCCCATGCCGTATTGCAGGCATGGAAGCCGCATGACCCGAATCGGGGCCACACAACCTCCTGATGGGGCCTTGGATGGGGCCTCACAGCTGCCCCCCAGCCCTGCCTTCCTCCCTCACCGGCCGGGTTTGGCTGGCGCAGGGGCGGCGCTCTCGGGCCAACGCTACCCGTGGCGTCGTGCCAAGCACTCTAGCGCCAAAGCAGGGGTGCCGGTTGGCGCCCCCACGTCGGCCCTCGTGATGTAGCCCAAACGCAACAACGTTGCATCAGCTCCACGTCCCCTGGTGAATGGCGCCCAGACACTGTGAAGTGTCGCCAAATAACACATTCAGGGCCCAATCCTATGCAACTTGCCAGCGCCAGTGCAGTCACAATGAAGCCCTGAGAAAAGGGAACAAACTGGCCTGGAGGAGGTCTCCATGACTGCACCCCCGCTGCAGGATGCAGCGCACACCCCATAGCACAGCTGCACCAGTGCTGGAAAATGGGATAGGATTGGGCCCTATGTGTAAAATGTATCTGGGACACTAGCATAGCCGGGGAGGAGCAAAACAGCAAGTACTGCAGGGGCCACAACACACTACGTTAGTGGCCCCTCCCACTCGCCGTCAGAGCCAATCCAGGCAGCAACAGCAATGCGCAGGAGATGTCGTTTGGTTCAGCAAGCAGCTGGGCATTGCCGTCACTGCCCGGAATGGCTTACACGGCGTGTGGCAATGCCTGCAGTACTGACCATTTTGACACCCTCCTCGCTATGCTACTGATCTTGGCATTAAAAATAAATAGAGCCCTGTTTGACAATAAGTAGAAAACATCAGTATATAGGAGGGAAAGGAGACATTGTGTACCTTAATTTAAAGAAAAATGTTTTTCCTGTTTAAATCTTCCGTGATCTGTGTGCTACATAAAAGGCAATTCAGAGAGATTCTGAATGAGCCCATACATAGATCCCACCTCTGGTTTCTGTTAACATCACAGACATCTTGAGTTTTGCTCTTGTGGTTGCCAGGAAATCACCAAAGAACCCTTCAATATATTACCTTACTATAGCGTGTGTATGCGTGTGTAAGAGTAGCAAGCTTTAATCGGTTCACTAGAACATCAATCACCAAAAAATGTTAGTTGATTAATTAGTGGGAGCAACTCTAATCTAAAAAAGCAAATTTTAATCTGTGATGCAGCGGTAAGAAAATGTGTTGATTTTTAAGGTAAATTTACAAATGAAACCAGAAGCTTTCTTGCTAGGTATACTTGATGATCAGATATAGAAAGACATGGAAATTTCATGTTTATATATGACAACTGCAGCAAGGATACTGTGTGTGCAATACTGGAAAGTTCCAGAGGTACTGTCAGTTGAAGATTGTTGGATAAAAAATACTGGACGGTAGAAATGGACAAACTTGCAACTTTACTCAAAGAGAAGTCAGTAAAGACATTTATGAACAACTGGAAACCACTCATTGATTTCCTGTGTGAGAAGGGAGAAATTGGAGCAATGAATTATGCATTTGATGAGTAGGTGGTGGATATAGATTTAAAATACTTTTGTCGAGGATTAAAATAAACAGTTGATAAGGAGATTAAAAAATTCAAGAATGTATTAAAGAAATAAATGAGGTTGTTTGTCAGCCCACTCCTAACTAAATCCCTGTGCAGCAATTTCGGCACTCCACCCGCTTCCTGCCCTTCCTCCACCCTTCCCCCGTCCCTGTGCTGGACGTATGTGGTCCGGTGGGCCTCCTGACGTCTGCTGGCATGTCGTCTCTCTGAGTTGTTGCAAAGCACTTTATGGCAGTTCTGAGACTGTGCATGCCTGTGGAATACGTGTTCTACTGGTGCAGCCCTGGTTAGGGTTAGGCTGTGAGTGTACAGGCCTGCCCTGGTGTCCGCTGGGGTTCTATTCCGAACCTCACCATGGATACCTGAAACCATGGATACCGGGGCACTCTTTTAAAGATGGGGGACATCAGTGGGTTTGCTGCAACAAGGTCAAAAATGTTCCCCTCTCTTTTTCATTGGCGTCCCAGCATAACTGAAACCGTGGACACTGAATCAGTGGATACTGGGGCAAGCCTGTATTAAGTGGTGAATTATCTTACTCTTCCTTCAATATCTCCAAAAGGCACCCAGATTGAGGAAACCTGCATATTTATTTAAAACATTGTCCATACAAGCCTTTCATTATTATGCCAAAGACTGGAAATTGAATGAGGCACCAACAGTGAGTGAATCGGAACTGTATTATTTTGCAGGAACGGCAACATTAACAGGTTATGTAAGTTAAAGAATGAACACACATGAATTTCCAAAACTGGAAGTCATTTGTTAGAGGCTGGCAAAGCAAGGCACATGCTTCTGATGGTTCTCATTTATTTCATGTGTTTTAAATGGAATATTGTTAATTGAGTTGTTTTTGCAGCATAAATGTAATCAACAACCAACCAATCCTAACTAAATTTCCGCGCAGTGATGCAGTGGTGACAGCGTGGCGTCCGCTGCATCCTGCCAGGGAATTTGGGCTGTTGGGGGTCTCCTTGGGGTAAGCCCCAGCAGCTGCAAAGGGTCAAGTCCGACCTGTGCCAGCAATTTAACTGGTGCAAATCCAAGTTGATTTACGTTGATGGATCAGGACCGGGAAGAAGGACTAGGACATGGTGCATACTAACGCCTGATCCCGTCCCCTCCTGGGCCTGATCCACCCACCTCTGCCCTGTGGGGTTTTTTTTTTGCTAGCGCACAATCTGCTAACATACAATATAAAAATAGATGATGCAAAAAGCATCTTTTTAGGGCTATGCCCCAGGGAACACACAAGACAGCAAGATCTTACTATGTCGGCCTTAGTCAGGATTGCGCTGTGAGAGAAAACACATTCTTGTACAGAGAACTTGAGAAACCGTTATTTGAGAGGCCGAAAGACGTACCGTCCCTGAATTACCCAGACCTACGCCCAGCTCTGAGCATCCTCATCTCACCCTCCAGCGTCCGCCATTTTCTTCCGAACCCTGTCAGGGGAAATGGCATTCCCCCCATTTTAAGGAACTATCCCTGCCTCCTGGCTCTCTTCCTGCCTCTTCTCCCTGGAGCTGAAGCCCAGAGCATTGGCCTTGCCCAAAACGCTGGAGAAGTCAAGTGCCAATTATTTGTCACGGAACCAGAACTGGGGCAAGCAAAACACTGGCCTGCAATGAATCATGGGAAAGAGTGGGGTGCATTTGTCCCTCCAAACATTCCTTCCCGAGGCCTCCTGACTAAAGGCCAATTTGAGTCTTTTCGCCTTGATTCTCTTTCTGCATCTTCCAGTCCAGTGGTGTCATTCAAATGATTTAGGAACAGGAACTCACTTTTGATTGGCACTTGTCGGGAACCCGGAACCAGCCACGGAGCCCGTTAGGATCTGGAACGCCCATTCTGGTCCGTTCCCCCTGAATGACATCACTGCCTTCGCCCCCCTAGGAATCCGGAGTCGCTCCCTTTGAGTGCTGGCCAACCAAGAAGAAAAGCTCTTTGCAGAGGAATTGGGAGTGGGGAGGAGGGACAGTGAAGTGGGCGGAGTCAGCCCTAATTTTAACTAGTGGAACTGAGTTCCCCCACGTTCCCCCTGCATGACATCGCTGTTCCAGTCCATAGAAATGGTGGGAAAGGTATCCGGAGACGTTATGGAAAGATGGAGGTGGGTGGGGTGTCAAATATATATCTGTTCCATACACCTGCTAAGCAGCAGGCATTGATCCAAGGAATCCCATGGCAGAGATGGAGGCTTTCCTTGAAGTAAGTGAACAAAAGTTCACTCACCCCAAAGGAGACCTTTCCAACCCGCCCCTCCTGCAGACACAGTGTGTGCTCTGTGGGTGCAGCTACATCAGTCAGGGGGATTTCAGTAGGGTTGAGCTGCAGGGCAAAACAGAAGACTACAGTTGCCCAGTAGTGAGAGAGAAAACAACTCTGCACATGCTCAGAGGTATTTTCCTTCCAGGATCTCTTCCTAGAGTCAGCCCTGGTATTGAAAACAGACTCCTGACATGAGCCCTGCTCAGTTTAGCTTTCTCAGAGCAGCACTAGTCCTCATTGTGCCTGGCTCCAGCTAAGCTGCCCCACAACATCGAGAGCTGTGCTGTAGCCGTGTGACCACATGACCAAGAGCTCAGGCCAACAAATCCGCATTCCTGGCTCCAAGAAGGACTGGGAGCCTCTGCGGTTATTTCTCAGCTGTATGCAGAACAAAAACATATTTTAGTCAGATGCCATGTGGGACGTGATCAATGCCACATGGTGGATTTAATTTGAGTGTTTAACTCCGATGATTGCTAATGGAAGTTCCCCCATGTGGGCATAAAGAACTCCACGTCAAATTAAGATGCAAAGTTTAACAAGGAGCATCTGCAGATTTATTTCCTCACACCTTTGACATGCAAAGCAATTGTGTATCCGAAAGGGTTCCCACTGCTGGAAAGTTTGCCACAGGCAACACAGAGCTCCTCAGCAGCCTGCCCCAATAGCCTACCGTGTACAGAGCTGACCTCACCAGTTCCCTGGGTCAGTGCCAGCTTTTAACCCTTCTTTTCTTTATACTGTATGGTCTTTATACTACTTGCTTTTTTCCTTGTTCTTCTCTATCAGTGGTTCTGAAACTTTTTAGCACTTTTTAGAATGACCATCTGTCTGGGACCCACCCAAAGTGATGTCATGGCTGGAAGTGCCATCATTGTGATGCCAGAGCCTGCTGCTTTCCTGAGAAGGCAGCAATAAGTTGGGTGATTTCTCAGCCATTTTCCAATAGCCAAGTGAATCAGGAAGGGGAAAAAAGCCTCCTTACAACTTTGACACAAGCAAAACAACCACACAGCCCTCCCCCTTTCCAGCATCCCATCTTCCCATATTTTCAATATGGCTGCTCTAGGTGCTTCATGACCCACCTGAAATGGGCTCATGACCCACTGGTGGGTGCCAACCCACAGTTTGGGAGCCACTGCTCTATATTCACTATATTATTATTATTATTATTATTATTATTATTATTATTATTATTATTATTATTATTATTATTATTATTATTATTATTTATTGAATTTATATCCCGCCTTTATGCCCGAAGGCACTCAAGGCGGCATTACAACAATATAATAAAATACAAAATTTAAGTTTAAAAACAATATTAAAACAATACTTTTTTTGGGGGGGGGGGAACTCAGTCTAGTAGCTACAGCTAAAGTAGTTTTTACAAATTAAAGTAGTAATTTGTGGTTGTTGACTCTCTAGCCAACAGGTCCACAACAGCTATTCACGGCACCCTGGCCTCACTGGTGACTGAGTATAAATTCCCCCAATTTGGTCTGAAATACCCAAGAGAATGTGTTTGCGCATATACTCAGTGATGTCATCTACTCACCAGTAGACGGTACGCTGGGCGGGACTCGGCGTGATCGACAGCCCGTCCACTCACTTCCGCTTTCTTCGCACTCCCCGCGCGGCTTTCCCTCGCCTCAGAGGGGGCGCCTGCTCGCCCAGGCACCCGGCGCGCCTCCCACCC
>JAJKFI010011864.1:7667949-7682835 GCA_029204185.1 Lerista edwardsae | reverse complement strand
AGGGAGGATGGCGCACGTCTGTGTGCTGGCCTCTCTGATTCCGAGAGCAGTCCAAACATACTTTACGGTGGCCCTTGTGCCGACCAAACTTTGCTGGCCTAACTGTGCCGGCCTCACTCCAGGTGAGGATTGCACTCTCAGTGTCAGAAGTAACCCCTGGTTTATCACATTATTCTGTTCTGAAAGCTATTTTAGGTTCAACAGAGTTCCCATGATGAATGCAGAAAATACCATGCAGGGGTGGGATACTAAATATATTCCTTGTTTTATTGGATGGTAAAACTTATCTAGTGCTGATGAAAAAACTTTTCCTTGCATTTGACGGTTTCATTGATAGGCAAACGGTCGTTACCCCCATCATCTCTATTTCACTGGTTGGCAGATAAGGGAGCTTTCCCATTTTAAACTCACTTATTTGAATGGGATTTGTTTCCATCAGTGGTCATGATCCAAAGAAGTATGAAATTAATTCCATGAACCCAAAGGTACTAAGGGATGCAATCCAAGGTATATTTTTTTGGGAGTAAGTCCCACTGAGTACCAGGCCTTGAGTACAATGGGATTTATTTCAGGATAGTAAGTATGCACAAAATTCTCAGAATTGCCATTCCCCTGCCCAACCCGCCACATGGCAAACTGCTTTTGAAAGTGCCGGGGGGGGGGTCAAATTTCTTTGGTGAGCCAGTGTCACTTTTTGGACCTTGGCCAAAATGTGTAGGAAGGAGGCAGCAAACCAGGCAGCCTTAAGCAAAGGAGCAACAAAGGGCAACCCAATTTCTTGACCTACACATGCCTATGCCACAAAATGTAAGACAGAATCCATATTTCTCCTCCCCCCCCCCTTCATATTTGAGCACAAATCTTCCTGACTTTAGCACAGCCCTCAATATGTTTCGGTGAAGGCCAATCCCATAGATTTCCGTGTTGTATATCTAGAACGTTGCACACACAACTGACTGATATATGCACACAACATCTCCAGATTGTATGCATAGAAATGTGTACGGCATTGATAGGTATTTTGACATTGTATTTCTAAAAACTGAATTAGAACCATCGTTTTGGTATCTTTATTTTCTTGTTCCCTGCAAAAAAAAACAACACTGTGTTTAAACATGCAAGCTATGTGGGTTTGGGTTTTATTTTTTCACATTATCACACTTTTCTGTAACATACGCAAGGAGATTTCACTCGATGTCAACCTCTCTGAGGCCAATACCCTTGTGACCTCAAACTATAGCTTGTATATGGCATACTAAATTCCCTGGAATCAACAGGATCTTTCTTTGTAAGAAAATGCACTGAAGAGTAAGGTATGGGCCCTTACTTTCTTTCTTGGACATCACCTTCATATCTTTTATTTGTCAGAATAATTTCAATACAGATTCATTTTATGTCATTTATTGAATGTGAGCAGCCGGCTTTTTTCCCCTGTTAAAAGGCACACCATTTGGGATCATCCAAGAGGCAGCTTGAGAATATATGAATATTGGGAAGCTGAAGGGGCAGGTCACAAATTCAGCTTCAAGTCACACCATCCCTTTAATGCTTAGCCCTGCAATGCAGTGGGACAAACAATCCTCTCCCCCCCCCCATCACAGTGCTCTAATCCTATTCCTGAGATACCAACAAGCCGACTGGAATTGGATTCCAACCGTTCTCATTCTCACATTTCAAAAGTGACCTGCAGGATCAGGCCACCCAGCTCAGTGTCCACTTTCCCACAGCAGCTCACCAGTTGCCTCTGGGTAGCCCACAAGCAGGAGGCTGAAGGGGTGCCTCCTCTGCTACTGCCCTCCTGCCACAGAGGAGCACTGCCGCTAGTCCTGGCATCAGTCTGCAGCCGTCATGACTAGCAGCCATTGATAGGCCTGTCCGCCATGAATTCCTCTAATCCCTTTTTGAAGCCATCTAAGCCAGTGGCCACCACCACATCCTGTGGTCGCAAATTCCATAGATTAATTCTGCGCTGTGTGAAGAAGTTCTTTTTCTCCATTCTCAATACCCCTCCAAGTTGTTTCTTTTAGATGATCCCTGCTTCTAGTGTCGGGAAAGAGGGAGAACATTTCTCTACTTCTTTCTCCATACCTGGATTTCCATTAATTCTCCATTCTTTACCCAGAGCTGTTACTGGCAATGCGTTGTACATGTGCATGGAAGAAAACATCTGCCTTGAAGAGTTCCGTGCGCATGCCTCACTCAAGTGTTGGATGATGCACGGTTTTCTGCTACTGATGTGCCTCACTACAACAATGCCATCAAGGCACATGATGCTTTAAAGCTCCTAATCATCTAAATCTAAAAGACACCTCCATGGATTTCAGTGGGAAATGTACATTTTCTACACATGATGTGCTGGAGATGGCATTTCCACCAACATTGCTCTAACGCATCATGGGTAGAAACTGGTTGAAGACCACATCTTTTCATCAGGCCTTTCCACACATTGCACAATGGCCAATTTGGTTTGCCACCTAATTGACACTTGACCGCCTCTTCAGACTGCCAATTCTGGCTCCCTAGTGAGTGGTGATGTTGGACAAATTTATCTTTCCTTTTGCTCCAAATTGACATTGTCAAGGATGCATTTCAAGCACTGAAAGAAACAAGACCCGGTGCATATTGGTCGCCAGCACTTCCGTTGAAATGCCAGGGAGATTTGGGCAAGCAATGAGCATGACATGGTTCATTCACAATTCTGGATCTGTAACATACAAGAGCAGCCAGACTTGAACGCTGCCCTACTCTCCTTTTGGTTTCTTTAATGTGTCAGACTCTATACATCAATGTTCACTTTCTGTTAAAAGGCTTGGGGTTGCATCCCTTTCTAAATCTGTCATTTATTGATCCAATTCACTTCCATTCAGGCCATAGAATAACAGTTAATTTACCGAATGATCTCAGGGACTTCCAAAATCTCTGGGACACTGTGCCATTAGCCATTCTTTCACATCCATGCATGATGGTAGTTGAAGCCATTTTCTTTCCAGACACCAATTTTTGCATTCCTGAGTTCATCCATCCATCCATCCATCCACCAACTAGTACTTATATACCGCTTTTCAACACAAAGTTCCCAAAGCAGTTTACAGGCAAATAGTAATAATAAAGTTAACTGGCTCCCTGTCCCGAAGGGCTCACAATAGGAGACAATGCAGAACACGCCCAGCAACAGCCACTAGAAAAGACACTGCACCAGGGTGCAACTGTGCCCTCTGTCCGCGGGGTAATTCATCAAGCTCCTTCGCAGAGCCCCAGTCTGCCTAGCTTGCTTTTTGCCGCTCTCCCGAATGAGGAGCTTGTTTGGGACGGAAGAAAGTCTCCTACCTGAACTCTGGCCTCGGTGAGCTCGGTTCTAAGCGCCAGCTGCTCCCTGACGTACACATCGGGGTAGTGGGTTTTCTGGAACACTTTCTCCAGTTCCTCCAGCTGCAAACTGGTAAACGTGGTCCGGTGCCTCCTCTTCTTGCTGCTGGAGACGTTGCTGTCGCACTTCTCCCCGAGCTCGTCCAGCTCGCCTTTCTCCGGCATCCCTTTCGCGGGAGACATCCGAAGGCTGCTGCAGTTGTCCAGGGGCCGGCCCAGCTCCGTGTGCAGCGGCTGCCCTTCCACTTTCGTAATCCCGTAGGTCACTGGACAGCAGAGGGAAACAAGGTGGATTGCCACAATTACGTTGGTTTGGGAGCATAAATTGAACGCAAAAAAAAGAAACGGTTACAACGGATGACGGCATCTTATCTAGGGACGCAGCAATGTTAAAAGGTAAAGGTTTCCCCACGACCGAATGGTCTAGTCGTGACCGACTGTAGGGGGCGGTGCTCATCTCCGTTTCAAAGCCTGTGAGCCGGCGTTTTTGTCCGATCATGGTGGCCAGCATGACTCTACGCCGTAGCGCACGGAACGCCGTTACCTTCCCACCAAAGTGGTCCCTATTTATCTACTTGCATTTTAGGTGCTTTCGAACTGCTAGGTTGGCAGGAGTCAGCAATGTTATCCCAACACATAGTTGCAGCCTGCTACCACCACTTTTACTCAAAGGCAAGTCCTACTTCGATGTCAGTGGCATCTGCTTGGAAGCACTTGCACTTTCTCTTGCACGGGATCAGCAACAGTTCGCTTTGCAGTGCAAACCAACCAAAAAACAGGCAACAGGAAAGACCAGCTCAATAACGCCAGTGCACTGTCGATCTGGTGATTCATACCCACTGCAATGGACCAGCCCTGAAATATAGTCTCGGGCGTGAATAGAAGTGACATGCGAGGGACAGACCAGCCTACGGTGCCATGCGATCCTGCCCGTCTTTTCTCGGTCCCTACTGATGGAGTCCCTTCCCACTGCTTGGGCACAGGATTGGTGCTTTAAGCGATTGATGCCGGCGAGACTGGCCTCCTCTCTCCTGGAGGCAGGCAGCCTCGCTTCCGAATCGATGCAGAGCTGCACACTGCGTCACGGCAACCCGTGAGATTTCAGAGAGAGCTTTGCTCAGATTGCACCCAAACTGCAACACGTTGCTTTGAAACCCATGTCGCTTGTTCAGATTCTCAGGAGAAAACATGGCAGAAAGAGACATTAAAGAGAAATGCACTCATGAATCATGAACAGCAGCATGCGAGGAAACCGAAATACACGCCCCCCCCCCCAATTCCCAGAAGAATCCTCTTGCTTTGGTAAAGTGCCTTTGTTTCCAATTAGGGTCCTGATGATTACAAACTGTTGGGGTTTTCTTCCAAATCATAACTCAAACACATTCTTCCCAATATTTGGCCCCAGTCTGACCAGAACCATTGATCTTCACGGAAACACTCACTCTGCAAGATAAAGTCTTGCTTTGTTTTACTGTTCACTTCTGAATAAAAGACATGCCTAGATTTTTTTTCCCCCAAAAAAACCTGCCACATTTGGACACCAACGGATGCAGCCTGTTACAAGGTCTTTGAAGGACCTTTTTTGTCCTTTTTGACAGGTGCGGGGCAGAGAGAGATTTCAGCTATCCCAGGCAGTAAAACTTTACAAAAGATGGCACCCAATCTGCCCTTTCGAGCCGGTTTTAATGGGCTCTGCCACTCTCGGTAATTTCATTATGCGACTCTGTTCATTTGATGTAATTTTAACCAGACACAGATTGCAATTCAGAGCAGCACAATTGAAGAGCGGGGGGAGGTATGTTCCTTTGAAATCACAGGGGAGCTAACTTTTAGGGCACTGCACGCACATTTACTCCAAAGCAAGCCCTGTGGACTTCAGTGGGGTGTACTGCTGAGTAAACCCTTTAAGTTGGGCTGGAAATTAGGGCATCCATAGGGAAAAAACATCAAGCAACGCACACAATCTGAACAAGCCTACTCGAACTCGCCTCTTAAACTCTGCCAACAAGATTATTACATTATCAAAAGTGCTCTTCAAATTGAACGAATAATCAGACAGACAAACAAACCATCACAAACATGCTGTACTGTATTGTTTACAACACCTAGCCTTGGCTTTTTCTGTTTTGAAAAATTTTTCAGTCTGTTTTCCGAGACTTTGTCACCTAAACACTCCTGAAAATAATTGCCTTTTGAAATCAAGTGGATTTGCTACAATCATATTTATAATTTGAGTGTTATTTTTGAGGTGGGGGAGGGGATTGTATATTATATCATTAGCCAGAAGACTGATGTTGCATTTAGATCTCAAAAATAACCTCAGTGTCAGTGTGCATTAATTGTCAATTTTGGGGGGGGAAATTCCAAGAATTTTCTAACAGTCGAATAATTCAAAATTAATGTATCTATAAACTCTGCAGGCAGACTAAATGTGCAGCTTTAGGGAGCAGGCTTTCAACACCTATCCTTATTCATGAGATAGAAGACACAATGACTTTGATTTTTCACTTTCTGTTCTAAAATGCAGTTACAAATGTTGAACTGAAAACAGTCAAAATGTTACTGATTTTTTAGACTATGTTTTAGATTTTACAGTCAGTATAAATGGCAGGCAACTGTTGAGATGAAAGTTAAAGATTAAAGATGAACCTTTTACTCTATTACACACACACACACACACACACACACACACACACACACACACACACACAAATGTCGCTGGTGAGAAAGTTGATCCAGCCTTAAAAGACAGCCCAGTCCTAAGTACATCTACTCAGAAATAAATCCCCTTGAGATCAATTAAATCTACTCCCAGGTAGGTATGTATAGGATTGCAGCCTTAAATATGAGAGATTCCAGACAGGGTTCTTTTACTAGTTTCAGTGACAAACTGTAAATAATATATTTTTTGTCAGTATTATTTACTGACAATTGTAGATTGTAAATTACAGTCTATTACTATTACTATTACTATCACTGCAATCGACATGCTTTGGCTGTTTGCTATATAATCGGAAAGATCTCCGGCCTCGTTAAACTAAACGACGTTGTCATAAAATACTTCACATTTCATTGGGGCGTCAGCTTGAAAGCGCGCTGCGAAGCTCAGGTTTGGGTAAAGGCCTGATCAGCTCAAGGAAGTTGGAAGTCACTTCCACTGAGCAATCGATGGGCTTTCTTTGTGAATGTGAAGTCACGTCTTTCGCATCAGGAACTCAAACCATCGGCCGGAAGTATCATTGTTCAGTGGAAGTGAATTCCCGATGCGAAAGTGCACATAGGATTGGCGCAACAGTAACTGTGATTCAACAGGCACACGCGAGTGTTTTTGATTCCGTTGTTTGGGGAGGAAAAGGGAATCGGCTACCAACGACTTGGAATCGTGGCCTGCGTGGCGGTGGATGTGCCCCTTCCTCACGGATTTGACCCGCGCGTGCATTTGGTGTGTGTTTTTATTCAGATTATTCCTGCAAACGTCGCCCACACTTCCGGTTAGCTTAAAAGTAAGCGACAGGGTCGAATGGGCTGCTGTTCGCTCGGGGGAGACGAAGTCCGGCGACCACCCTGTATTTTTCCCCCTTCCAAAACTGCATGACAGTAAACTGCAGTCGGGCAGAAGGTTGGACGGGGCGGATAGCGGAGGGGTTTGGTACGTGCTTTGAAACGCTTGGTGTTGAATTCAAATACTTTGGCTCTTTCGTGGGCAACGGATCGGGTTGAAAGAAATAATGTCCATATAATATATGAGCGAATGGGGGAAGGAAGCGATCAAAAGGAAACAACAACAACTAAACCAACCTGCCTTCAAATATCCCCCGGATCTTGGGGAGATCACAAACGAAACTTATCTACGAGTAATGGACTGACCAAACAGAGAGAGGATGAATAGTCATGGCTAAATTTTTGCTTTTCTCGAAAACGGTGCATTATTCACAATAATACGGCAGTGCAGGGTTTTAAATACAGCAGATTACATTAGATAGATAGATAGATAGAGAGATAGAGAGATAGACGCTTGAGAAAAATTGCTCACCGTGTTATGATTTTGTGACGTTGTAGTTGGCCCTAATGAGCCAACTACAAAGTACAATTTGTAAAGTTATACTTTACAACGATTCTTGGATTTTTTTTTTCTACCTGCCTTTTTTTAACTCTTACTTTCACTGGATTTGTTAACAGCACAAAATAGGACAAGTCTGTTATTTCTGTTGTGTCTTCGTTTTGTCAGTCAGCTGCAGCGACATGCCTGTTTCGGAGGGTCGAGGCCGGGCTCCGGGCCGGGCCCTGCCTGTGTTGTGTGCTCCTCGGAGTCGGCCTTTCCCTCCCCTGCAACAGTTGGGCGTATTCTCGGCCGCGGCCGGTCCCTGACGGAAGGGGAGAGAGATCCGGGCTCAGCTGTCCTGTCCCCCTCGCCCACCCCGCACCCCGCACTCTTTCCTCACAGATCGAGGAGGATTTGAGGCCAGAGGGCCAAATTCCTAAGGGTACAACTTCCGAGGACACGCGCTTGAATCCGGGTGTACAGCTCGCCCTCCGCAGCTCGGCCTCTGGGGTGAAGGGGGGGGGGGCCGTCATAGGATTGCTCCTGAAAAAGACCATCGCGAGCCACGGCCAGAGCTTCAGAAAGGCCGGACGCGTTAGGGGCACCTTCCAAGCTAACCGATTGATTGTTGGGCGCGGGGGGGGGGGGGCGGGGGCGTAGTTCGCGATAGCCTTTAGGATGGACTACATCAGCCTCGCCAAGTCCACCAGCAACCACGTCGTTGGTCCGAACCCCCCCCCGTCTTAACCACGTTTCCTGTCCACATGCGACTGACAGCCACAAAGAGAGCGCGAGCCTGCCGAGCCCGGCCAGCCAGGGCATTTCGCGTGGGTCGGGCCGAGACGCCGGGCCTCTGGCTGCGGAGCGGGTGGGGAGGCCGAAGAGGCCTTTTTTCAATAGCTCAGTCGCCCTGCAGCCAAATTCCCGGCGTCGTTTGGGAGGCTCGGGCTGGACTCCGGAGTCCGTTTACTTGGGAGTAAGGCCGCTCGCCGCCACCAGCCCTCTTCCAAGGAAGCGTTCCGGGGCGGGAGCCTGCTCGGCGGTCTTCTGCCCCGCTTCCACGGCCCCCCTCGGGCTGCTCCGCGCCCGATCTGCGCACTCACCGGAGCCGTCCCGCGCCGGGGACGCCCTGTCGAGCCGGCCGTGGGGACTGTAGGCGGCCTGCGCCACGCACTTGCCTCCGCCGCCGCCGCCGCCTTTGCCGTAGAAGGCCTCGCCGCTGTCCAGCGCGTCCATGACGTGCTCCAAGGGGGCCCCGGGGGCCAGGTAGAAGTCGCCGCCTTTGCCCGCCGCCGGCGCGCTCTTGAGGCCGAACTTGTCGCTCAGGAACTCCATAATCCTCGACGGAGCCGCGATCGCGCCTGGCCCGTGGCTGCCCCGCACCGCTGCTGCTGCTGCCGCGGCCGAGGCGCCCCGACGGCGCTTTTATATCTTGAAGCTCAGCGGGGGCTTCTTGCGCAACCTCCCCGCTCTCCGGCCTCCGCTGGCTCCACCCCGCGGCCCCCCCCGCCTCCCCCGGGCCCACAGAGGATGGGCAGGCAGGCAGGCAGGCGAGGGGGTGGGGGGTCTGGGAAGAGTCCTTCGCCGACCGCAACCGACTCACATTTCGTCCGGGATTCTGCAAACCAGGACGAGTCCTGCCCTCCCCCCCCCCGCTCGCCCGCCAGTCCGCACTCCCCCCCCTACGACGCCAGCGCGCTCCGAAGGGACTTGGCTGCTGTCCGTGTGAACGGCGCGGAGCGGGAAAGGGGGGTCGGCCATCTGGAGCCGAGGAAAGCAACCTGTGCCGGCGGCGGAGCCCCGCGGGGAGGAGGCTGGGCCGGCCCGCTTCTGAGGACGCAACCGGCTTCGGGGCTCCTCCAGCTCGCCGGCGATCCCTCCGAGCGAGGCGGGGCAGATCCGGGCGGGAGCGCGAACGGACGCCGTCCTCAGCGGAGCTGCGCAGCCCAGAGGAGCCGCTGCGCCGGGGCCGGGGCCGGGCCGGGGCGCCAGGAAACACGGGTTGTCCCTCCCGGGCCCTGCAAATCAGGTGGGCTGCGGCTGTCGCTCGGCTTCGAGGCTCGGAGTCGCCAGCGCCGCTTGCAGTCCTCGGAAGCGAATCTCCCGACGGGCCCGACTTCAGGGTACAGCCTGGACTCGCCGGCGAGGAGTAAGTCCTACTGAACGCAGCCGCGACACTGACGTCCGAGTAAACGCGTTTCGATCCGGCTTACAGCCCGACTCCGAATGCCAAGGAAACCAAAGTTTCCTTCTCGCACAGCCGGTTGAACGCGGCAGGACAGTCTTCCAAAGGAAGACGCTCAGGGCGCAGTCCTCACCCGACTGCCTAGCTGTGCCCACACGGGGCCTGTGCTGCCTCCTGCAGTGCAGTAGGAGTCACAGAGGCCTCCTCAAGGGGTGTTCCCTCACCTCGGACCTGCATCGCCCTTAACCCGGTGCTGGAGAGGTGGCTCGGATTGCGCCTTTAGTCTGCGGCCCCAGACACGCACCTGGGAATAGGTCCGAGTCCGGGCAGCGAGACTTCCTCCCAGGGAAACAAACATGCCTCGAATTGTGGTGCGCGCGCGCTGCAATGTCGGGTCGAGTAGTTGAGGGGGGGGGGGGGAAAGAAGGGCCCGTGTCGTTGTTTGTCGAATCACATCTGTGCCGAAAATACTTTCAGTAAAATTAAATTTAAGTATGCCGGTGGGGAGCGAGGCATTGCAACTGCAGGACAGACAAATTCTGCACAGAAAATGGCAACTGTTGTTGTTGTTGTTGGACTTGAAGCAAAACTAATAATAATAATAATAATAATAATAATAATAATAATAATAATAATAATAATAATAATAATAATAATAATAATAATAATAATAATAATAATAATAATAAAAAATGTATTTATATACCTACAGAATTAAACTACAGAATTCTGTGATAAATTAATTCCTTGAAATTATACAGGGTTCAAAATGAGGCTAACAAATAAGTGATCGACATTATAAATAAGAGAATTTTATTTTTTTGCCACAGAACCATTCTATTTTATTGCCGTATAACAAGCAACGAATACTGTCACTCTGGTTAATTATATGCTGTTGTTGATCGTCGATGATGATGATGATGATGATGATGATGATGATGATGATGATGATAATAATAATAATAATAATAATAATAATACCACCAGGATCTTAGCTTGATCCAGAGCACAGGTTGTGATGAAGTGTATAATAATAAAACCATGTGCCAGATACTGACGACTGTGCTTTCTTTCCAGAAGTGTTTGCTGGAGACAACCCACCCCAGTGTGCCACTTTCCGCAGTTTCCGAAGCCTCCTTGGGGACCGTGCCCTGCCCGCCAGACTGAAGCGCTCTGGGCCGGGCCGATGCCCTCCGCGTCGAGTGATCCCCCAGCTCGCCCGCAGAGTCTTGTTCCGGCTCCGCCAGGTCTACCTCTCGGCGGCGGACACCAAGTTCCTTACCGCGCAGATCGCTCCGACCTGCTGAGATTCGGACCCACGCACATCTTTTGATGCTCAACCTGGTAGAAACGATTCAAAAAAATCCATTGAGCGCACTTTTCTCTTGGAGTCGCAGAGGCTTTTCCATTTTGAACTGGAAAATGCGGACTCCTGGGGGTCGAAGCGAGACAGTCCTTTCGAAAGTGCCCTGGGAAAGAGAAGTTGCCAAGAAGAAACCTTCGGGGGAACGAGAGCCCTGCGGATGGCGCAGGAACACCCGGGCCAGCGGGATTTTGCTAGCCGAGCCGGGGCTGTCCCTAGTTACGAGCCTGAGGCAATTAAACCACTGGTCAGCTGGCCATTCATCTCAGGGCAACCTGCCTGCCTGCCTGCCTGCATTCTGAAACGCATCTCCTTTTTCTCCCCAGGCGTCTTCCGGACCTATCCTTAAAGAACGCTAAAGCGGGCAACTCCGAGGGGACTGCGCAAAAAGAGGCTGAGAGTGCAGCCCTAGTGCAATTTCAACATACACACACCCAAACATTGTATTGTCCTCGGGGCGGGGAACTGTGTTTTCTGTTTCACCCTCTTTTCAGCGTGTTTGTGTTCCATAGCACTAAATAAATAAATGCATAAATAAACAGTACGATGAGACCGCGTGTAGGTTTTATAGGAGCATCGGTCAGGGTGCGTTCTGCCCCTTGCAAGACCACCGAGAAGTTCTTCAGCGTACGTTCAAAGCCCTTCATTTCAGCGGGGCTGGCGCAAGAGCGCTTCAGGTGGAGACATGCGCCCGACTGGGAACTGTATGCCTTCTTGGCAGCAAAGGAATTCGGATCCCTCCGCCATTGATGGCGGTGTAAACGCTGGTTTCCAAAACCAATTCCGAACGATTTGAATCCAGGATACTGTTGTCTTTGGATGGGGGTGTGAAGCGGGGTGCCGAGTCAGCCTGGCGGGCCCGCCCGCGCCTTTGATGGACGCCGTCGGGCTCAAGCCCCTGCGGCCGCAAAACGACTCAAAACTGACCAGGGATTGTAGTGGCTCTGGGTATACACACGCCCTTGAGCCCCAAAGTCGAGGGGCTGCGGGTGCACGCGGTCGGAATCTACTGCCATTTCTTATTCCTTCACCCCACCCAGAAGCCCCTAGAAAGACAACGCTGAGATGAGACGCAGCCTGCTTAGAGGGCGATGCCACCCCGAAATCACGGACTCTTCCGCTTGTCTTTCAATATAGGTTTTTTTCCTTTGGGGGGGGGGGTTAAGATTGCCTTCCACCGAGCAAAAGGTCAGCGGGCGGGCGGGCAGGCAGTTCGACGCGCAGCGCAAAAAGAGGCGTCTCAAGCCGAGGCTGGATCCGGCTTGGCCCGGGATGGATCCCCGGATCCTGCCACTCCCAGGCCCCTCCGGGCTGGGTTTCCGGCCCGCGCCTGGGCCCACAGAAAGGTGCCCCCGCGAGCCGCGCTTTCGCCGCGACGGGCTCCTGGGTGGCTCCGAGGCGGTGAGATGAGAGCCACGTGCGCGGCGCCGCGGGCTCGGAGTTCCCTTCTCAGCCCAATAAAAGGCGACCAGCAAGGAACCTGCAGGGAAGGGACGGGGGAGAAGCCGAGCATCGGCCGGCTGCAGCCGCCGCTCCCCGCGCCACACAAGATGGGCGCCGCGGGCCTTCAGCGGGGTCTCCTCCGTCGCCCTGGATCGCCCTGCCGGGGCCAAGGGGTGCGTTCACACGTTTCCCTGGAACCTGCGGGGCGATCCTCCTCTCCTCCCCTTCGCTCGCCCCCCCCCATGGATCAGGCTGTGGTCACTTGGTTCTCCCCCCCCCCTCGCTAAGCAGGACACGCCGCGTGTGCGGGGCTCAGTTCCCCAGCGGGCGTTTCTCGCTGGACCCGGGGCTGGATATCGCTTCCCGCGCCAGACAGGCTCCCGTGATTTATAGGCCTCGGCTCCGATAAGATCGGGCCGTGGGTGTACAGCCAGGGAGGTGGGGGAGGCTTCGCAGAAACCGAATCCTCCGCCAAGAGGGAGAGGGGGAGCGATGCGGCCCGGGCTCGCCCGGGGTGGGGGAGGGATCGCCCCGGCTCGGGCTTGCGCTGCGGTCCTTGCCGCCTGGCGGGCAGGCGAGCGGGCGGGCGGGCGGGCTGGGGGGGGGGGGGGCTGGGGTCCCACCAGGCGGGCAGGCGAGGGCGATCGGCCGCCTTCAAAGATGCGCAGAGCGCGCCCGGCCGGCCCCGGTCCTTGGGGAGGAGTCTGGGGGAGAAGCGGGGCCCGCGCCGCCGTCGAGACAAGGCGGAGGTGAGAGCTCTCTGAGAAGCAGCTTTCCTCGGGGTGGGTTCCCGGCTGCAGCGCGCGGCAGGCGGCCAGGCCTCTTGCGCGGGCCGGGCTGCAGATGTGCCGCCGTGTCTGCAGAGACGGAGCCTTCCCTGAACCGGCTGCGGGAGGGTGTCGGCTCGATAGCGAGACGGGTCTTGGCCGGGGAGAGGGTGCGCGCGGGGAGGGAGGCCGTCCCCTGAGACGACCCCGAGAGCGCTCCCGGGCAGCCGCGGCCCGGCCTCCCTCCCTGCTCCTGAGGCCGGCCGGGCTCGGCGCGTGGGGCGGCGGCGGAGGGGGGCGGCTGGCCTGGCGGGTTGCGTCAGGCTCCCCGCGGTCGGCTCCGGGAGGCCGGCTCTTCGAGGGCTGCGGAGGCCAGCGGGGCGGCGAGGGAGGAGGGGGAGGAAAGACGGGCCCTTCCCGTGGCAGAATGCACGTCTGAACGGTCTGCGAGCAAAGAAGGCTCCACGTTATGGGGAGGACTCCGTGGTAGTGGATCACTCCCGCAGCAGAGAAGACTGATGAGGAGGATGAGGAGGAGGAGGAGGAGGAGGAGGAGGATGTCCACAAAAGCCAACAGGAAAGCTCCTTGCCTCCAAAGAGCATCTGCCTCAGAGGAGAAGGGGGTGTCCCTCCCTCCCGCAGCCCCTTTCTCAGCCGCGCAACTACTCAAGTGAAGTGTTCATTGAGCTGAGTTTCACAAGGTCAACAACATCCATCCCATTTGACAAGGCAGGGTTGTTGTTGTTATTTTACTGTATAATAAAAAAGTCTTCTACGATTGGTACACTGTCCTTGTTGTCTTCTTACGGCCTTTTAATAGTTGCAAAGTGACTATTACGGCCCTTTAAAAAGCACGTCGTTTTGGTCAGAGGCGCGTGCGTACACATGGGGAAAGACACTGTGTGCTGTGGGCTTCCCCCACATTCCTAGTCCGCTTTCCTGCGTGCGCTGCCGTCCTCCCTTTTCGTCGACAAGGTGGTGGAAATCACACTTTTTTAAGCTGCAATTTCTCACCAACGCAGAAGAGGCACGCGTGACGGTGCGCGCTTTGCGTGTGACATTGACAAGGCGACCCACTCCAGGGAAGCCAGTCACCCGTGTCCATTTCAAAGCACTCACACAAGTCTCCTAGTCTGCCTCCCCCCCCCTTCTCCTTCCCACCCAGCGGGTTAGCAGCAGGGCTGAAGCTTCGGCCTCGCCTGCTTAGCATCCACTTTCCATGGACTATTTCTGAGAAACAAGGACCTGATTTTATTGCCTGCGCTGCAAAGGTAGCGGATATTTATGGAAGAAAAACACACCCGCCCACCGTGCCCATTTTCTGTTTCCTTCAAGTCGACTGTCAGGGGGAAAAACGTGGCCTTGTTTGAGAAGGGGTTCTGTCGCTGCCCGGCGGTCTGCTCTAACATAAGCCTGTGATTATCTACTAACAAGGGGCTGAGCCTGACAAGCGTCCCGAGGAGACCGATGGGTGTTTTAAAATGCTCCTTTTCCAGACTGGGTGAGAAATAAGCCAAAGAGGGAAGCGGAGAAGAAGCGGAGAAATCTGCCCAGCTACCGTCGAGCTTGAGCCAATTGTCTAAAGGACATGCTGGGCCAATGGCTATAGCACGTTGACCCTCAGACGGACGCCTGAATGGGGGGGGGAGTCCCCTTCCTCTGCCTCGCTATTCCTCTCTCTCTCTCTCTCTCTCTCTCTCTCTCTCTCTCTCTCTCTCTC
>JAJKFI010011864.1:7614021-7658636 GCA_029204185.1 Lerista edwardsae | reverse complement strand
CACACACACACACACACACACACACACACACACACACACACACACACCCAAAACAAAAACAAACAAACAAAACCCCTAACTCAGTAACCTGAGCTCAGCTCAGCATGAAAGGCGGCGTGTTGGAAGAGGAAGCTGCCCCGAGCCTCTATTCAATTCAATGGCCTGCCTTTTTGTGAGTCTTCTGCGGTGCAATCTCTGCGACCTGCAGTGTGACGCCGCAGTAAGACGCCATCCTTAGGTGACAGATCTTAGCCGTCACCCGTTTCAATACAGCAGTGGACGGATGTCAGTTTCAGATGCAGCGACGAGGAGGGAAAGTGTGTCAGTTTCGACGCACCGGGAACTGTGTAGTGCGTTAGTTTCGAAGCTGCGCTTAGACGGATATTTTCAAGCACGTGGCTCCTTGCTGGGGTCAGGCCACAGTATGAGCGCTTCCCTCCCCGCAATGCCTCTTCACAATAACGCCTCCAGTCACACGTCCTGGTGGCTGAAATCTATGGGGTTTTCTCCTGACCCATCGCTGCGATCAGCGTGTCTCTAGTGCTTAATATTAGCAGCCTAAAAGCGAATCCTTCTCTAGTCAGTCTTATTATTATTTCCTAGTGATACATGCAGGAAATAGGAGGGTCACCGTATTTTCTTAGACACGGTGTTAGGGTTACAAGAGGAGCCTGGAGTCCGTGCACTTGGAAATCTGCTCCCAGCCCTCCGTCGAGCCGACTTCCCCGGCCAGAACTCCGGCCGGGCACCGGCGGGGATGGACTGTCCGATTCCCAAAGATTTGGGATTCCCCTTGAATTAAGAACGGCTCCCTCTCTTGAGACCTTTCGGCGGGGCCTCAGGACCTTGCTTTTTAGGAGCCAAGTGCTTGGCGGGCGTTTTTTAATGAAATGTTTTTGGTTTTTTTTTTTTTTAAAATGTGGGTGATTTGGTTGTTTTAAGCTGTTTTTATTCAGATTTTTTCTTGTTTCATTCGGTTTTTGTAAGCCGCCTTGACTCCTATTGTTGTGGGAAAAAGCGGTGTAGTAATCTTTTAAACAAACAAACAAACAAACAAACTTTGCCTGGATCCGAATTGCGCGCGTGTTGCGGCCCGAAAGCGAGTGCCGGCTTTAAATCGGCTTCGCGGCGAGCCCTGCTTGAACTCACTTCTCCGACGGCGCAGGCGGGAGGCTGGGTCCGCTGCTTTTCCCCGGCCGGCTGAGCCCAACTCCCCCCTGCAGGCTGCGGTACGACTGGGGCCTCCGATGCGCGTTCCTGTGTGGAGCGTGTGGCTGGACGGACCCCGTCAGTGGCGTCGGCCGCCGGTTTCTTTTCAAGTTGCAATAGCCCCCCCCCCCTCCCAAAAAGCGCAGTGGACACCGTATCCACCACCCCGCTTGAGGGGGGGGGGAAGGGACGCGATCGCTCCTGTGCACCCACTTGCGCCCGGTGCCAACAAGCTCGCCACGGGGATGGAAACGCGAGGGCCCTTTGGCCATGGGAGGTTCCTCGCACTGTCAGTCAGTCCCCCTCGCAACAGGGAGGTCTGCCCAAGGCTCGTTCTCAGGAGCGTCACTGCAGGACCAGGCCCCCTCCCCCCGTCTCACAGGAGGGTCTCGGGAAGCCGCAGGGAACGAAGACGCCCATACTCTGGCCCCGCGCTGGCCCGAACAGCGGCCCATCGTCGGAGGCGGCTCATGCAGACGGCCCTGCTGCCCTGGGGGAAAGGTGCCCTCGGCCCAAACCCCGCTGGCTCCCGTACCTGGATTGCGCTAGCCGGCAAGCGAGCCTAGGGCTGAGGGTCCGGGTCAGCCTGAGAGAGTCCCCATCCTTTCAGGGGTCCCGTGCAGCCCATTGCCACGAATGGGAGTTGGGAGGGGGCATGGTGAGCTTAGGGAGTTCAGCTATCCGCGTACTGTATTCTTTTGGCCACGGAGCCAGGAGCAGGCTGGGTTTGGGCAATGCAGGCATTTTATAGCCCAGTCCCAGCTCACGCGCCAATAAGGCATGTGCTGTATTCTTGGGGGTGGGCCGGGAAGCAGCTGGTAGCGTCTGTGCTAGAAAATTGGTTAGGACTGGGCTGTAGCGAAAAACATACCTGCCGCTCAGGTTAATGGGTTTACTCAGAAGTAAGTCCCCACTCAGTTCAGCCGGACTTACCTCCTGCTATATATACTTTGGATTGCACTATAAACTGTTAGAAATCTATGTTGTTTTTTTTTTAAGGATTTGTAATTTACTGGAAGAGACTAGCAAATAGGGATGCTCTACCAGAAAGGAGACAAGAATTGAACAGTATGATTAGAGAGACAAGAAATGTTCCCTTACCTTGAGGAGGCCTTCATAACTGCACCCCAATGCAGTGTGTAGCACATGCCCTGTTGGCGTGGCTGCATCAGTGCCAGAAAGTTGGAAGGGATTGAGTGTGACTGAACGGTATTCCCACCCCCAGAAAAGCAGCCCTTTTCACCTTCTGAGATATGCTGCGGGTGAGCTGGGGATCCACAAGCAGACCACAGCGTCTACATATGCTATGCATAGGAACCGTACCTACCTCGTCGTCACATTTGATCTGATGAGCCCTGAAGGCCATGGATAAATGAGGAAAAGGGACAACTGGAGGCACTGACGGCTGGAATCTGGAAGCATCACAGTCTGCAGGACTCTGGAGGGCAGTGGACTGTCTGGTCACTTGAGACCCTCTACCTGTTCCTCTTTGCAGTCCTTGCAGGTCCTTGCCACCACCTTTTGGAAAGGGCATTTATTTCTGTGGGCTGGTGGGGCCAGGAGTTTGGCCATCCAAGGATAGGGCAGATGAGCCTGAAAGCCTTGGCTGCAATTCATCTGTTTTAATTTATTTTAAAATCATGACTTTACGTTAAAATTCAACACCCAAAGCTTTGTGCATGTTAAGCAGCCAGCAGGATGATGGCACTGTGTTGCTTCCAAGGCTCACTCAAAATGGGCTATCAAACCTCTCCACTGTCTCCTCACTATCAGAGCTGCTGTGGCTTTGCCTGCAGTGGGCTCCAACCGAGAGCCACATTTTCAGTCCATACTGATTTGAAGACATTAATGAAAACAGACAACATGATGGGCACTTTAGGAACACATAATCTGCTCCCAACACAGCCACAACACACAAATACGGCTTTTCTTTATTGCCTGAAATCTCAAGTTCTCTCCTGGCTTTTCCATTTCAACCATAGTACCAAGGGAGTCCGGCGGAGCAGAATTAGATGAGAGCAGAGAAGACGTTCCAAGCCGAGTATTGTTTCTCCAGAGTCAGTTAGCAATTTGTACCAGGCTAACTGAACCATTACTGTTGTTAGGAAACACACATGTATGGCTGCAACGCAAACACTGGTATTGCTGGCATGGATGCAAGTGGGAAACCCACAATGAGGCTGCAAAAAGGAGATTCTCACTGATACCAAGAGGCAAAAAGGTTAGGACAAAATCACTGCATGATGCTTTAATATTTACATTTTAATATTGAAACAAAAGAGAAAAAAAAGAAAATGGGTCTGGAAGGCTGGAAGACTTGCCAGAGTTCCATAGAACAGTAAACCACATAATTTTATATTATGAAACAGATCTCAATATCACATTACAGAATTTTAATGCACTGTAAATGTGCATTCATGCAGCTCTAACATGGTGTGCAAATGTCTAATAGCAGCTGAAGCATTTTTTACACAAAATATATTGACATCACTCACACGTTGGAAAATGATGAAAATTCCACATTCTACTTTATAACAGATAGATAATTTGCCATGTGATTAAGCACAGTATTTAGATTTAGGCCACATTTATTTATTGCTTGGTAGAGGTATGGATCAGGCTGCAAATCCATCTAAACGCAAGAATTTGTGTAGATCAGGCCAATCGCAGGCCATGGAATCACTAATCATTATTGTGAGTATACATCCAAAATGTGCTCTGTGGATTAAAACAAACCACTTTGTAATAATTCCCACGTCTGAAACCATGTTGCAAAAACAAATTTCAGATACAAATATGCTTATTTTTCTGACATTTATAAAACTTTTCTGCCGACAATGCAAAGTTGGAAAACATGTGAACTAAACCAAAATACAGCATCTGGGTTTCTTTGAAATGCTGCATCCAAAAAGCGAAGGTAATTTACAGACCTCTTGAAAAGAAACAGCTCTCCATATGGTTCAAATGCCGCAAGTCCAACTGCTATTTCAAAGCTTTTGCCTTCTTCTTGCCACTTCCCCATCCACCGCTGAGCTGAACCGGATGGTCTCGAAATGAGATCCGCTCTTTCAGGGAGGGCCCCAATTGTGATCTCTCAGGTGCAGGTGCATCCTTTTCTACACAAGCAAAAAACGGGTATTAAAACGCCTTTGCCGAAATCCAGACACCTCTATTAAATGCAAGAGGAAAGCAGTAGCCTATCAGCAGGCCCCATTTTATCACTTGGTTCATTATTTTCAAAGTTTGATCAGAATTATATCGGCTCCTTTAACTCAGTTAACTCACTACAATACTTTGACCTTCATGGTATTTGAACACACACACACACACACACACACACACACACACACCACCCACCCCTGTTCTTTGGCCTATATAAGAACAATACATTCTGAGTTGGGAAATCATATTAAACACATTGCTGAAATCGAGAGATGAACAGGCTGATTAAAAAAAATGCACTTATCACTCAGTCCTCCTTCACAGAGGAAAGGCTTGAGTCAACATATTCCTTTTCAACATATAACTAATGCATTCATAGGTTGCACTGATAGCTTAATATATGCCTGTGGGCACCCTTGCTGTAATAACTTTTACCCTAGTTTCAATGGAACCGCCTTGCAAGTAAGCACACTTGAGATCAAACACTGAAGACTATCATGTGTACAAGCACACTGAAAAACTAGTTACATATACAATTTAGGTATTCAGTATATCCCATAGAATTCAATTATTTCCTTATAATTTGCACAACAAATATAATTCACACCCACGTACACACGCAAATGACACACACAGAGAGAGATCATTTCCATCACTTCTAGCATCTTTTAGCCACATGAAGAGAATTCTAGATGATTTATGGGTCTAACTGGTTACTATTTTAATTCCTCAGCCCAACATACGCTGGCCAGACTTCTAGCCAGTGAAACACCAAGAGGGCTGCCATTAGCTCCAGAAAATAGAAAAAGGCGACAGTTGGCCTAGATATGGAAATTGGTAAGCATACTCACATTTTAAGTTGTCAAAGTTGTCAAAGCACCTATAAAAACATCTGACATGGCATGCCTATACACATTTTCCTTAGAATAAGCCCTATTACACAATTGGACTTACTACCAAGTACACATGCCTAGGATTGCACTGTGAATATTGTAAAGTCTATGTCCAAGGGCCAGGTCCTGTGGAACTCCTTACCGCAGGATTTGATGATGGCACCTGGCCTGGATGCCTTTAAAAGAGGTTTGGACAGATTCAAGGAGCAAGAGTCCATATCACGGGTTACAAGCCACAATGGGTATAATACAACCTCCTGGTTTTAGAAGTAGGCACTCTCTGAGATGCCAGATACTGGGGAGTGGCATCTGGTGGGCACCAAGGCATCTGGTGGGCCGGTGTGAGATACAGAAAGCTGGACCAGGTGGAGCTTTGGCCTGATTCAGTGGGGCTCTTCTTATGTCCACATAAAACAGCCACTATAGAGCCAGGATGGTGTAGTGGTTTGGAAGTTGGACTTTAGGTCCAAATTCCTGCTCACTCCCACTCATGGGTCCTGGTGAAATGGGAAAAAGTAGGATCCCAGGAAACATGGATTGTTGAGGTGTTCATACATGGACTTGAGTCCTTTATATTTGCTGAAGCAACTCACATTTGGCTATAGAGCTATTCTAGGGGTGTCAAACTGTAGACGCTCTTTATCCGGCTCACGTGGTAATTGGGCTTTCCCAGCACCACCATTGGCTGCTCTCAGCTGCTGAGCTGCAAAGTGACACCTTGGCAGACGGGGTGCCACTGAAAGTGCAGCCTGTTAATCATTAGGCTCTCCCATCTCTTGAAAATAGGATCAAAATTTTCATATTTTTTCTTTTGTCATTTGCAGCTAAACCAACGAGTTCCTGGGTGAGAAGAGTGCTATTTCTGGTCCTCCCCTGCTTCATGACCTCACTTCTGGCCCTCAGCAGGCACCACAGACGCGATTCAGTTCCCGGTATAACACAGTAGGTTGACTCCTGATCTAATCTGCGGAGTTCTTTCAGACAGATCCTATGAAAAGTTACTTTGGATCATGCTGCTTGCAATGGGATTTACTCAGTGGTGTCATTCAAATGATTTAGGAACAGGAACTCACTTTTGAGTTCAAATTCAAATGTTGAAAAAAAAACAAAAAAAAAAAACAACAAACCAAAAACCCGGAAGCAGCCACGGAGCCCGTTAGGATCCGGAACGCTCGTTCTGGTCCGTTCCCCCTGAATGACATCACTGGATTTACTTATGAGTAAGTGTGCACAGGATTCTGGCATACCAATCGCGATCTACACAATATTCACTATACTTATATTGCAATCGTGTTAACAGGAGGAAAAGTTTCAGGTCAGAAAGGAGGGTTCTTTGGCATACTCACACACCAACTCTGTGTGCGCAGAATGTTGCAAAGCACCCTGACCCCCCTGCAGGGAACTTCAGCTGGTTGGGAGGTTCTTGAGGTGTGCCTTGCCTTGCCTGCATACTTTAGAGACATGTATACGGTATGGGTGCGCGTTAAAAAAGATAATGCATGAAGTGGGCCTTTAAAGGACAAGCAAAATACAGTCTCTCAGAAAGCATTTCCCTAATTTAAATGTTTAGTGCTAGCTAGTATTAAGTCACGGGAAAAAACAAAAACAAAAAAGAATGATTTCTGAAAAAGAAACCAGCTCAGAGATTTCAACATTTGCCCCACCATCTAGAGAAATTCAATCATGATTGTCCCACTGAAACCAATGAAAGAAGTTGGTTGTACAGGTAATCTCATTATTTGTGATGGGATTGGATGAGGAAATAAATGATGTGATGCTGTCAGGAGCGCCTACATTTTATTTTTAAGTTTAAAACACCCGTTTCTCTTGCATGTGCGTGTACTTTGGCACTGGAGAGGTGTTAACCTTTTTGCCTTGCTGCAGTTTAACTCAGTCCTCCTCACCCAAAGCTGCTATTTACCCTGAGGGCAGAAACATATAAATACCCGTGTGTTTTCTTCCATGGGGTAAATAGGAACTTGGGGTGGTGGTGGACAGCCAATTTAAACAGGGGTAGAGGAGATGATTTAAAACTCCTTTCCCCAATGTAGTCTGACCTTTGATCACAACTAACTTTAACTGGATTGGGGCCTCTGGTTTAATCTTCTGGCTTTAGGAAGTAGCTAACTTACAATTACATCTAGAAGCCTGCTTTTTGAACATATTTGAGTGAAATCAGGCTCTTAAACACATTACATGAAGTGGCGCTTACAATTATGGTCAGAATATCAAAGAAGCAAGTAGATCCTGCCACCCGTTGTAGGTCTTTCAGTGTTCTGACCCTACGGGTTGCTTGCCTTTATCTGTGTTAATAGGAGGAAATACTCAGGTGCCTCTCTAGTGGACCAAGAGATTTGTTAAACTGTACACATTTATGCCATCTAGTTAATTGGAGTCAACTTCAACTTGCAGTGAACTTGTTTCACTGAAATCATAAGAAACAGATAAGGAACTCCACTCTGAGAGCAACACGCATGTAAATTTAATTATGTCTTTGGTGAGGTTTCTAATTAAGCCAAGTGAGAAAACAGCATTATTGAGTTTGTCTGTTTCCGTAACTGAAGGCATAACTTTTAGGTTGGAAAATTATGTTACAAATGAAAATGAGGCAGGAACAGCAGTGGGGTTTGGGAGATGGCTGTTTTCTTGTGAAAGAGCCAATTCTTTGTGTTTAGACTAAAAAAAGAGCTCAGGGCTATTGTTGCTATATGACATCCGGGATCTAATATTGGTCATTACAGGTTGCTGCCTATTCTCAATATGGTAGTGGTGGGGGGAAAGGAATGGTTTCTTTGGCTATCATTATGAAACCCATTTTCTTGTCTTTCTTGCTTCCTGTCCAGGATTTGTGTGCCTCTGGAAGTGCAATCACTGTTCCCATTCATCCCAAATACTTCTCTGAAGTGTTTGGCAAATCTGCCTTAAAAGATTACATCACAAGTGCTACAAGATACCCGCTTAAGCCAGAAGATGCAACTCATCATGAAGATCCCCTAAGAAAAATTCATGGAAATGAGAGTTCTGGGCAATCAGATCCCACTCATTTCCATGCAGCTGACACGGGAGAAAATTCTGCGGGGCTCCTTTGGAGTTCAGCAATCTGGGTGAGTGAGAATCTGAACAGGCTACAGGATGTGCATTTTTCAAAAATGATTTTCCTTTGGTTAGAAACAAATCTAAGTGTGTATCGTGGCTTGTTTGTTAAAGGTATGGGGGGCAGGGCTGTCTCTAGAAAGGCTGTCTCTAGAAGGGCTTGGGGGCCGCTCAGCCCGTGCAGGGGGGACCCTACGGTGGCCACGGGAGTGTGCAGGAAACAAGGCATCAATAGAAGTGCTTAAGCTATACCCCGAAAATTCAAATCAACAATACACTTGAGCTCATTAATTCCCTATCATCATCATCATCATCATCATCATAATCATTATTATTACAAATATTAATATAATAATAAACAATAATAATACTCTTTCCTTTATGGAAATTTTAAACATACAGCATATTGAAATAACTAACCCAGCTAATAAAACAGACAAATTACAAATACAAAATCAAAATAAATAATACCAGTTAAGGTTCTCTAAATTAAACTACACTTGCTCCCCAAAAGGGGAGAATCTCAGTTTCTCACTCTCTTTTTCAAATATATATCAAACACGTTTTGCCTTTATAAAGCGGCAGAGAGCAACACATGAAGGAGAAAAACGTCAGGAAAAAAAGTGGGAACACACCACCAAGTAGCAAGCAACACAGAAAAAATGGGGGGTGGGGTAGGGGAAGAAGACTTGTAATATGGGAAGTTTTCTGAGGCACCCATATCTTATAATTTGTACAAAATGCTATTTTAAAGCAACCATTTTCATATATTTCTGCAACAGCCAAGAAACTGAAATATTCTGTATCTTCCCATGCAGAATGTTGTGCTTAGCCTCTCCTTGGAGAGATTGCTCTCTCGTTTGGTAAATACAAGATCAGAAGAGGCTGCAGGCAAGAGCACTTCCATCTGTGGGAGTCCTTGATGCTTATGATATGCAAAGCGCATAAGAGTCGGCAGATTAGGGTATTTTTGAGATAGGGCAAAACTCCTATTGCCTATGGGCTCAATCCTATGCACGCCTACCCGGGAGTAAGTCCCACTGAAATAAATGGGATCTACTTCTGAGTAGACACGCACAGGATTCTCGCTCCCCTCTCTGACTCTGCCCAGCCTTCAGTGCTCCACACTACAGAAGCGGGTACACTGGTGAAAACAGGTGAAGCAATACGCAAGGCCGTGGGTCCAGGGCAGCTGCCCCAGTTGCCTTGCCCAAGGGGACCAGCACACACCGTTTAGCGACTTGGTAAACTGAATGATGGTCAGACATCGGGCCGCCTGATAATTTCCAAACCCTGCCGAGATCCACAACAGGGAAAAGGTGGGGTCACCTCTCATACCTCTGAGAAGTTACTCCGGCGGTTGGAACTTCCTGTTGGGTGGCTTTCAGAAGTTTAGAACAGAGGAAGAAGAGCAGGGTACACAGTCAAAACTTCTAGCATTGTTGCCTGATCCCTACCGCTAGTTAGCCTATGATATGTTCCAAGTGAACCTTGCTTGCTAGTAGATGAAGTTGGAGAACGCTAGAGTTCTTTGTTCTCCTGTCCAAGGTATCCTTGGAGTAGGAGGTTGAGCAACTGTGAAAAATCAACCAGGAACTTTGCCGATGCAAGTGCTCCTGAAAGGTGTCCAGAGTCTTGCCAGAGCACGGCCCTGTCCTTGCACAATCCTCAGTCATGTCCACAGCATTGGTGGTGCCAAAAGTTCCTGATGGGTTTTTCCCTAAATCATCCCACTTCTCGCTTTTGTCTCCATGCAAGTCACCCCTTACTTCCAGCGGCAACAAGGTTGTTAGAAAAAGATAAAAGGAAGCAGAGTTTTCCCCATAACCTGATATCCCGCGGCCAACACATTTCATTGTAATTCTTTTGAAATTCCCTTGCCTGTTAAAGTGGCAAGGCATTTGTTTAACAAGAAAGACAAGTACGATATCACTATCATGCACGTCTACCTCGTTAAATGAATGCCTTGCCACTTTAACAATACAGTTATACAGAAAAATCTATTCTTAAGAAAATAATGATTAGAATACAGAGGAAATACAGAATTGCTTGGTCCACTTAGCCACATTCAACGTAATTATCAGTGCACACAACTACCTTTAACATTCAAGATTAAACATTAATGAGCGAAAATAACACATCCAACAGTTCAATTCCTGAAACTCCCCCAGAATGTTCAAGACCCATTCTAGAAATAGCATAGAAGATAGCCATAATATGGCAAGGCCTCTTTGCACATGCTCCGAGGCATCTTGGCTAATGAGTTAGTGACTTCATTACCGGTTCACTATATCAGAAAGCTTTGGGCATGCAAAGTGGTGGCCAAACGAGGCATGGTGATGTTCTTGTAAGCTTTGATGCTTCCCATGTGCAAAAAGTGCAGTGCCACCACCCCTCCTGTGTCCCGGCAGAGTCCCTGCAGCAAACTAGGCAGGGGTAGTATGGCTTCAGCATGTTCCCAGGCTGCTCCAGGCCTGCCTTACATGCTGTTTCTGGAAGTGGCTTGAAATATCTAGGTCTGCTTTGAAAACCCAACTCAGATGGAGGCAAAGTTCCCAGATTTTAGTCAGGGCAAAGCACTGAGACACCCGAGCAATTTCTAGCGGTCTAGCAGATTGCATGACTGTTAAGTCTCACTGGAATCAACGGGATTTAGTTGCAACATGTGTATTCGATAGGAAATGTAAAATTGTGTGATTGCTACTAGAAAAGAGTTTGCCATTCATTTAGACAGTGATAAGTCATTTCTACGACCATATTCTAACACCGTGTTTCTGGTGCTTGTCTGTATAAAACAATCACCGAGTTCAACATGTGCTGAGCGCATTTCCTATGTTCAGAATGCTCAATTTTCCAAGCAGTCAGTTCTCTTCTCTTTAATCTGTTTTGTGCTAATGGTTTGTTCTGGTCTCTTTTTCATTTGGCTAAATCCTCAGTTCCTCCACAGATGTCAAAGTTGACATATGCTCTGTTTTGATCAGTAATGCCATATAGATAATACTGAGATTCTGAAAAGAGAGGAAGAGTGAGGGGAAGACGTTGCAAATCCATCAACTTGACCTGTTACGAGGTTCACTAAGACATCTGAAGTGTCACCAACATATCTAGCTCTGCTACTTGATTCATAATTTATACCAAAGGCCTTACCATGTTGTATTACTTAACAGAAAACAGCATAGAGAAAGTTAAAAAAAAAATCAAAATTTTAATGAAAGCAACCAGAACAAATCTGTAGCAGAAAAGTGTTTACATACATTTGAAGTTCTGCAAATGAGTTGAATTCAACAAGTGTGGTGTGAACCAAATGTAACAGTTGCTTTTTATATTGTTTTCTCAGATCCATACTGAAATTATTTACTCAAAATGTTACATGGACCATTTTAATTACCCTACAGTAATAAAAAACAGTGAAAGGACTGTGAGTAGAACACACCTAATTTAATACTCTGGCTTCCTTTAAAAAAAACAAAACGGAAAAAAAAAGATCTACAATCTTTCACTGATCAGCACTAGCGAAAATTAACAGGAGAGCAATCTTATGGGCAGAGAAGAGGCACCCCCCCCTGCCCCCGCCCCACCAGCAAGATCTTTTGTGTGTGTGCAGAGGACAAATTGGGCTTGGAAGATGCTCCAGTTATCTTTAAAAAAAAGAAAGGCACAGGACTTCTTCAAAAATCTTTCAGTTCCACTTAAAGAGCATGCCTGTCTGCAGGTCTAAGTACATTCAATGATTTGTGCAATTAGATTCCCTTATCATTGAAATTTATTTTACACTTGTAGAAAAAAGAAGTTGACAGTGATGAAATAGTACTTGGTATTACGCAAATGTGTTCTGGAAGAGGAACGTCTCTCAAGCGTTTCAGAATGTCACTGTATTAAAAAACAGAACACCCAAAGGCAGTTCTGGACGTGCCATTTCTTCAGTTGTGCCTCCCACTGCCATACAGAAAGCCTCTTTTGAAATGAAGAAGAGTTGCACTGAAGCATTCAGTTTTAGTTCCAACGAAAAACAACAAACATCACACTGGGGATGGGGGCACAAGCGCTTTGGATTCCAATCTGTAAATCAATATTCAACTGTGCTTAAAAAAATCCCAAATTCTTACTACATTTAAGACAGAACACATATAAATAAATATAGTAATGTAGCCAAACTATCTGCCTTGTTCAACAACAGGCATGATTTGAAACAGTAAGTATTATTGCACTGCAAGCAGATTTTCTTACAGGTTAAGAACATTACAATATTTCTAATTGCTTTTTTTTGGAATTCCAAAAGTTTCTTAAAAATAAAATAAAATTCCAGGCTCCTGGATTCTGATGAACTGCTCTCTAGTTCCTATATCTAACATGCATTTTGATTCTAGACATTGGTGTCACCACACTTGCATATTATTCTATGATAAAGATTTCCTGCAGACAGTATAACAATAAGTAGTCGGGTGTTTTGGTGGTATCAATATTTGGTATCCCCGCAACGCCACAATTTATGTGCTGGCACAGCTAATCTAAGTTTTAGCAAGTGTAACTAACTGTAATATGGGCCCAATCCTAACCAGGCCGCAATGCAGTCCCCTGGAAAGGGAGCACACCCCATTGGCACTGTTGCATCCGTGCTGGAAAGCTGGATAGGCCTGGGTCCTTAGTGGGGTATGTTCTTCAATTTGCTTTCAGTTCCTCTGAAAAAACCAAACAAAAAACACATACACCTCCAAAGATATTTAGGTAATTGTTCATATTCACTGTAAAAAAAAATGTATAGTGTCGGGGACTCTCATTGTAAATCAAAGTCTTAGTTTGAAGTGCATGGAAAAGGACCATTCATTTTAAGGAAATCTACCAATAAGCAAGTGTTTCAGGATTGGGACTGAAAGCTAGACAAACATCTGTCATTAGGAAATGAAGCATCAAAGGCTTCGCTATGGCTGCAGGGATGAGTAATTAAATTTCTAGTCAAATAGAAACTTTGTTGATCCTAATTTTTCACATGATTGAATATATAATGCAATGTATATTACAAACACACACACAGCTCTCCATTCATACATGTAGTCTTATGTAACTTTACATTATCTATGTGCACATATATGTTTCATATTTACACACAGAACACAACTGCAGGTAAAGCACACAATCAAATTACAGTCTCAGCTGTCACTTCCTTAATAAGAATGTATTGTGACAGTGAACTTCATCAGGCCATTTGTGTTTTCTCTTACTATTAAAAGGAAAGCATAACTTACTTGAAGATCCTGCAGAGTGTCTGTGTGGCTGATTATTTTTTTCTTTGTTCTGAGTCAAAGTACTTCCACTGGTCATGGAAACAAGCTCCAAATCCGTGTCTTCTCTCCTTACAGGACTTGTCTGGAAGCAGTGAGAGAGAATGTACACAATCAAGAAACAAAATATGACATTTTCTGAATGCAGCTCACATTACTTTCAAATAAACAAGCCGGCTCTGTCAAACAATCTTCTTCAGAATGATCCCACAATCCTTTATTGCTGCCCAGTCTGAACAAATGCACTATGTCAAAGCATTTTTGTAAATAGGAGGCGATCTTAAAATTGTGGTTTGTGATCAGAATCAGCGCAGCAACAAAAGACAACATTTTAGTACAGTAATTTTGAAGAAAATAAATCTTGCCGACAACTGATGAAACCTTAAACAGCTTAAGATCATTTACTGAGCAGTCTATAATTTAAGTCAGAATTGGATGCCAGAAATGTTATATTTGATTTTTTTTTGAATATTTGTGTTTAATCCACAATAAGTATCAGTTCTATCAAACATCCAGTAAGTAATTTCATCTTAGCTCTTTGCTACCTAACCAGATCTTCAGAAAAAGTTTCATGTATTGCTTTCACGAGTTGATTATATTAAAAATTGAATACATTGATGGGTTTAAAATAATGGAATGAGAAGAGAACATGTTCTTTCATGTCAGTAACATTTTGGACGTAGAAAGGAAACCAATTACTGAAACTAATTCAACGGCTTCTGTCGGGCCTGGTCGATCCTGCCCAAGTCCTTAGGTCGGGCCGGGGGCTGCCTGCTTGCCTGGACGCCCCGATGCCGCCACCGCGGAGCGCCACGGGGCCATCCACACCGCCCGCCAGCTGGTCGGCACTCCCGGCGGCATGCAGGCGTCTCCCTCCCCCGTCGCGTCTGATGCTGCTGCTAGGGAGGACCTGGGTGTGCGCGCATCCCAGGGGCTGCCTCAGCCGCTGCTGGGTCCGGCACCCCCAGAGTGACCACAGGGGCGGCTGGTCGATCCCCAGGGAGAGAGCCTGGACCTGATGGGGGGTGGCCAGAGGGGGGTCGTGCCTCGGGCACCAGCACGCAGCCGGTCCAGCCGCAGGCCTACCCCCTGGTCCCCGACACCAAGCCCCACCCAGGCTTGAGCCTCGTCGGGTCCCAGGCCTCCAAGCGGCTTGGCGGCTCTGAAGTCGGGGGCGGAAGGCAGGCCAGTGATGAGGGCCAGTACAGACTAGGAAGCTGGTTGCTGGGAGCTCTCGGCTCGCCAGCTGTCTGATGCCTGGTTGGAGAGTCGGGCCAGGGTGGAGCAACCCCTGACCTCCGACTATGACTTGGAACTTCTGAGGCCCAGCCTGACAAGAGAGGAGCGCCTTGGACTCCTATGCCGGGGCCGCCAAGCCAAGGTCTCAGCGGGACGGCATGCGCGCCTGGCCCGCCCTGGACAGCTTCACAGAAAAATTAAAATTCAGATGTTTGCAGATAGATCCTACGCTTTCCCCTTATTCTTTATATATTTCAAATGCTGATATCTTTGCCTGAAACATTTAATTGGAGGACTCAAATAATTACAGTTTGAACTTACTTCTAAGTAAGAATCGTACCCTTTGAAACTAAAATGTGCCTAGTATGATTTTGCCATCAATTAAATTCAAATGCTGTTACTCTTGAAAGGCCATCTGAATTTTAAACATTGCACAGGTTGAGAATCTCTTTTCCGGGATGCTTGGGAACAAAATTGTTTGGGATTTTGGATTTTTCTGGATTTTGGAATATTTGCATAAACAAAGCGATATCTTGGGGATGAGACTCATGTCTACACACAACATTCTTTTATATTTCAATTATACCTTATACACATAACCGGAATGTAATTTTATACCGTATTTTTAATAATCTTGTGCATGAAACCGTTTATGTACATTGAACCATGACTTTTTGTTATGAATGCATGCCGACCAGCTCTCATGTTGGCACTCAAAGGAATTCTGAATTTTGGAGCATTTTGGTTTTTGGAATTCCAGGTAGGGGGTAATCAACCTATACAGTACTTTACAGTTCAGTTGGAGCAACCACAAGTTTATTAAGTCCACTGGCATTCCAAATGGCCCCCAAGACAAAATAAAATGCTCATTCTTCATTGATTACAACGGAATAAGTGTCCATAACTTCTGAATTACACTGAGAACGCAATCCTAAATTTTGCTGGAATGGTGAGGCCGGCGGGCCTGCACGATATGCAGAGCACCTTAGGCAGGGTGGGGAGCCTCCCCGGGGCAAGGGCATGTTCCCGCCGTTGGATTGCACCCTGAATGTGACAAAGGTGATTTGAAGATCTGTGCAGAAGAAATGAACACAATCGCTTGATGTTTGCCCATTGTTATCCATCAATCAACAGGTACTTATATACCGCTTTTCAAACGAAGTCCACAAAGCGGTTTACAGGCAAATAGTAATAATAAACTTCAATGGCTCCCTGTTCCAAAGGGCTCACAATCTAAAAAAACATTATAAACATTAGTTATATCAACTGCTACGTAGGCTATATCCTTTTCTGAAAAGAGGGATCTTGGCATGCCGATCCATGCTTTACGTAACCTCTAGGACTTGTGACCGTAGTACACACTTGATATGGGGCTGCCCATGAAGATAATGCAGAAACTTACATTAGGATACAATAGTCAGCTAGTTTGTGGCAACTCCAAGGCTTAACTTGGAGCGTCTGGGCCCAAATCCAGGTGCTAGTTTTTAATCTTTAAAACGTTCATGACTTGGGACCTGCACACTTCAGAAACTGACATAAGGGGTGCCACGTGGCCTATCCCCCCCCCATTCATGCTGTTTAACATCTACATGAAACTGCTAGAAAACACCCAAAGATTTGGAGTGGGGAGCAAGCAATATGCAAATGCCACCTGGCTTTCTGTTTCCCTGGCCTTTCCCGTTTCCCAGCCCAAGAATTGGTTCACCAAAGAGGCCTGTTACCACCAGGCCAAAACAGTGGCCGAGGCCCCAAAAGGGCTGGCACAGCTCCTTAGTCCCTTTGGTGTGGAAAAATTCAGGGTCTGCCTGACATCCAGGGTCTGCCAGGCTTTTTCTCTCAGGAGAAGGCTTAGGACAAAGACAGTAGAATCAAGTCTGGGAAAGGGGGAGTCATCTCTGACACAAAGAGGGAAGCACCACTCTGTCCCAGTAGAGAACGCAGCGCCTGGGCTTGACTGAAATGCCCCTGACACCATCCTAGCCAATGCAATGGCTACTAGGGAAAACACCTTATAGGAGAAAACCTTTCCGCGGGACCCTGGCCCAGATTCAAAAGGCCCAAGTAGCAGAGAAGCACCCACTTGAGAGTCCCACTACGGGAACTGTGAACGGTTGGTGGACTGAACAGGGGCCCCTCAATAAGGTAAGGCTCAGTGGGGGGTGAGTGGATACTCTCTCCAGATCTTGTGAATCTGGTTGAGAGCTGCCACCTCTCTGCATATATACTCAGACCTTTGTCCAGACCATCCCAAAGGAAGTCAAGGACCTGCTTAACCCTGGGCTCGATAGCACTATTTAATCTTGAAATATACCATAGGAGGAAAATCTGTACACCTTCTTGGCGAAGTGGCACCTGGACATCAAGAACCACCCTGAAATAGCCAAGTGAGGCAGCATGCATTTCTCAACCTTTAAGGCCACAGCTGGAATAGCTATGGCTGGGGGCAGACTGTGGACCCTGAGCCCACAGGTACACCCAGGGCAGAAGAGTCCAGTGCTCTTGTACAGGCAGGCAGAGAAATCCTAGGGACCAAGATCTCCTGAGCCACTTGGCGCTATGGAAATAACCTCCATTCAAGGTCTAATCCATGGCGGACAGGAGGAATAAACAGGGCCAGGGAAGGTATAGAACAGGGCTGCAGGAACAGCATCTCTGCGTTAATAGAGTGCTGTCTGAAACCTCCCCAGAAAATTCCCCATCCACCACAGATGACTCCATGGGAGGAAAGAATCAGGGCAAATTGTGACACAGAGGTTCACTACTGTGGACATGCCCTGCTTCTTAACTGACTTCCTGGCTTGGCGTTTAGGAGCTAAGAACATAAGAAGAGCCCTGCCGGATCAGGCCAAGGCCAAGGCCCATCTAGTCCAGCTTCCTGTATCTCACAGCGGCCCACCAGGTGCCCCAGGGAGGCATGAGACAGCAAGATGCTTGGATCCTGTTGCCACTCCCTTGCACCCAGTACTCTGAAGTAGCCTACTACTAAGGTAAGGAGGTTGCAACCCATCATTGTCTATAGCCCACGATGGACTTTTCTTCCAGAAATCCGTCCAATCCCCTCTTAAAGGCATCTAGACCAGATGCCATCACCACCTCCTGTGGCAAAGAGTTCCACAGATTAACTACCCGCTGGGTTAAAAAGTACTTCCTTTTATCTGTTTTAACTCTCCCAACCCTCAGTTTTAGTGGATGCCCCCTGGTTCTGGTGTTTTGAGAGAGGGAAAAGAACATCCCTCTATTGACTCTGTCCCTTTAAGACAACCTTTGGCTTTAGATTTGCATGTAGCCTTTTATTTTGCCACAGGTCCAATGTGCTTTACGGTGGCCCTTGTGCTGGCCTAACTGTGCTGGCCTAACTCCAGGTGAGGATTGCGCCCTTAGTTGGTGTTTGTACTATGGTTGCTGGGAGTTATAACTGTGCATTTTTATGGTTTAATGTTTTACCACTGCTTATTAACACCTTTATTAATGTCATCTTTTATGAATGCCATCTTTATTTCTGCTTTTTGCCATTTTACTGCTGCTACTTCATTATTATTATTATTATTATTATTATTATTATTATTATTATTATTTGCTGCTCATTTTGTATGGCTGCTTTTGTTTTTAATGACTGTTTATTACTTTACATGTGCTGGAGGTGTGTGACCGGCTGTTTTAAGTGTCAGTTGTTAAATTAAGTACTTAATTTTAATACTGTTTTATGATGAGATTGTATTTTATATATGTTCTTAGGTGCCTTGAGCACCCACACCATGGGGAAAGGCAGGGTGTAAATGCAGTCAATAAAATGAAATAAATACTTATCATTAACAGAACAATCCTATGCATGTCTACCCAGAAGTATGTTTCAAAGGGATTTACTCCCTGGTAAAGAGAACTGCAGCCTAAATCAACAAGTAAGTGCTATACTGAAGCAACACCATACCCCTCATTGTCATTAGTAGTTGCCTAAAAGCAAGTGGTTTTTATTTTGATATGCATTGTCTGTTTCAAATAATTGCTAACTGCCCTGGGGGCTCTGCAACAGAAAGGTTTAGAATTAAAACAGTAATTATAGTGAAGCATTTTCTGTTGAAATTTTGTGTCTGATAACTAACAAGTATCATGTGGCTGCTGTTATGTCATTTACACGGGGATCTTCATTCTTCCCTTGGCATAACCACTCTCTAAAGATAATGCCAATTCAGAAAAAAAGAAGTTTATCCAGAATAATGACTAGTTTATTTTTAAAAAATGATATTTGTTTCTGGAGAAGTTAACACTGCAGGTAGGAAAAAACATTCCCAGAGTCTTGAAATTGCCAGAATTTCCACATCTGCAAACAATTATTCACCAAAGCCATAACACACTGTGAATGAATAATGCACGCTTCCTCTTTGTGGAACCAAATGGTCCCTGCCAAGCAAGGAATGAACTCTAGGGAAGGACTTGGTAGTAGGTGATTGGACTGGAATTGTCCAGTCCATGTTTTGTGGTCAGTTATCCTCTGTGCGAAGTGTGGACGAGCACCTCTCTGAGATATAAACTACATAGCATGGAACTAGGTGGGGAGGGCATGAGTACCTTTCATGAACAAGGAACAGTCCAACAGCCAGCGAGCCACTGGTCCAGTCAACCAGGAAGGAGACGCTAGCAACACGTTGATATCTGTGTGCAGTGCAGACCCTGGATGGTACAGGCTGAGACTCATTCTCTGCAGTTTCTTAATCTGTGGATGTGGCTCATCATGGGGCCCCTGGACCTGCGTGGAGCCAAATTCAGCTCAGCCTGAAGCCTCCAAGTGCAACCGGAACTGCTTCAGTTGCCTCTGGAAGTTCTTCTGAGGTCCGCAGAGGCTGTGTACGGCCAGCTGAGGCCCCCGTCTGTGCTCCAGCCAGGTCTGGGGGGGGGAAAAGAAATTCCCCATTCTGAGCCCTGCCGAGGCTGCATGCAAACATGCACAGGATTTTTTTTTGGGGGGGGGGGGCTCAGAAAGCCCTCTGGATCCAACTGGAGCTGTGCTCCGGTTGGGCTTTTTTTTTGGGGGGGGGAATCTATGGGCTTAATTAGCCGCAGATGTTTTTATCTGCAAGGGTTCCAGGAATGGAGAAAAAGGCTATACTTGTAGTTATTATGAATGCAGATATAGAAATAATTAATCCAAAACAGGACTCTAGAACCAAAGGCAACATGTACTCGTTTTACATAAGAATGTGAAGTACCTGCCTTCACATTCATTCTGCTGGACAAACAATGTGGGGCAGTGTTGGGGGACCAGTGGCCCAACAGTGTTCCGTTATCTGGCCTGCAAGTAGTTTTGTTTACCATTGCCCAGATTCCCCTATACTACGCTATTCATGGATCATGGTTAGTGCACATGCCCAATCTCAATACTGAGGTCCACCGCAGTAAAGGATAAGCATTCGTGTAGCCCATTCACTAGTCTCATTGACCAACACTGATGTGGGCTCTTCACAAAGATGGAGATTTCATTCTGGGGTCCATATGCTATCCTTATTAAACCACAGCTGGATGCTTGAAAATTGGGACAGGATAGTCATACACGTGTCCGTGAATTTGCACATACAAACCTACATTTAGGCACAGAATGGCTAACACCAATGCTTTGAGACTTATGACGTATGCAGGCAGATTTACGTTTTAGCCAGTTGCAAAAAAACAAACAAAAAGAGGAGTTTAGAATTCAAACTATTATCAAACATTATATACATCTTACCACGAGTTGAACTCTTCCTCCCTTGAGAACTTCTGGGTCTATCTCAGGCAAGAAATGCTTGCTATATTGTGGTTAGAAAACAGCAAATATGTTAGTAACACACTGAAATTCATCAGAATTACTAAGGTTAGAATTGAATTTAAACACTAGATTCTCTAAAATCTAAATCACACAGGGCGCAATCCTCAACTGAGTTAGGCCAGCATAAGCTGAGCCAGCAAAGTTTGGCCAGCACAAGGGACACCGTAAAGTATGTTTGGACCACTCTTGGAGACAGAGGGCAGCACACAGACATGAGCCATCCTCCCTGACTTCAAGAGTGGTCCAAACACACTTTATGGTGGCCCTTGTGCTGGCCAAACTTTGCTGGCTCAGCTTATACCAGCCTAACTCCAGTTTAGGATTGCGCTCACAACTGCTTTTCTAAGGTTATCAGCCCAATCCAACTGAGGATTGGGCTTTTGCGTGCAATACTTTGTTGGTGGACATTTTTAGAGTGCTGCTGTGCGAGGTGCTCCCAGTCCATCATCAGAGCTACCTACACACACAGGAGCAGGTAAGGCAGCAATGGGAGGGGCAAAATGGGGCTGGGAGGGGGACGTAACGGGGGCAGGGAGGCTGTAGGAGGGGTGGATCCAGCACTGATGACACATGCTAGATTTAAATCCTCTTTCGCTTCTGAAGTCTCTCAAACTGCTCCCCCCCCCAACTGAATATAGTGCACCAGTTTTTGGTGTGCCTGCACCAGTGGGGGCAGGGGAAGGATAGACTGGGCTCAAAGTCAACTCTCTCCAACGTGATTTGATATGCATCTGGGGTAGGTGGGTTCAGTTTGAGAGACATAAGCTGAGAGCCTCCTCAGGTACAGAAAACTGCACAGTGTCGAACCCCAGCCTAAGACTGCCATCCTAAATTCATGACAGTAAGCTGAACTGAAATCCGTGGGACTTAGTTCTGAATAAACACGCTTAGAATCGGGCTGTAAGACACCTACTGCTGGGCAGCTACTGGTGTCAAGTGTTTAGCAAAATATCATTAAGAATTTTGGCTCTTATTTTCAGTGGGTTTAAGGAATATTATTCTAAAGAATATGGTTAGAACAGATAAGGTAATCAGTTACTGCCAGAAAGTGGAGGATATAATTCTCAAAATGCAAGTCCTTTAATAGTTAGAAATTCATCAAATTTACTAGTTTCTTGAAGGCGTATAAATTACACCTATAGTTATCTGATCTTATTCAAGCAGTTTATTGCGTAGCCGTAATCTTGGGTTTTGTTAGATAAGTCTATCCGTTATTTAACCACACTGTTTCTGATGCTTTCCCAATGATGTTTGGCCACCAAGTTCAGGGTAAGTAGGATCAGACACAATATCTAAATGATCTTAACAAATGTTATTGAAGTTATTTAATACCACACGTTTCCTGAACAATTTAAAAGGATTCCCGCTGCATAGAAGCCATATAAACTCATTTTTGAAGATGATGCCGTTTTCCTTTTCTAAATGAAAATTCAAGTCAGTGAATAATCCAAAAACAAGCAATTGGCACATTTGGGCCTCACTGATAATTGACAGAATTAAAGATAAGTGGTTGTATCCGAAGTTAGTCATGACAAAGCATGACGGAAATTGCAGAGACAAATTGTGACTTGAGCTGCTATCTTATACACACTTTCCTGGGGATAAGTCCCATTGAATTCAGTGGGGCTTACTTCTGAGTAGTATGCACAGGATCGTACTGTAGGCCAGCAGCCCAATCCCACCTCTCACTTGCGCCGCTGGAACAGGCGACCTGGGGGTGTAAACAGCTGTTGCAAATGCAACCGTGCCAGCGAGTGGCCGGGTCTATGTGACCACGGAGGAGGATACCCACTGGTGCAGGTGAGGCCACGCGGGGGGTTGGAGGGGGCGGAGAGGGATAGATTGGGGAGAGCAGAATGGGGAGGTGACGGGGAGGAGGCGGCAGAGCGGGCTGGGAAGGGGCAGGCTGAATCTCAACCCGCTTCCTGGGCCTGATCTGCCACCTCCTCCCCTGTCACCTCCCCAGTCATCGCAGGTCAATGCACACTTGTGCCTGCAACAGCACTGGTGCAGGGCTGAGCTGACCCACGGCTACTGCGTCGGCTTACTCTGCTGCAAGTGAACAAACGTTCCCTTTACCCTGAGTAGTCTCCATGGTGTAAAAGATAATTTAAGAGATATGATTGATCGTATTTTCTCTGGGTCTACCACTACTTTCCACGTTCCTTGAGGATCATCACCTTAAATAATATATATTTTATAGGGAGTCATTTTTAACACATTCACACACATTTTTTCAGCACCTTAGTTCCAAAACATATTTACTTGAAATCAACATCCTTATTTGAAATAACGGCCTTCAGGGCAAGAGTCCTCCTCACTGCCTTGCGTTTGAAGTGTCCAGTGTAAGCAGCTGTTCACAATAAACTAGTTGTATGTGGATGAAATATAATGTGCTGATTGTGAAAAGTGCCAAACATCAGTAGTTTGTCATATCAACAGCATACGTCATTTTTAGCAACTTCCCTAATCAAATAAAATATATTTAACATGTTTACCGTAGGACCAATATCCATCTTATACTGAAATAATACTTGGAGGTGGTCACCATTCACAGGGCTGGCCGTAGGGCAATTGGACCAATGAAGGCCAAATTGGACCCCACGCCTGGAGAGGCCCAGCACTGGGGTGGCGAGTGGGGTGCCCATAGCTAGCACCTTGCTCTGTGGTGTTGCATGCTTGCAAAAGAACCCCAGTTGCTGCGACCTGCAGGTGGCACCTCACTGCTTGAACGTACCCTTCCTCAAGGAGATGCTAGATTTTGTTTGCTAAAAGAAAAGTATTGTTTAGCTGGCAAAGGACACCAGCAGCTAAACAAACAGAAATGTCTTTCTTGGAGAGTTTTCTCAGCCTTGAAATGTTGTCAGATGCTTTTAACAACACAAATCTTTGGTGTTCTTTGACTCCCCCCCCCCAGATTCACTCTTCCTTCCCTTAGCATAGTGAGTTTCAACTAGTGGGCCATGAAAGGTCCACAGGTGTGCCACCAGAGTTTGGAGCACAGTGGTGGAATATCGCTGGCAATCTCTTTGGGTGCTGCAGCTCTGTTTTGAGGGAAAGCGTCGTAAGGAATAGTCCGTCCCCCCACCACTCCTTAGAGAGGAACAGACAATTTGTTACTAAAGATGATTGCCCCAGAAGCAGAGCTGCTGAGCCCGGAGGAGTCTCCCGGAAGACAGACGTGACCTCACAAGAGATGAAGACCACAGAGGTCAGTGTGCTGTGAGAAGAAGAACAACGCTGAAAACAGCAGCATATGGCTCCCAAGCGTTACGGGGTTTTTTGCTCTTGCACTCCTGCATTGCTCCTGCCTAGGTCATGTACATCATCTGCATGCACACAAACACCCCTGCACGTATACCTAAAAACAGCAATGCCTTGTTTAGTGAATCTTGCTATATTAAATTGCAATAATCTACATGCATTCTGTAGTTGGAAGAGAGAGGAAAAAATAACCTGTCTTCCTCTCTTTTCTACAAAACTAGCCATTTGGGTTTCCGACAGAAAAATATTCCTGAATATGAAGAAGCGCTCTTGCATGCTGGCGTGTCAGAGCAATTCACTCAGGTTTGTGGTAGAATGAGTTGCAGAATTTATTAAGTTAATTCTCAACGAGAGTGAGTTTGAAACTTGACAATGTGGCCCTTGGCTAAAAAGGCATATTTGTTTTAGGACAATTAAGACGGGTTTCATGTTACATGATGTATTATTACAATCCAAAAATCTAATTTAAAGGCAATGATCTCACCATTTTTCGTTTCTGGGACTAGTTCCTTCATAATCCCAAACCTGTGTATGAAGCCATTGGAATGCGCGCTCTTTGCTCTTTTCTATCTTCTCTGCGGCCCGATCCATGTGAGTCCATCCTTCTTCCTTACCTGTGGATGAGAAATGTGTTTGAGGTTTATAGTTCCGGAAAGACCCCTGTCAAGACACAACAAACAACACTCATTTAACGTTCAATCCTATATCCTTTTATTTGGAATTAAGCCCCATTGGGTTCAGTGGAATATACTGCTGAGTAAATATGAAAGAAAAAAAGATTAAAAGGAATTTGGAACAAACGTATCGACTCACCATCTTAAAATACCCAAACATACCTATTTCGTCTGGCCTTTAGACGATGGCTGGATGTCTGTCCTCTGTCCCTCTGATATAGTGCTATAGCTTGACTCCTCCCCAGGACCTGACAAGCTGCATTGTGTTTTGCCATGTCTGTGAATGTTTCTGTGTGCTCATGTTAAATGTTCTATTTGATTTTTTTAAACTTATTGTTTGTTACATTGTACTCGTATGTTCTCTGTAAGCTACCTTGAAATTTGCTTCGGCATGGAAAAGGTGGGGTATAAATTCTTCAAATAAATAATACATCTTCAATATTTGCTTTTACTCCATACAGACTGAAACGTCAAAATATGTTTTTTGTTAGAACCTCAACTGTCTGGATTGACAACCACATTTGAGTGACACCTGGCAAATCTCTTCAGGCACAATCCTATTTAGACACCACACCAACATCACAGCCTTTCCCAGTAACACTCCCTGTGTCCACGGAAACACCGACACAGCCTGTTAACCATGGAGCAGTAACCTGACGGCAGCATGTCATCGTGGTGTCACTGCTGTGACATCAGCGTGTCATCACTGTGAAGTTGGAATGTCATCTGTGTGACAGCCCGGGGTCCTCAACATGATGTCCAAGGAGCCCATCACTGCATCCAATCAGCCCCCACACTCACAGCTAGAGAAAAGCTTTCAGGATGTACTGAGCAGGGGTGGGGACAGGTGCAATGGCCAATGCTGGGGTGGGGGCAGACACCCCCTGCCAGCTACTAGGAATGGACAAACATGACTACAGGCACCACACCCAATCATGGGGAGATGCCCCATAGACACCACCCACAGACCCCGATGCAAGGAGGCCACAGCACCCTGCCACCTCCAGGAGTTACCGTAGCGTCAGCAGCAAAAGCAAAGATCTGCTTCCCGATCTGTGGGGGCTCAAGTCCCCGCATCCCACTCTCTCACCCCCCCCAATACCCATCCAAGGAATACCTCTTGAGCAGAGCACAGCAAGCGCAGAATGTGAGCTCCCTTGGAAGAGTGCAGCCATGTGAAACAAACAGGCAAGTCTCTCGATGGCAAGGATTCAAGCCCCCCAAGGGGGCATCTGCCAGCTGGAAGGAACCCTTTTGCCAGGGGAGGGGCTGGGACAGGTCACAGGGGGAGCCTCAACAGCACTCAGGCAAAGCAGAGTCCTGGTGGCTCACTGCACAAAGGCCCAGGCTTGAAGCCAGGCAAGGCCGGTTCAAGCCCAGCTAAGGAACTGGCTCTCACCTTTTGTAGGACTGGCCAGAAACAGCCATGGCAGAAAAAAAGGAAGAGAGGAGAGTGGGTCTAGAACTCACGCCCGCCACTCTGTGAAGCTGCTTGCGAGCCACCCAGAAGACAGGCAAAGCGCACCCTGCCTGGCATTTCACCCTTTGCATCACTGCAAACAGGCCGGCCTGGTGGCAGGCTGAAGCACATGGCCCTATCAGAGGGAATGTGGCACGGGCCAATCATCGGGCTAGCCTGTGGTTCAGGGTGCCTACTGCAGTGGTCCACCCAGCAGGCTACAGCCGCACATACCCATACCATTTGCAGCATCACTGGCACCTGCCAACGTGGCTGCCAGTATTCTGCCCACCACATACCACGGCAACAGAGAACACAGAGCTCACGGACACTGCGGAGCACCCCCCCCCTCAAAGTCACAGAGTGAAGATGCTGCCGACTGTGAGAACAGACAGGCTCCCCCGCCCCCAGAGTCCCATCCTGAGGCCAGCTGAAGCCAGGAGCAACTTGGGTGGGTAAAAGGGACACCTATTTGCTAACGAAGAGACAACAAGGGGTGATTCCAAAAAGGGGTTTATTGAACTGTGTCAAGGACAGAGCAGCAACTGACAGAGAGACATACTGGTCGTATTACCCACCACCTCCTCCCAGCAGGGCTGTTGGGCTGCTGCAAGCGATCCAAGGAACAGTCAAGTTACAGGCACCTATGCGGTCTGGCTGCATCAGTTGGTTCACGGCCTGACATGGAGTTTGCAAAGCCACAGCGGCCTGAGTAGGTCAGCAAGCTCGCCAAACAGCAGCTGGGCTCACACCAGTCCCTGCAGACAGGCTGCCGGCTTCCCTTGAGGTCAGCACGGGGTCCTTGCCTGTGGGAAGGAAGGAGGAACACGAGGCAAGAGTCACGGGCACTCAACAACCGGATCAGCTGCACCTGTCCTCTGGCTTGAGGTGCATATTCGGTGTTAGGGAGAGAGTGTGGGGCCCCCAGAGGGAACATACAACGGTACACTAATCCCTGAAGAGGGACTAGGATACGGGGTACGTCTAAGAGGTGCGAGAATGCTGGCTCGGTGCATTCACTTTACCTTTCGGAGGCCGCCCTGTGGCAATGGTACGGTCCTGAAAAGCAAAAGGGGTCAGGTGAGTATTTGATGCTGCATCGAACTTTGCAGCATAGAATCCCCACCCCAGGTTTGCTTACCTGTGTTGGGTGCATTGGGGTGGGTTTTGAATTAAGGGTTCCAGCTGGGTGTCTGTCTGTTAAGTCCTCCTGGGGCAGAGACCCTGCAATAAATGTTCTAAGGAGACAAGTATGAACAGACCGCCTTGCCATACACGCGGTGAGGGACGCACAGCTATGCAACGTGCCTGAAGCGCAAAGGGCTTTTTCACCACAGTCCCTTTTTGCACAGCCCCATGCTGGGAACTGAATCATCTGAGATCTGACCTCCCTGGTAAGGACTTCAGTACTTGGGTTGGTGTGCTGTAATTGGCTTCCAAATGTTAGGGTAACAATTAAAAATACTAATATTTTTACTAAATCACGCACAGTCAAGTGGTTTGGTGACTAGTTACTTGTCAAAGGCAATGCACACATTTGGTTTGTAGGCTTAAATATGTGCCATTTTATATTAAAATGTGCTTACACCCATGTGGTCCAAACACACACACACACTCTTGAAGGGCACATTTTGACTGCATTCCATTCTACCATAGAAAGTCTATAACAAATTTGATTTCTCTGAGGTTCTACAGACCTTGGCTATGAATCTGGGGTCCTACAAAAAAAATGTGTCCAGTTGGGCTTCGCAGCTCCTAAGGCTCCTTCCTGTTTTGACCTTTCTGCCAGGGGAGTGATGTGTGGGTTGCATTGCTGCAGCATTTTTCTGATGTTGCTTTTACACTGGTTGGAATGTCAATGCACTGGGGACGCAGGGGCACATCTCAAGGATAGGACTGGGTCTTTAATGTTCTCTCTCTCTCTCACACACACACACACACACACACGCGCGCGCGCGCTTGCACGCTTTTGAGGTCATTAAAATCTGAAGGAGTGGCTATAGATTGCCAGAAAACTGGGGCAATCAAGAGATTTGTACTTTTGCTGTCCTAGGTTTTTGTTAAATAGTATAGTGGTTCCAAACCTTTTAATATCAGCACCCACTTTTTATAAACACACTCTGTTGGGACCCACCTAATGTTACGAGCCTTAGAAAGGTGTGTCACTTCACCAGCTGCTTTTATCCTTTTTACTGTAATGGTGGTGGTGGGGGAACCACCTTCTGGAGCATCTGTGGAACTCCCCATTTATCGGATGGGGACCATTCTTGTGGCCTGCATTCTAATAAGAGTCAAGGACTGGTTGCCTACTCTGAGCAGCCCTAAAGGCTGCTGCTTCATTTATGAATGTCAAGGGATGTGGCTAGAGTGCTGACTGGGCAGTGCTGCCCCCCCACCCTGGTAGCAGTTTGTTTAACCCTTGATGCACATACCCTGATCTGCCCTGTCAGTTTTGCAACCCTGCAAACAGTGGGTCGTGACCCACAGTTTGGGAACCACCAGGGTAGTTGCATTTGGATGCGCCTATTCCAGGACCCGGGTTCACAACATGGTAAAAATAAAAAGAAAAAACGAGGTGGGAGGAGCGACGCTGGTGAAGAAGGACGCAGCTCGGGGGAGCTCTCCGAGTTCTTGGCGTTCTAACTCTCCGTGGGAGGACTTCTGGACAAATTGAGGTCGTTCAACTGCTAGGCGAAGCAGTGAACCCTTGGGCGTACCCCCCTTTTATCCCCCATAGCGGCAGTTGTGGGGTTTAGAGGAGGCAGCCCCCCTTAACTCTTGGATCTCACGGAATGAGAACGCCCAGCTAATGCTGGGAGAAACCAGGATACTCCCACTTCCAACAGCCCAGCGAATTTGTAAGCATTGCTTTTGAAAAAACTTTCCATGTCTACAAAGTAAATTGATGCTTAAGAGATGTTAATTTGGGGATTTGCAAATTACCCCAACAAGAAGGAAGCGGCTAGCAAGAGCAAGTGTGAAATGGCGGCTAGAGGCGTTTTTTCATGGTGCAAGCTGCTGGTATTCAATTAACATGATACTTAACTAACATATTCAAGCGCTAAGGAAAACCTTTTGATTGTAATGGGAAATCGTTTGTGAAGACATTTAAGTCAGCTTGGTGTTAATCATACTGCAATTGTGTTGGATTAAATAAGTCAAAACTAAAAACAAACAAACATAGAGATTTAAATTGGACGCAGAAACAAATGCAAAATTTATTTGATTGAATGGGAACTGATTGTTCTGAACAGAAGTGCTACGATATTTTAAGGGAGAGGCAGAAGCACTGCGGTTTATTAAGCCTGAACCTGCAACTTTCAAAATTAAGAAGTCTCTTTGTGCTGTGCCCCCTAAAAATGGTGACTGCTGGTTTTTGAATATAAGGTGAGGAAGACAACACAACCTCTCAACATCTTCAAAACTGTAATTCATACGTCTTTGAGTAAACTACACAACAAAGGGGAAGTGCTGTGTACCTATTTGTAAGTAAGTTTAAAGCCTGCTTTAAAGTGGTTTGTTCCCATTTGTAAGCAAGTTTAAAGCTACAGATTGAACTTTAATAAAGCATTTGGAAAAGAAAAAAAAAGAAGGAAGAAGAAGATTCATTTGGAAGGAAGACCCATTCTTACAATCTTACAAAGAACATTGAAAAGAACACTTTAAAGAACATTGAAAGTGAAATCCAGCAGGAGAAGCAGAAGAAGAAGCAGTCATTTAATTTATATATATTGATTCCATATTGTGCTGGATTTAATACTGAATTGTGCTGAAGTGTGCTGAATTTAATACTGAACTGTGCTGAAGTTAACACTATCTAATTTAACAGTATTAATTGAATAGTCATATGCTTTAAGTTAGTGGGGAATAAGAAGCATAATTATCCTCTACCCTTCATTTATTTGTTAAGATTTTTTTTTTCTTTAATAGAGTTCCAGACCTTTTTGTAGGAGTAGTTTCTCCTTCTTTCTTCCATTTTTAGTAAAGCTTAGAAAAATTAAGAACTCCTTGTAACACCCCCATATTATGACATATTTTATTTTTGTTTCTTCCCTTTTCTAGTTATTCCTTCACCTCTAACCTCTCCTTCTTTTAATTCTTAGCTTATTTAATCTGATTAAATTTAGAATTTAATTTGCCTTTGCAATTAGAAGCTGGGGGAAGGAGTCTATAAGAGATAGTTGTTTAACAGTAATTGAAGTAAAGGGTTCTGATGATGTTTTGAAGGAAAAATATTTTCATATATATAGAGAGAGAAGAGAAAAAAGCAAAACTATAGAAGGAAATTTAAATTGTTAAAAGGCTAAGTGGGAATTTTTTTCTCCTTTTTCTTCTTTTTCTTCTGTTTGTTCTCTCTTGCCATTTATAAGAAGCTGTAATTTTGACTGATTTAAATATTTAAGTCGTATTGTTAAAGATAATATTGTAAAGAATGACAGCTAAGAAAGAAGGTCTTAGGGTAGGTGTGAGGACCTCTTCATTATTGACTTCTGGTTTGTCTAATTTGGTAAGGCAAGATCCAAAAAGTATGGAATCAAGAAAGGAGATTCAGAATCAAGATTTAATCTTAGCAGCAATAGAACAAATGCGTTTAGATATACGAGAAGATATAAGAGAATCAGAAACTAGAATAACAACAAGATTTGAAAATAAGTTAGATGAATTTCAAACACAATTAAGTAAGGTCTCCGAGGAAATGAAGATAGCTACTAAAGATAGGAAAAAAATCAAAAAAGAAATATGTTTAGTCCAAGACGAAATTACTGTGCTAAAGAATGAGTTTGAAGAGTTAGAACTTAGACAGTTAAGGCAACAAATGGAAAATGCAAAAATGTTAATCCGTATTCGAAACTATCCGGAACAACAGAAAGAAATAACAGAGAAAGAAATTAAAAAATGGCTAGAACAAGAATTAGAAATAGCAGAAGAAATCTTAGAAGAGGGAATTGAGACAGTATATAGAAAGAACTCTAGTTACTCTAAAAGATATAATAAACCAAGAGAAATAATCATAAAGTTTAGCAGAAAGAAATTGAAAGAGGAAATTCTGACGAGATTAGAAGAAAAAGAAAGAATAGTACAAGATCATAAACTCTTGATATTAAAAGAGATTCCTTATCAGGTAAGGAAAAGAAGAATTCCTTATAAAGACTTTAATACTGTTTTAAGACAAAATCAAATAAAATATAAATGGAATTTGCCAGAAGGGGTTAGCTTCTATTATAAAGCCAAATATTATAATATTAACTCAATACAAAAAAAAGAACAATTTTTAGATAAATTTGGCAAGCAATTAGGAGTGATAAATATGAAAGATATAGATAGAGAAGGAAAAGAAAGATATGACAGAAAAGGAAATTCAGATTTAAGCAGTTCAGAGGAAGAGGAAGAAATAAATTTTCAAGATGTAGAAAGTAAAGGAGAAGATTCTCAAGAAGATCTAGAATTAAGAGGTGCTACGGCACCAAGGAAAAAGAAAGATAAGGATACAACTAAGCAACAAGATACACAGGAGGGGGAAAGAAGGAAGAAAACAACAAGGAAAAATAGATGAATAAATTACAAATGCAAACTAAAATTTTGTCTCTTAATATAAATGGACTTAATAACCCGATCAAAAGGCAAAAAACATTTAAACAATTAAATAAAGTTAATCCAGATATAACTTGTTTACAGGAAGTGCATATAAAAGACCAACAAAAAAAGTTGATGTATAATGAAAAATTAGGGATTGTATTTTCAGCATTGGATGTTAATAAAAAAAAAAAAGGTGTGGTTACGTATGTTAAACCAGCTTTGAATCCAGAATTAATTTGGAAAGATGATCAGGGACGAATATTGATTGTACAAGTACAAATTCAAGAACATAAATTATTAATTATTAATATTTACGCACCAAATACGAAGCAGGAACAATTTTATAAGACTCTATATCAAAAGATAATCAATTTTGATAAAGCGGAAATAATCTTAGCAGGAGACTTCAATGGGGTATTTGATCCAAAAATGGATAGGAAAGCTAAAAATAAAAAAGGAGGAAAAATGCCAAAAATTGCGTTAAATATGATTGAAGAATTTTGTTTAATAGATGCCTGGAGGACACTATTTCCTGAGAATAAAGAATTTACTTATTATTCATCTGCACATACTTCGTGGTCCAGAATCGACATGATCTGGATCTCATCCACTTTAATGAAAGGATATTGCCAGGCAGAAATTCTCCCTAATACCTACGCAGATCACAATCCAATATTACTGACTCTGAACAAAAGACCAAAACGTTATACATGGAATTTAAATAATTCATTACTAGATAAACAAGAATTTGTAGATTATTTGAAAGAGGAATTATTATGGTTCTTTAAAATAAACTGCCAACAAGAAGTCTCAATACAAGTAATTTGGGATACTAGTAAGGCGTTTGTTAGAGGTTTAATAATAAAAGAAACTAAAAAACAAAATTTATTACAACAACAAAAATTAAAAGACTTATGTTACAGGCTAAAATTAGAAGAAGGTAAATCTCAGGATAACCCATCTAATTCAAAAATTCGGATGAGAATAAAAAAAATACAACATGAAATAAATTTAGAACATACTAAGCAATTTGAAGAAGATTTACGAAAGATTAAACAGAATTACTTTGAGAACGCTAACAAGCCTGGCCGTTGGTTAGCACGCAAAATAAAAAAAGAGAAACAGAAAAATATAATTCAAAGTCTAGTTGATGAGAAAGGTCAAGAACAAAACCAATTAGATAAAATGAAAACTATTATTGAAAATTTTTACAAGGATTTATACGACAGTAAACGAATAGATCAAAGAATACAACATGAATACGTATCAAATCTCAATAAAATTAAAATAAATGAAGACCAAAGGAACATATTAGAAGAGCCTATTTCAGTAAAGGAAATTGAAACGGCAATTAAAAAACAAAAGCCTCTTAAAGCTCCAGGTCCGGATTGCCTATCAGCTCAATACTATCTAAAGACAGGAAAAGTAATCGTTCCAATCTTTAAAAGATTAACAGATGAAATTTGGAAAAAGGGTAAGATTCCAGATTCGTGGAATCAAGCTTTAATCTCGTTGATAAATAAACCAAACACAGATAAGAAACAAATTAAAAATTATAGACCAATTTCGCTTTTGAACGTGGACTATAAAATATATTCATCAATATTAGTTAATAGATTAAAAGAAATCCTAAACAATTTGATCCATAATGATCAGGCAGGATTCCTTCCTAAAAGATATCTGAAAAAAAATGTAAGAACTATTATAAACGTGCTTGAATTTTATGAAAAAAATTCAATAAGAAAATTAGGCTTAATTTTCCTTGATGCTGAAAAGGCTTTTGATAACTTAGATTGGAATTTTTTATTAAAACAATTAGAAATAATGAAATTTGGACCAAATTTTATAGCAGCAATTAGGAACATATATTCAAAACAATTTGCAAAAATAAAAATTAATGGGGAATTAACACAAGAAATTAAAATATCACAGGGTACAAGGCAAGGTTGCCCTTTATCCCCACTTTTGTTTATTCTGGCATTAGAATTCTTAAACAATATAATACGAAATGATAAACGGATTACAGGATTACAAATTGGAAAAGAAGTATATAAACTCCAAGCATTTGCGGACGATTTGGTTTTTATCTTAGACAACCCAAAAGACTCCTTGCAATATTTGATAGAAAATCTGACTGAATATGGGAAAGTTTCAGGAATGAAAATTAATTATCAAAAGACAAAAATTATTGTAAAGAATCTAAAAGAAAAAGAAAAAGAAGAATTAAAAAAATGGGGTATCCAAATTACTAATAAAATTAAATATTTGGGAATAACAATGACTAATAAAAATAGCAATTTGATGGGAGACAATTATCTAAAATTATTAAAAGAAATAGAACAAAAATGTAAAAGATGGGCATCCTTACAATTATCATTGATGGGGCGGATAGCAGTAATTAAGATGAGCATACTCCCCAAACTAATTTTTTTTTTCAAACAATACCTATTTTATTAAAAAAGTCTTATTTCCATCAACTAGATAAAATAATCTCTAAGTTTATTTGGAATGGCAAAAAACCAAGAATAAAATTTAAACTATTACAGGACAGTAGAGACAGGGCAGGTTTTGGTTTACCTAACTTCTTTTTATATTATCAGGCAGCAGGTCTAGAATGGATAAAAAATTGGATTGCAACGTATGACATGAGAACACATAATTTAGAAACATATGATCTACCAGTCGGAATTCATTCATTTATGTTACATGAAAAAATTAAGTATAAAGCAGGATTCAATCAGCACATATTAAGGAAATCACTATTCTGGATATGGAAATCAATCAAATCTAACTTTTATAGAGAAATACCGAGATGGGTCAAACCAATTGAAATAAATTCAAATCCGAGTTGGATAAGAACTGACAATAATAAACCATATTTTGATCTAATAGATGAAAACAACAGATTATTAACTAATGAACATTTAGAAAGGAAGGGTATTCATCTAGACTGGTGGTCCAAAATACAAATCTCGAACAGACTTAAAGAGGATAACAAGATAGGGATTAGTAAGAAATTAACAGAATTAGATAAAGAAATCTTGGATCAAAAAAACAAATTTATAAAGAGAGTTTATGCATTGTTATTGAAGGATAAGATGAATGAAGAAGCAGTAAAAGAACCATCGATAAAATGGGCACAAGATATAGGTCATTCAATCTCTTTGGACCAGTGGGATAAGGTATGGAAAGTTAACATCAAGTTAACCAAATCATTTACTTATAAAGAAAACATTTATAAAATATATTACAGGTGGCACTTAACTCCAGATAGGTTAGCGAAAATGTCATCAAAAAACTCCGACAGATGTTGGAAATGCGGAAAAAAAAGAGGAAATTATTACCATCTCTGGTGGAAGTGCCCAAATACCAAAAAATATTGGCGTTTAATTCATACGATGGCTCAAGAAATTATTCAAGAGGAAATTCCGTTTAAACCAGAATTATTTTTATTGAATATGGTTCCAGATATTAGAGACTCAGAAAAAAGATTCTTATTAATCCATATCATGACAACAGCAAGAATAGTCTATGCTCAAAGATGGAAAGATAAGAGTATACCAAAGTTAGATCAAGTGATAACTAAATTATACGAGACAGCTATTAATGATGCATTATCAGATAGATTGAATGGGAAATGCAATGTAGGGGTAAAATGGTCCCCATTCTATGAATGGATAGATACAATATGTTGAGATAAGACATTCAACGGAAGATTAGTTTAGAGTTAATTACCTTTGTTCTTTAAACATAATTTAAGTTTATGATAGACGTCGTATAAAAAATATATTATATTACAAATATATTATAAGTAAAAAAAAGGTAGAAATGGAAAAGTATTTATGCAAACTGTGGAAAAAAAAGGATTTTTGATTAAGATATTGTTTTGCTGTAACCTTTTGTTTCTTTCCCTAAGTCTCCCCGTCCTTTGTTTCCCTTATTACCTATCCCTATGTCTTTATATTTGTAAACACTAATAAAAAAAAAAAAAAAAATAAAAAGAAAAAAGAGAGAATCAACATAGTTATAATGTAATTCTGCTGAAAACACACACAACTATGTTGAAGAGCAAGATGTTTCTTACAATAAGGGGGAGATATGGGAGCTCCAGAGGAACAAACATAGTCAGTCTGAAACATGGCAAATGAGAGAGGTGACTGAGCCCTGGCCCCCCTAACTGGCACCTCCACCTCTTTCTGTTTCAGCACTGTGCACACAGTGGGATGAATATGCAATACAGAAGGACCAGAAGGAAGAGACCAGCACATCCCAACATATGTGAACCAAATACAGCCCCAGACAGAAGTGAGGTAATCTCCTGTGCAGACATTGCTTCAGAAATGCAGGAGACACTCAAAGAAGTTAGTTACCAACTCACACCAGCTGGTGGGAGTCAGCTTAAAATGAAGAAATTCACATAGGGAGACGAGATACGATACGTTAAGTATGTACACATATCATGCCGGCTGTTCACTTTGGGTCTTCTCAGTCCAGAAAAGTCCGGATCCTCTGGCTGATGTTGCGATGTGCAAAAACAGACTGTAAGGTGGTGGAAAGAAGCTGCCAAATCCAGTCTGGATTTTTTATCCTGTGAACGTGGACCGCTGTACGTCACCAAGTCATATCGTCTGCACCTGCCTTCTCCAATCAATGGGTCATCGCAGTGCCCTGCAGGAGCACTTAAGCTCTTGGGTGGATAATTATGTGCCGTGGGAACTGACCCTTCCCAGTGAGCATTTTGGACTTCCAGGAACAACAAGGAAGTCCCTCTTTGTGCTTCAACAGGCTCGGCTTCACTTTCTCTGGCCATCAGGAGCAGCCAAAGTTGCTGGCAAAAGTCGTTTCCGTCTTTCAAGGATTACTGGGAAGGTTCCCAATTATTCTAGTTACAGGATACAGTGACATCTAATTTCTCAAGAAGAGAAGATGTCAAGCAAATTGATATCATCCACCAGCTTTCTGGGCAGCTTCCTGAGCTTCCTGCAGCCACCTCTTGGTCACTCCAAGGCTCCTCCTTTCCCCCAATGTTGCTTCAGATGCATCGTGGCCAGGAAGATGATGCATTGCGATGCATTCTGGGGTGACATTTTGGGAAAGGAGGAGAATTGGAGCAACCAAAATGAGGCTGCCCACAGCGCTGAAAACGCAGTGGGTTTGCTGCATAGGATTCATTGTATCCTATAAAGCTATTTTTAGCATTCTTGTTCACTTTCACTATCTTTTTAAAGGGCATCATTGGATCCTCATTATCCACAGGGAGTGGTCCGGAAAAGAACCCCCACAGATAAGAACATAGGAAGAGCCCTGTTGAATCTGGTCAAAGGCCCATTTAGTCCAGCTACCAGATGCCTCAGGGAGCACACAAGACAACAAGATGCCTTTATCCTGTTGCCACTCCCTTGCAACTGGCATTCCAAGGTAGCCTACCTCTAAAACCAGGAGGTTGAATATACCCATTATGGCTAGTAACGTGTGATGGACTTTTAAAGGCATCCAGGCCAGTTGCCACCATCCCATCTTGTAGCAAGGAGTTCCACAGATTAATTACCCGCAGGGTAAAAAGATATTTTATTTTGTCTGTCCTCACTCTCCCAACACTCAATTTTAGTGGATGCCCCCTGGTTCTGGTGTTGTGAGAGAGGGAAAAGAACATTATTATTATTTATTAAATTATTATTATTATTATTATTATTATTATTTTTGTTGTTGTTCAGTCGCTAAGTCGTGTCCGACTCTTCGCGACCCCATGGACCACAGCACGCCAGGCCTCCCTGTCCTCCACTAGCTTCCTGAGTTCGCCCAATTTCATATTCATTGCTTCGGTGACACTATCTAACCATCTCATCCTCTGTCGCCCCCTTCTCCTTTTGCCTTCAATCATTCCCAGCATGAGGGTCTTTTCTAAAGAGTCCTCTCTTCTCATCAGGTGGCCAAAGTATTGGAGCTTCAGCTTCAGCATTTGTCCTTCCAGGGAGCAATCAGGCTTGACTTCCTGGAGAATTGACCGATTGGATCTCTTTGCAGTCCAGGGGACTCTCAAGAGTCTTCTCCAACACCATAATTCAAAAGCATCGATTCTTCGACGCTCTGCCTTTCTTATGGTCCAGCTCTCACAGCCATACATGGCTACTGGGAAAACCATCGCTTTGACTATGCGAACCTTTGTTGGCAGGGTGATGTCTCGGCTTTTGATTAAGCTATCTAGGTTCACCATAGCTTTCTTCCCAAGAAGTAAACGTCTTTTAATTTCATGGCTGCAGTCACCATCTGCGGTGATCTTGGAGCCCAGGAAAATAAAGTCTGTCACTGCTTCCATTTCTTCCCCTTCTATTTGCCAGGAAGTGATGGGAGTGGTTGCCATGATCTTAGTCTTTTTAATGTTGAGCTTCAAACCAATTTTGGCACTTTCCTCTTTCACCCTCATCAAAAGTTTCTTTAGGTCTTCCTCACTTTCTGCCAGTAGAGTGGTATCGTCTGCATATCTGAGGTTGTTGATGTTTCTCCCAGCAATCTTGATTCCAGCTTGTGAGTCATCCAGCCCTGCCTTCCTCATGATGTACTCTGCGTATAAGTTAAATAAGCAGGGTGACAATATACAGCCTTGTCGTACTCCTTTCCCAATTTGAAACCAGTCGGTTGTTCCATGTCCAGTTCTAACTGTTGCTTCCTGACCCGCATAAAGGTTTCTCAGAAGGCAGATCAGGTGGTCTGGAACTCCTATCTCTTCAAGAACTTGCCACAGTTTGTTGTGATCCACACAATCAAAGGCTTTAGCATAGTCAATGAAGCAGAGGTAGATGTTTTTCTGGAACTCTCTTGCTTTCTCCATGATCCAGCGAAGGTTGGCAATTTGATCTCTAGTTCCTCTGCCTCTTCGGAAACCAGCTTGTACATCTGGTAGTTCTCGATTCACATACTGCTGAAGCCGAGCTTGTAGGATTTTGAGCATGACCTTGCTAGCATGTGAAATGAGTGCAATGGTGCGGTAATTCGAGCAATCTTTGGCATTGCCCTTCTTTGGGATTGGAATGTAAACTGATCTTTTCCAGTCTTGTGGCCACTGTTGGGTTTTCCAAATTTGCTGGCATATGGAGAGCAGCACTTTGACAGCATCATCTTTTAAGATTTGGAGTAATTCCGCTGGAATGCTGTCACCTCCACTAGCTTTGTTGTTAGTGAGGCTTTCTAAAGCCCACTTGACTTCACTCTCCAGGATGTCAGGTTCGAGCTCAGTGACTGTACCACTGTGGTTATCAGGAACATTGAGATCGGCCTTATAGAGTTCCTCTGTGTATTCTTGCCACCTCTTCTGAATCTCATCTGCTTCTGTTAGGTCCTTGCCATTTTTGTCCTTTATTGTGCCTACCTTAGCACGAAATTGTCCTTTGACATCTCCAATTTTCTTGAAAAGATCTCTAGTCCTCCCCATTCTGTTGTTTTCCTCTATTTCTTTGCATTGCTCATTTAGAAAGGCCTTCCTATCTCTCCTTGCTGTTCTCTGGAAATCTGCATTCAGTTGGGTATATCTTTCCCTTTCTCCCTTGCTTTTGGCTTCTCTCCTTTCCTCAGCTATTTGTAAAGCCTCGTCAGACAGCCACTTTGCCTTCTTGCATTTCTTCCTCTTTGGGATGGTTTTAGTTGCTGCCTCCTGTACAATGTTACAGACCTCCGTCCAAAGTTCTTCAGGCACTCTGTCTACCAAATCTAAGCCCCTAAATCTATTTGTCACCTCCACTGTATATTCGTAGGGGATCTGATTTAGGTCATACGTGGAGGGCCTAGCGGTTTTCCCTACTTTTTTCAGTTTAAGCCTGAATTTGGCAAGTAGAAGCTGATGATCTGAGCCACAGTCAGCTCCAGGTCTTGTTTTGACTGCCTGTATGGAACTTTTCCATCTTTGGCTGCAAAGAATGTAATCAATCTGATTTCGATGTAGACCATCTGGTGAAGTCCATGTGTACAGTCGCCGTTTGTGTTGCTGGAAAAGGGTGTTTGCTATGACTAATGTGTTCTCCTGACAGAACTCTATCAGTCTTTGCCCTGCAAAGACTGATAGAATAATATTATTATTATTATTATTATTATTACTAATTGGATTTATATCCCATCTTTCTGCCCGAAGGCTCCCAAGGTGGCATTACAACACAAGACACAATAAAATACACAATTTAACATTAAAAAACAATTTAAAAACAGTATTAAAACAATACAGTTTAAAATTTAAAAAAACAACAAGCCCCGTGGATCATAAGATATAATCAAGATATAAAAGTGTAAAAACCAGCCAGCCAGCCTGTCAACAGTTAAAAGCTTTTTGAAATAGTTAACAAAGAGGGAGCAGTTCTCAATTCTAAGGGGAGGGTATCCCAAAGTTGGGGGGCCACCACCGAGAAGGTCCTCTTCCTGGCTGCCACCTCTCCTGGTGGCAGCACAGTCAAAAGCCCCCCCCCCCAGATGATCTAAGAGTACGGGTAGGATTATATGGAAGGAGGCGGTCCCTCAGATACCCCGGACCCGAGCCGTAAAGGGCTTTAAAGGTCAAAACTAGCACCTTGAATTGGGCCCGGAACAGAACCGGCAGCCAGTGTAGTCGCCGAAGCAGCGGCTCGACAGAGTCAAACCGATGTGACCCCGTCTTTCTGCCCGAAGGCACCCAAGGCGGCTTACAACAATTAAAATACAATAAAATCATTGCGTATAATAGTTAAAAACAATAGTTAAAACTAAAACAATTAAAATTTAAAACAGCCAACCCCGTGGATCATAAAATATACAAGAGTGTAAAAGAGGATGCAAAAACCAGCCAGCCCGTCAACAACTAAAAGCCTGCTGAAACAAAAAGGTCTTCAGCCCCCGCCAAAATACCTCCAAAGAGGGAGCAGTTCTCAACTCTAAGGGGAGGGTATTCCGAAGTTGGGGGGCCATCACCGAGAAGGCCCTATTCCTGGCCGCCATCCCTCCCACCTCTCCTGGTGGCAGCACAGTCAGAAGGGCCCCCCCCCCAGATGACCTCAGAGTACGGGTAGGATTATATGGAAGGAGGTGGTCCCTCAGATACCCTGGGCCCGAGCCATAAAGGACTTTAAAGGTCAAAACTAGCACTTTGAATCAGGCCCGGAAAGGAATCAGCAGCCAGTGTAGTCGCCGAAGCAACGGCCTGACAGAGTCAAACCGATGTGCCCCAGCAACCACCCGAGCAGCCGCATTCTGTACTAGTTGTAATTTCCGGACCGTCTTCAAAGGCAGGCCCACGTAGAGCGCATTGCAGTAGTCTAATCTGGATGTCACTAGGGCGTGGGTCACTGTGGCCAGGTCCGCACAGCTCAGGTACGGTCGCAGCTGGTGGATCAGCCGAAGCTGAGCAAAGGCTCCCCTGGCCACCACCGCCACCTGGGGCTCCAGGCATAGTTGTGGATCCAGGAGAACCCCCAAGCTGCGGACCTGCTCCTTCAGAGGAAGTGCGACCCCATTCAGAGCAGGATGATAGTCCAATACCCGAGCCGTGGATTTCCGGACCAGGAGCACCTCTGTCTTGTTTGGATTTAATTTCAGCTAGTTCGCCCTCATCCAGCCCCCAACTGCCTCCAGGCAACGATCCAGGACCTCAACGGCCTCCTCAGAATCAGGGGGAAAGGAGAGATAGAGTTGGGTGTCATCAGCATATTGATGGCACCCCACCCCAAACCCCTGAATGACCTCTCCCAGCGGCTTCATGTAGATGTTAAATAGCATGGGGGATAAGTTAGACCCCTACGGCACCCCAAACTTAAGAGGCTGGGGTGCCGAACAAGCGTCCCCCAGCACCACCTTCTGGGATCTGTCAGCCAGGAAGGAGCAGAACCACTGCAGAACAGTGCCTCCGAGTCCCAGCCCAGCCAGCCGACCCAGAAGGACACCATGGTCGATGGTGTCGAAAGCCGCCGAGAGGTCCAGCAGGACGAACAGGAACATCCCTCTATACATCCCATGCATAATTTTGTATGTCTCAATCATGTCCCAGGGCACACGTCTACTCTCTGATTCTCTCTGCCCCGTCTATGTCCAAAACTGCTGTTTTATTTTTACACATATTCACAGCTATTTCCTAACCACGAGCTCCGATCAGCTGACTATTGTGGGCTATTAAGCAGTTGTCTGACTAATAAAGAAACAGAAGTTGCCGAGCAGCGCAACAATTAGTATTCTTTAATAATGTGGCCTTTTCCATGCTGCATTACAGACAGACAAACATACAGTCCAATCATATAATGTCCCCTTACCCTGAGGAGACCACAAGTAGCTTCTATTCCCCCACTGGGTGCAGTGGAGGCTGTGAATCACAGTGTGGGACTTTCATTAGGATTGGGCTGAAAGACAGGGAGACCAGTTCGTACTAGATGGACGAGTTGGACAGTACCATTTTCCATAGAACTGCTATGTCAAGCCCAGAAGGAAGGGAGCATCAAGGCCAAGAAACGTTTCAGGAATTTTTTTTAAAAGTAGTCTTTTAAAATTAGATGTGTCCCAATGTTAAAATAATTAGTAAACCTAAAACGAATCCATTTGCACAAGTAGAGATAGGGACTGGAATTCTGCAGTCCACTGGCACAAAATCTGCATGCATACTCCATTATGTTTTCCAGAAGCAGCTCAAGTGACAGCCAAACCACTTTTTAAATCATCCCAGCTCAAGCATAAAAGGTTGAGGGTTGACGGCTCACACAATCTAGCCCCACTGGCTGCGGCTGCTGAGAACGGTTCTATAAAAGCCCGAGATGCAGACATGGGTTGAAGACCTGGGAAGCACAACTATTAGGTAATAGTCTTAAACTACAGAATTAGATATTCTGTAGTTTCACAAGGAATCAGAGTGTCAGTAGTTCTTTTCCTGAATATATTCATTCTTACTTTGTCAGCGCATTGGCTGAAAAATAATGGCAGAATTATCCATGCTCTGACTATTGGTATTTCATATTTTTGTATTATAATGAAATTATATTGTACATATTACACTATAATGCACACAATTAAAGGTGGACCTAAAATAGCAATCAGCTTCTCTGGAACTTAGATAGTTAATAAAAAAATGACTAACTAATATGTATGTATGGAAAGAGGGGGCTGAGTTAAAAATGGGCATATGTGCAAGAGGCTACAACCAGTCTAAGATTTAGCCCCCTGTTTAACTTTTCTGATTTATAGGAATAATTCACCTCCCACACAAAACATCAGGGCTACTGCTGCCAAAGTAAGATTAATAAAGAAAGCAGTCATTCAGCCCATGCATCCTGGACGGATTTCAGATCTTTGAAACACTGTGCCAGCATTCAGATCTAATGTTCAAGTTTTTGTTTTTGTTTTAAACCTGGCTTGATGTTGCATTAAGGAAAATGGGAGACAGGTATCACGGCAATCTTATTTGTGGTCTGAAAGCAAAGCAAAGTAATTGGGATATTTACTTATAAAAGTAAGTGGCTTACACTTTGATCCTAATGATTTGCACCGGGCTGAAGGCTTTGGAAACAGAGTTTGCATTAAGGAAAATGCTTATAAAAAGGGAATAGGAAAGTCAAGTGGACTCTGTGTATTTATTTTATTGTACCCTTCCCTTTCTAAACCAACGGTATCAGGTATTATTGATTTGCAATCAGTAAAATTGCAAATGAGTAAATGTAAACAATTAGAAGAGCGCTACCTATATAGCTGTATACACTTCTTTCAGACAGCTACGTCTAACCGAAGCGTTTCCATATGGCAAGCTACAATGAGGTCTGTTGCAGGTACCAAGTACCACAGCGCAAAAGAATTTCCACCAGTGCAAGTATCTGCCCTTTCAGGAGTTATTCCTATGCATGAGCAAACACAGGCAAGGTAGAATGTAATACGGAATCTCGCATATAAGGCCACTTCCTATAGGGTCAGATGATGGGTCAGTCTAGCCCAGTATTGTCTGTCCTGCAGCAGCTTCTCCAGGATTTCGGATGAGGCCTCTCTGAGATCCACCTAGGACCTTCTGCACGCAAACCACGTGCCTGGACTGCTGAACTCTGGCCATGCCCCAAATGGACAGCTGGATGCTTTAAGGGAAGCCCACAAAAAGGTGATGAAGACAAAAAGGCTCCTTTTAATCTGGCTTCCAAGCAACTGGCTATTGCTGGGCCCTGAGGTTCAATATACCCATCGTGACACAAAGGCATGGGCAGCCCAATCCTAACCTGCACTGGTGCAGCCAGGCAGCATGACCTGCCTGTATTCAGCACTAGTTGTGCTGGCTGGCTGGAGGTCTCCTCGGGCTTAAGGGGATATTTTCCCCCTCCCCAAGTAACACCCCAGCTAGTACTATGGGGTTACTCGGATCTCCATCAGCTATTTAGATGGCAGAAGTTCAAGCAGCCTGGAGCAAATCTGTCTGGCCCTGGAAGTGGGTTAAGATACCGTGGAGGCAGCTTCTACCAATCCCACCCCATCCCAGGCCCCCTCTTCCCCCTTTCCCCTGCCCTGAAGCGCCCCCTCCCTCCCTCCCTCCCTCCCTCCCACCACCCTGCACCACTTGGCAGTGTACTTAACTCCGTCAGTGGCTGGGCCTCTGAATACAGTGTTGGTGGGGCAGTACAGGCCTCCCTACCAACGCTGCTTACTCACACAGTGTCACGAAGATGCTTTAGGACACGTTCGCGAGACCTGTAGCTGGAGGCGCAGACAAGATTGTGCTTTGAAAAAAATATTCTCTCTGAATTTTCCTAATCTCCCAAATTTGTCCTCATATTTCTCTTGGAATTTCAGAGATCATGGTAAATATATATTTTAGCCTGACCATCAGGGTAGCCTGACCCCTGCTTGAAGAAAGACTCCCACCCAGGGGTGTCATCTAACGGCCGAACAAGAGGAATGCTCCGTGGGCTGCCCCACCCACCCGTCGCCATTCGCCGCCGCTCCGTGATGGACGCGGCGCTGCGAGGCGCTCCTGGCCTCGGAGGGGACGCCTGC
>JAJKFI010011864.1:7552378-7613621 GCA_029204185.1 Lerista edwardsae | reverse complement strand
GCAGGCGTCCCCTCCGAGGCCAGGAGCGCCTCGCAGCGCCGCGTCCATCACGGAGCGGCGGCGAATGGCGACGGGTGGGTGGGGCAGCCCACGGAGCATTCCTCTTGTTTGGCCGTTAGATGACACCACTGCTCCCACCACTGCAAGAACCTGCACACACAATGATGGAACATCTAGAGCAGGGATTGCCAAACTCTGACCTGCGGGCCGGATCCAGCATCCACCCGATCCTTCCCCAGCGTGAACGGCTCTTACTGTTCTGCCGGGGATGCTTCCAAAGACCCCAACTGCAGCATCCAGGGATCCCCACCACCAGCCGCTTCTGCCAGGAACTCCACATGCAAGGCACGCTGGGACAGCAGACCCCGGAGGCGGCTAACTGCAGACCCCTGGGGGCTGTAGTCGGGGTCTTCAGAAGTGCTCCTGGCGGAAGTGATGTTCACGCCAGGGATCTTTTCTCCGCTGCAGGTCTCCAGTTTGGAGACTGCTGATCTAGAGGGTGAATATTGCTTAACATGTGTTCATTTGAATGAACAGACTTCTTTAAACAAGGGAAGCCTATGCACAGCAGGTACAGTGACATTTAGATGCCAACTGTATGATGTGTAACAGCAAAGTCCAGTCAGGGCCCCTTGTCTGCTGCTTTGTACTGGGCAAAAGTTCCTACCAGTTGAGCAGGAGTGCCACATACCAGTAGCGGTCAGAACGCCTGCATTTCCACTGCAAGTTCCTTGCAACAGATATCGTTTTAGTTCTTGAGGCACAGTTGCTAAAGGAAGAGAAAAAGAACAGGATCATATATCCAGGCTGCGATGAAAGGAAACACATGAGGCAAAATGGTCTAGAAGAACATAATGGAAGAAGAGTTGGACCAAAAGAAAACAAAACCAGCATTTTGAAAGATTCAGTGGCTGTGCAGATTGAGAAAATGTTCCTATTTACTACTGAGAGAATCTGATTAACGACAAATGCACTCCAGGTAAGCTGTCCTGAAAAAGGATAGCTGCGTAGGCTGGACCATTCAAGTTGCACTGAAGGAGCTCCAAAGAAGGCCAACCCAGGTCTCTCAGAGCAATGCGCACAGCACGATTGAGGCTGCATGGACAACTCCCATTTGAAGGCACTTGCCATCTTCTAAGCATTTGAGAAAAGAGAAAAAACCCCAACATTTAAAATCTGAAGGCCATCAATAAACGACATGGAAAACTGATGCTGAATGAAAAGGTGCCTGTATACTACATGACTGCGTGACAGATTTCCATTGACAAAAATTGTCAATCTCTCTCTTTTTTAAAACACACCCACACATTTCAAAGAGCATACCAAAGTCACTGAGCACCGTGACAGCTCAAGTAAATTGTAGCATATCTAGCCGGACTACAAGGAAAGTCTGACAAAAATCTAAGAAAGCAGACCTGGCTAAGAGTCAGGAGTCATGCTTGTTATATAGAAGTCCCAGGGGTATCTTTCCATCAGAGGTCACAATCGAGGCAACAGAAGCAGTGTCATGATATCAGAGAAAGGGCCAATTCAGACCTGCTCCTTGACAGTCAGTGAGGTCAGGGCTCGCGGCAAATCATTGCATTACAAGGGAATAGTCCCTGTACACTTTTAGAACTGTCATCTGAACAAACAAGGCCAGGTCAACTGAAGGTTACATCAGAAACCTTTGCTGACAGTCGAAACCGTAGATTCTCTTTAATTTCATATTTGTTTTCTTACCTAAAAGATGCACTTTCATGAGCATTCCTTGCTTTTACTTTGACAGGAGCTGTTAGTTTTGAATAAACTCCTCTTGGGAGATACAAATGCGAATTACTTCAGATGCTCACACACCTCTGTATACCCAAAAGTAAGCCCCACTGAATACAATGGGACTTACCAAGAGGTATGTCTATACAAAAACCAGGGAGAAACTTCCCCGACTATGAAACAAATACTTTCTGGAGAGTTTACAATACATACTGCATCATCATTATTATGCAGCTATTAAAAGAGAATGTCTCTCTGCAGTCCTAGTGACTTTGAAGGGAAAATACCCATTAATGTGCTCTTGCACGAGTGACCCACCCGCAGAAGCAGAGTTGCGCATTGGGCAGCCCAATCCTAACCTACACTGACCCAGTCAGGCTGCACGGCCTGCATTGTATGTAGCGCAGGTTGGGAGGCAGCTGGAGGTTTCCTTCCAGTAAGGGGATAGTTCCCCTTCAGCCCAAGTAACACCCTAATCTGCCCTATGGGTAGGGGTGTGGTGGATCTGGGTGATGTTTTTCCCAAAATTTCTTGATTAAGACAGCAAATTGCAGTGTGATGTGATTCTACATTCTCATTCTTATTAATTTTAAATGCTTTAAAAGTGACCTAGGTAAATATGTAGGTGATATTGTTTCAGCAGATGCAGCCACAGTATTACTTCTATAGGGAGTGGAAACAGGATGCAGGCATCTTGTTGTCTTGTGTGCTCCCTGGGGCACCTGGTGGGCCGCTGTGAGATACAGGAAGCTGGACTAGATGGGCCTTTGGCCTGATCCAGCAGAGCTCTTCTTATGTTCTAATTGGAAAAGTAATCTATTTTATTTTGTGGAAAATATCTTAAACACCAAAATGCGGTGTTTTGTGTTTTTATTCAAATATTTTAATCCTCAAAAGGCGGTGTTTTGTGTTTATGTGGTGTTTAACAAAAAAAAAACAAAAACCCATCACCCACTACCTGGGGGCTACTTGAATCTCCACCAGCAATTTAGCTGCCAGAGGTCCAATTTAATGAGCGACTATGGGGTTTTTTTTTGGGGGGGGGGCATAACACTGGCAAAATGCATGTTAATAGTTTCAAATGTGAAGAATCACATTGGGAAGCCCACTTTAGACATAACACATGCTCTAACCGTTATTGCAGAAATGTGTGGGTTTTTTTGTCAAGACGTTATAATGCTGTACAATCCCATTATTACATATTGGAATCATTTGTAGCCATCCCTACAATTTCTCATAAAAGTGTCTAAATCTGGTGTACTTACTTTCTATTGGTGCAGATTAGCTAGAAAGTGTCAAAGGTATATGGCTTTGTTCCTTTTATTTACAGCACCACATTTTCAATATCTAGGTTTCAATTTTGTAGTCACAGTGTTTGTAAACACAGTGTTTTGTTTAAAATAGAGCTTCACATCATCAAAAGAAGTTCTAAGACAGCTCATCCACAACTTTATTTGTAATACAAAGAAACAAGGGTACAAGAGTGCATTCAATATTAAAAATGTCGTCACAAGGAAACAGCATTTTTGGAATGCTGTAGTTCTCTGACCTCATTGACACAATTAACCTATATATAGAGAAAGAAGAATGTGTGTGTGTGTGTGTGTGTGTGTGTGTGTGTGTGTGTGTTCATTCTGCATAGACTCCACAAAGCCTGGAGCGACGCACACCAGACTCGGCACGCGCATGCCCTGCAGCCTGGTGACAAACACTGTGGGGGTCAGGCCCCCCTGGCGCCCCCGGGGGGGTGGGGGGTACGTGGGGGGCGCGAAAATGGTCGAAAACGGCCGAAATTGGCGTTGAATCGGTAGTTTCCGGGGTTGCCGAGACAAGCGGCAATGCTCCCGACGCCGTTGGAGTCCGGGTTCAGCTCCCCCTTGGTATGGGGGGCAAGAAGGGGTGCGAAACAGTATGTCTGCCATGGCCTGCTGGAACGCCTGGAGCGATTGTCACCAGACTCGACACGTGCATGCCTTGTGGCCTGGCGACCAACACTGCGGGGGTCAGGCCCCCTAGCGCCCCCAGGGGTGGGGGTGCGCAGGGGATGCCACGTAAAAATGATCAAAAACGGCCAAAATTGGCGTCGAATCCCTAGTTTCTGGGGTTGCCGAGAAGAGCGGCAATGCTCCAGATGCCGTTGGAGTCTGGGTTCGGCCCCTGTTGCCGTGGGGGGCGAGAAGGGGGCGAAAAAAACATCCGCCATGCCCTGCTGGAACGCCTGGACCGATTTGCACCATATTCGGCATGCATATGCCTTACGGTCTGGCTACAAATACTGTGGGGGGGTACGACCCCCCTGGCACCCCCAGGGATGGGGTTGCGAAGGGGGTGCCATGTACGGACCTGGCCACAGTGACCCATGCCCTAGTGACATCAAGATTAGACTATTGCAATGCGCTCTACGTGGGGCTGCCTTTGAAGACGGTCCGGAAATTACAACTAGTACAGAACGCGGCTGCTCGTGTGGTTGCTGGGGCACGTCGGTTTGATTCTGTCGGGCCATTGCTTCGGCGACTACACTGGCTGCCGGTTCTGTTCCGGGCCAAATTCAAAGTGCTGGTTTTGACCTTTAAAGCCCTATACGGCTCGGGCCCAGGGTATTTGAGGGACCGCCTCCTCCCATATAATCCTACCCGTGCTCTGAGTTCATCTGGGGGGGCCCTTTTGACTGTGCTGCCACCAGGAGAGGTGAGAGGGGTGGCGGCCAGGAATAGGGCCTTCTCGGTGGTGGCACCCCAACTTTGGAATACCCTCCCCTTAGAGTTAAGAACTGCTCCCTCTTTGGCGGTATTTCGGCGGGGGCTGAAGACCTTTTTTTTTCAGCAGGCTTTTAGTTGCTGACAGGCTGGCTGGTCTTTGTATTGTATTTTTTGATATTCTGTACTTTTATGATCCGTGGGATGACTGTCTATACTTTTTATATTGTATTTTATATTGTTTTTAATTGCTGTTTTTAACTATGATGTTTTATTTTGTTTTTGTAATGCCGCCTTGAGTGCCTTTTAGGCATAAAGGCGGGGTAAAAATCTTTTAAATAAAATAAATAAATAAATAAATAATAATAAAAATACTCAAAAACGGCCGACATTAGTGTCAAATCCATAGTTTCCGGGGTTGCCTAGAAGCTTGGGATAATTTGTTACCTGGGCAACGCCGGGTAACAAAAAGCTAGTACTTCATAAAACTGTGGACTCCTATTTACAGGATGAATAAATCCCTAACTTTTAAAATAAGAGTTGTAGCCCAGTACATGACACCAACATAATGTAAAAGTCTTCTGTCTCCTAATCCACTCACCTAAAAATATTTTAGTAACTAAAGCAGGCAATTAAAGGCATACCTATATGTGAATTTACATCACAGGACTCTTCCTAGTTTCCTTGTGTTAAAAACAACCAACAACAACAAAACCACCACACCAATTTAGTAAGAGAGACCTGTTTTGGGTTCTTCCTGTACACATTTACTATGGGGTAAAAAGTCTGGCATCCAGCACCTTCAGCTTATTCAATGTGATCTGGACTGGTTGCGTGCATGAATCTCATCTGTCTGTCTGTCTGTCTGTCTGTCTGTCTGTCTGTCTGTCTGTCTGTCTGTCTGTGGCAACTAGATTGGTCATGGCTGAATGCATGGATATACTGATTTAGGCAATTCAATTAAAAGAGCACTTTGGTCCCACTGACATTTAAGCACATGGTTAGGTTTTTACATTCTGCCAGCTAGATGCTTTGCTACAAAATGCAATAAAAGAGGGAGCGGAACCACAGAACTCCTTACATGCGGCCCGCTCCTGCAGGCTCTCCACGTGGTCGCAAGAGCCCTGCAGAGCCCTGCAGCTTGTCTGAGAAGCCCGAGCCACATGCGACTGCTGCGCAGGGCCTGGCAGTTCAGGCGAGGGGCCTGATCCTTGTGCGCGCTGCCAAGCCATGACAAGGCCGGAGTTTGGCCTGCTGCGGAGCTGGCGTGCTTGTCCCCATGGCTGTCGTGGGACGTGACGGAGAACTCCTTCCAGCTGCCCACCGCGCTGAGCTCAGGCACCTCCCTAGCCACCAGCCGAGCGTCATACCTGAGACAGGAGAGGGACCCGAGCAGGCAGGCTCCGCCCCCCCTGACGGGGACAAGCGCCTGAGGCACCTTCTCCCCATTAATATTTAAATACTCAACTGCCATACCGACTAAAATTGAGGGGCCCTCAGCTGTTATTTCCAGCAACTACAGTCAAAAGAAAATGTCTCCTGTGAGCAAGGCAGGACTGCGCCACCCAACCCTGGAACACAGGGAGAAATGAGAACGTCAGCATCTTGGGGTAGCAGAGTTTTGCACTGAGCCAGAAATACAGGTCATTTTACTGTTCAGAGTAAGTATGTACTAAAATGACTGTTATTTCCCTGTTACGCCCCCTTGTCATACCGACTTCATAGGGTTAAGTTAAAAGGGCCAGCCTAACCTCAGGTGCCATGGAGATCCACAGGCCTTTCTCAGGCAGTAGCACAGGGGAAAAAGCCAGCCAGGCCTAAGTAATAGGAAGGGTTCTATCATTTCCCCTCCCCCTCGAATCTAGATTTACCCCTTTAGGGGTTGATTAGGGTGAAATCCCAGCAGATTACCCCAGCGGATTGGGGTGAAACTCCAGGGGATACCAGGGCATGCCTGTACAGACTGACACAATTGCAATATTTCAACAGCAACAAGAACCCCAAAATAGATAAATTATTTGAGAATGGTTAGCTCTGTACATGCTACACATTTGTGAAATTTCTTGTTGTAGTTTATATCCTGCCAACACCTATACAAAATGTATAAGGGGTTCAAAAGCTCACCATTTCATTCTGGATGAATCAATTTAAACTTCCACCCCCAATTCCATACTCACATTCACCAGTGCAGATCCAAATTTTTACTCTGCACATCCTTATTCCAGACGATGAAAATTAAGATCTCTACTCCATCCGTTGAAAGAAGAACCCTCTCTTAACTACACTTTAGCTAGGTATCTGCACTTGAACTCCAAAGGGTGATGAAACTGCAATCTAGTTTTAATTGATCAAGCATACAGTATTTCCCCCCTCTTTTTATGCAATGGAATGTATACAACTTGCCTGAATATGAATGGGGAAGCATTACCTCAGTGGACTTTAATTGACATCTTTAATTGACCTACAGGTTGAAAGAGGATTTGAAGCATCTAAGTGGTATCTTTTAGCTCATAACTGTATGGCGAGTTAAAAAAGAGCAAATGGATGATCAGACAAAACATACAGTGTGTTCCCTTAGAATGTCTACTTGTTTTTAACAAGAGTTATTCAGTTCAAGTATTGTAATATTTCATTTAATTTTCCTTTCCAAACACCCAACCCTTCCTTCCAGTGTCCCCTCAACTGAACATATTTGAATTTAAGTTGTTACTAAAATTATCTGTCTTTTGCACTCTAAGACCTGGGTCACAACCTTAGTTAGGGGCAGGAAATAGTTATCAGGTCACTGACTGGTCAGATGAAAAGGATTTGAAATGCTTCAGTACTCAGGGGCTTATCCTGCCAAATAACTGCAGTGTGCAGTACAAAGTATTTCAACACTTTTCTTCTTCCATCTACAATTTGCGTGGGATACAGAAAAAATGACTTCAGAACTGGAAGAAAAAATTGGGAATTCAGAACTTTTAAACATGAAAGGGTTTGTATTGAACGCTTGACATTCTTCGATAAATAATAAGAATTGTCCTTAGCTGTTGCAGGGTGGAAAAAATCACTCCTATTAATATCAGGAGCCATTAAGCTGCTTACTAAAAAAAAAAAAAATAGCCCAAGCTTTAAAATTTATAGTTCACTGTCAGCTGCATAATAGCTACAATCTTAAGTGGAAAAAAAAATTGTGCAGGATAGTTCTCCATCCTGGGCAGGGAGGACTCTGAGTCACAGCCTGCTGCATGCTGGGCCTTTGACCGTGACAGTTGGCAGCGACTGCGCCTCGCCTCCTTGCTTTGGTGCTGGGCACACTTCTCCTCATGACCCAGGACAGCTGCTCACTAGATTTTTAAGTGATCCTAACCCACTTTCCAGCACCAGGGGAAGGGCAATGCAGCGCCGAGGTAGGGAACAAACGTTCCCTTGCCTTGAGGAGGCCTCCATGACTGCCCCCCCCCCCCAACGGAAGGATGCAGCACAGGCCCCGTTGGCACAGCTAGGTCAGTGCTGTGGTTAGGACTGCACCCTAAATTTCTTTAAGAAAAAAAAAACTATATAAAAAACAACCAACCCAATTACATGGAAAAAAGAAACAGAATGAATGCATAATATAAAAAAAAGACATACAAAAATAAGCCAACTGCCGCTGGCTTGATATTATTACATATTCACATATCATCTGAACATAATAAAATGAAGACAAACCTCACAACAGAATTGAGAAATGCACACGTTCGGTACTAAATATCAATACAGGAACCACTGTTGGTAAGACTATGAAATTAAGCCCACAGAAACAAGTTGGCCCGCTTCCAAAACCTTCTGAAATGTACATGACTTCCACTCCACTGGTTCTATGGACTGCTCCGTCTGTTTTTATCCAAATTATACTTCTGCTTTGTGAAATCTATAAAGGGACCCTGCTGCTTAATTTAAAATTTCTTTTCTCCACTTCTCTCAACCACATTGAGCCCAAGCCTAGCCATATCTATTCAGAAGTAAATTCCACTGCAGTCAACGGGGCTTACTCTCAGGTACGTTTCGATAGGACATAGTCATAGTTGTACTTTGTGTCATCTTGACTAACTTCCATGAACAACTGCTGCATCAAAACTGGGGCTAAAGGAAAAGGATCTTTTCCCCTGATTCAGCATTGTTAACATGTCCCCCAAAAGATCACAAGGGTCAATGACCATTTGAAACAGGTGCTCACAAAAACAGTACACAGTAGGTTGGGGTTTTTTTTCCAGACACATTCGATTATAGGACACTTCCATCATATGTGAATACAATCTGCTCATAGTTGCTTGCATCCCCAACAACTGTTATCCCAATTACTATAATTCTTATTCAGCCTTTAAGAGATCAGATACCGCTGAAACAATATTTTATGGATTTTTTTTTCTGATATCAACAAATAGAGAATAAACAGAGGGTTGAGACATGCTGATTTTATAGTCAGAGATGCCTCTGGGCTATATACATAAATGCTGCTTGTACCACCACCACCACCACCACCTAGACTTTGCTATTGCGAGCATCACATCATTGCAGGGGGGAGAGAAGAACAAACTGGGCAGTGGGCAGATGGCAGCCACTTGCAGTGTCCTCATGGACTCCCTGAAGGGGACTCAGGGAGCTCTAGGACTCCTTGGTGCATGCTTTGAGAAATGCTCCTTCAGAGATTGTCAGTTCTCTTTCTAGCCGTCGGCAAGGATTCAACTGAAAACCGGCAGTGCTGCCCAGTAACATGAGTCGATAGGGAACAAGTTTGGCTTTCTATTGTTAATGCATACCACAGCACAAGAATGGTCAAGTAAGATGGTGCTATATTCCGAACGTGGTACATGGCTAGCCCAATCCTAAACTGCCCTGGCACCTGGAGGAACAGTGGGGCCAAACTGGCCGCCGCTCTGTCCTATGGGACCGGGCGGCTGCCGGAATCTCCTTGGGGCAAGGGAGGGTTTGCTCACTCACCCTTGATAGAATGCAGCGGGCAGCAATGGGTTTCCTTGCATCGGCACCCACTAGTTAGCAGGCATAGAGCCGAGGAGACCCATGTTGGCCTTTCTGGTCAGGGGCACAGGATTCAGCAGCAGAGTGCTGCTGCTGTCTTCACCCCCTCCCTGGGCCTGATCCTCCCCCACCCTGTCCTGCACCCTCCCTGCCTTCCCCCCACTCTCCCTGACAAACCTCTCCACTGCCTGGCAGTAAACCATACTCCCCGGGGCTCCCACGGGGAGTCCTCCAGGTGCTGAGGCCTAGTGCCGACTGGCAGGGGCCTCAGTGCTAGTGCTGCGGCCTCAACGCTGGTGCAGGAGTGCCTTATGGCACTTTTGCCATGGCCGCTGCTGAGTCCCAAGTTTCAGTCTCTCCAATACTTCAAGGTGCCACATTCTAACCTGTCAAATGTTTTTTCAGTGCTGAGGACTGTAAAAACAGCGTCATAATTCCACTATGAGCCTAGCATTAGGTAATAGGTAATATCAATGATCTGACATTCTCAGAAAACAATAACCTAGAAATAAAAGCAGTTTGTTATAAATGTACCGAGCTGGGAACACATCTATGAATCCTTTTCGGGTACACCGATTCCAAGTTCTTGTAGTGTTCGCTTAAAAGCTAAATAGGACGATACGATGCTGCTGGATCGTTGTTTAAGAACAGAAGGCAGAGATGAAAACGGGGCTGCCCCTGTTGCCCATGCACCCCCTTCTGGGCCTTGCACTGGTGGCAGCTCTCTGCAGAAAGCAAGCAGCCCACCTCGTACGCTGACAGATAATGAAATCCATCAGCATACAGTGCCCATGCGAGTGGGCCATTAATCACCTACTGGGGAACGTGCATATGCAACCAGAAATCTATACCTTCGTTTCAACAGACCAGAGCAGAAGTAGCCTCCTCCTCACCTGCCCAGCTTGGTGAGTGAGGAGAAGGAGGGGTGAGGCAGAGCACAGTGATCTAGAACCGGCCTTCTTTTCTCTGACCTTCTGCTCCAGCACCATCTCTTCTCCCACCAGCCCTGTTTGAAACCAACAGGGCGGGCAGAGCATGCTGGGAGCACTGCTGGCATGTTCTGCCCATCCTCCTTGTTTCAGCAGGCCTGGGTGAATCACGAGGGAGGAAGTGGTGAGAGCGAGTGGGACGCGGATCAGAGAGCTGGGTGAACTGGTTTTGTGATCAGTGGAGCTGGCGAGCAGACCTATAGCGCTACTTGCCAATTCACTGCTCAAAGAGGCCACATCAGTCACCTGCATTGGCTAGGTCGGCTCCAGATCAGAGATTCTCATGCAGATTCCCAGGACTGGCTGAGATCGTCGCAGGAGGACCAAGCCAAAGGCAGCCAACCAATTGCCATTACAGCACTTTTATTTCCCGCTTTACTTGCCATTGCTATAAACTCTTGCAAGTCAGAAACCCATTTCATTCTACTGTGAGTCACCAAGAGTTCTAGTAATAAGCCCCAGTAAATCCCTAGCAGCATTCAGTAGCACTCCTGTGTTCTCAAAGTGGAACAGAGGAAGGAACCATGGAAAGTACATGTTTTGTGGTTTCAAATCTTAAAAGCTGAATATCATGCTATTCACCCCTGCTAACTGGGCAAAGATGCACCTTTTAAAGCAGAGTCCTCTTATATTTAGCAGGGGAAGAACAAGTGTCCCTCTTCACCCCAGCGCAGTGTCTTTTCTAGTGGCTGGTGTCTCTTCTGTATTTTTCTTTAGATTGTGAGACAGGGAACCATTTCTTGATTTACTTTAATATGTAAACTGCTTTGTGAACTACCGTTATTGAAAAGCGATATATAAGTGTGTCAAATATAAGTGGTACGTGTGTGTCAAATACGTGCTGGAAATGTAAGATCGTGAAGGTTCCTTTTATAATAGGTGGTGGACTTGTAATAAAAGCAAGAAAATATTGGATACAGATTCATAAAAAGGTAAAGGTTTCCCCACGACCGAATGGTCTAGTCGTGACCGACTGTAGGGGGCGGTGCTCATCTCCGTTTCAAAGCCTGTGAGCCAGCGTTTTTGTCCGATCATGGTGGCCAGCATGATTCTACGCCGTAGCGCACGGAACGCCGTTACCTTCCCACCAAAGTGGTCCCTATTTATCTACTTGCATTTTAGGTGCTTTCGAACTGCTAGGTTGGCAGGAGCTGGGACAAGCAACGGGAGCTCACTCCGTCACGCAGTCTCGAACTCCCAACCTTGCGGTTGAAAGCCCAGCGACAGCGGATTAACTCGCTGCGCCACCACGTCCCTACAGATTCATACACAGATGCAATTTTAAAAGTGAATATACAAATGAAACCAGAAACATTTTTTGTTCGGTATGTTGGATGATTGTGTGGAGAAGAACTTTGAAACGTTATTTTTATATATGATGACAGCAGCAAGAATACTATATGCACAACATAAAAATACTGCTGGTTGAAGATTTTTGAACTAGCAGAAATGGATAAACTTATGATTCTAATTAAGGCAAAATCAGTAAATACATTTATAAATAATTGGAAGCCACTTATTGTTTTCTTGCAGGAGAAAGAAAAAAATGATAAAATGGTTAGTGAATTTGGATATTAGAGAAATGATGGACAAAAGGGAGACATGTTTTCTCAAGAATAGCTGAAAGAGACTTTCATTTTGTGCTATGCAAGACTGGAGTGGATGCTTGGTTTTAATGAAAATGATATACTATATGCTTGGAGTAATTTATGGATAATTTTATCTGTTCAAGTTTTAGTTTTTGAGGGTGCGTTAGTTAAATAATGAATAAAATATATAAAAAAGTATATATAAAAATATATAAATATATAAATATATATATATATATATAAATATATAAATATATATATATATAAATATAAATATATTTATATAAAAATATATAAATAAGTACTGTATTCTTAATGATGCTATTCACAAGCAAGAACGGATCAATTCATCTTCCAATTGAGCAGAAACATTGTGCGACTCCATGAAACGCTGAGGGAAAATACATCCATTTTGTTCAAAGCAGAGAAGTTCTGGAATGGAAATCGACAGAGTGGGGGCTAATGGAAGCATCAGACAAGCATTACAGACAGCCAATTTAGTGAGCTTTGACTCAAGCTGCACGACGGTATTCTATTAGCACTATTAACATTGCATGAACGTGTTTCATTAGTTGACTTATAACCCAATCCTGCAGCAATGTGACTTTTATTCTGTAGGATTTTTTAAAAAAAATCTTTTTGTTATAGATGGGCAGGAGATGAGAAAATCAGGCCCAGATTTCATGTGTACATCTGACTTTCGCCAATAAGAAAGCGGACCATTTCAGCGATGTAACTGAAGCTCCAGCGCGTGCACTGCAAGGGCCCTGCAGTCCTTTACCCCTTTGCCGAGCACGGCTGTGGTGAACTGGGTTTGCACTCTGCCAGCAAAGCAGCCCTGACCCATGGAGAGCACTCCTTCAGATCAACACTGCCTCGGGCTTTGCTGCGTTCTCCAAGAAGTCTTACATTTCAGGCATCAAGTTGAATTTCTTCTGGAGATGATTAACCCAAACCCATGACAGATTTTTTCCAAGATATCCAACTCCTTATGTTTATTTTATCCTGGCTCTTTTTGGATGTACTGGACACAAGTAACCTACTCATTTTACATGTTAAAGGGCTGGTGGAGAGCCATTAATTCCTTAAAATGAGAAAATATTTCAATGTGCAGGGCTCTGCTGTGTGAGCTCACACTAGATAATAAGAACCAAAGATGGAAGACTCTGATTCTTGAGCAAAAGATTCTCTTCTGTATTGGAAGAGGATTGAAAAAATTTACATTTCATCATATTCTGCAGCAGAAACTTTGGAGAAATGCACGGTGCTGTCATGTTAATCACTGTGATACTACAAGGGCCAGTTCTACTTCTATGTCATCTGGTACACAGGATTGAAAGGAATCAAGGATGCATTGCTAATTTTAGGTTCTAGATTTTTGTGAGCCATCAGATCCAAGTACAAAGATTCATAAGCAAGCAGCGCTTCAGAGGAAATTATGAATTTGATAGCAGTATAGCTCAGGAGTCTAATTACTGAAGTCTGAAAACAACAGCCGTAAGCAACCATAATACCTTTATTTGCCCTTTGGATTGATGCACAGCCCAATCCTGTGCTGCAGGGCTACCAGAGGAGCAGCGGTGCCACAATGGTCACTGCTGCTTCCTGTGGGAATGGCGGCAGCCACTGGGGTCTGCTTGGGAGAAGGGGACTTGGCCCCCTTCCTTGAGAAAAGCTGCGGGCCCCACAATGGGGCTATTCCAGTCTCTGCCTGCCTCCTGCCACCCCCAAAACTCACACCGCTCATCTGCGGTAACTATTACGATAGTTGGGCTGTGGTGATGGCTCCAGGGTGATAGCCCCTTCAGTGGTGCCACGAACATGCTTTACAGCACGCTTGCGACACTTTTAGCTGGCAATACAGAAGTATCACTGGCGAAAAGGGCCAAAGGATCGGGCCCACAAGAAGTCCAATATGCTTAGATGTGAGCCTCAAACCGCCTGAAACCATGTTATTGGGGTCATCTCATACACTCTCCCATAAAGTTCTTAACTTTCATCCAGTGATAATGTAGACAACTCACACTATGTGCTATAACATGTTTTTAATATCTACCATGGTATTCACATCCTAAACCTTACACACATTGCAATCCAAAATTGAATTTAAACAACTGGAGGACTGCAACAGTGAACATGCCTCAAACAAAAGAGGGAACAGCTCCAAATGAGCTGACAAAATGTTTGTATTGCAATTCCAGCACAAGGTCTTGATCATGTTTTTTTGGGAAGCAAGATGGTTTTATTTTGTACTCGTTTCATCAAAATAAAACTGTTTAACAAGTATTACTAAAAAAGAAAGAAGGTAGACTGAAGCTGTAGGGTCGGGAGTAACTCAAACTGGTTTCAGTAAGATTTCCAACAGGAGAGGCCCAGGGATTCAAATTAGCAAAATGTTATCCTATGACTTGCAAAACCTGACTAGTGTGAGATCCTTTTTTACCTAGCGGGTAATTAAGAGCCAGGCAAAGACACTAGGCTGAGTTCCTGGTAGCCTTGCCTCACTTTGTCTGCCAAGCACAAGAGCTAATATTATCCACATCTAGGCTTGTTATTCCTGAAGAAAACTCTGGAACCGAAGCACCCACTCTCCTGGATAGCTCACCAGCAAGTTCTCATCTTAGATTAGACCTTGGCATTCCTTGTTCAAGTCCCCAAGCACCTTCGAAGTTGCACCTAAGATCACCAAGTAGCTGATATAACAAGATGGCCCCTTTATTGATAGGCAACCATTTGTCACTGGCATGTAGGCCACATAATGGTGCTTCTGTCTTAAGAAACATACTTGTGCACGCCGAAGGATGGAAGAGTGGTGGTTTAGCACTGCAGTGCTGCTGCAGGTGTCATCTCAGAAACCACACGCAAGCAAGAGGCGGTCTCGTAATTACCTTGCTTAAGACACAGATGGCAACCATTAATAGCTGGAAGCTTTTGACATGAGGACCCTGACATTCTTAGGATCCTAACCAACCATGTGGTCACTCAAGAAAACGAGTACATTTCCTGATGGAGATTGGACAGTATTTGCAGGGCTCAAAAGTCTCCTGAAATATCTTCCCAACAAGTATATCTGTAAAATTAGCAAACCTCTCATTTATTACAATGTCAACCTGCCCTTCTTCCAGGGAGACACTAGTAACATAGATGATCTCTCTTCACTCCCCTCATTTTATTATCACAATACCCCAGTTAGGTACATTAGGCAATAAATGGCTTACTGCTCAATCCTATCCAGGGGCTGCACTGCTGGAACTTGTGTTCCGACAGTGCAGGGTGCGTCCTCGTGGTGCAAAAAGCAGGCCATTGCTGCAAACAAGTGGGTGACACTATGTGAATAACGCTGGTTCTTCCAGAAGCAGTAAATTGGCATGGGAGTGGGAGGATTGGGGAGAAGATTAGAGTGGGGCCTGGGGTCATGTGTTGGGGAGGGGAGGGGCAGTTAACAGTGGCAATGGTGCTGCCAAAGTTCTATGCCCCATGTCCAGCCTCGCCACATTCCACTGAGTCCACTCAGACTTGCAACAGCCAAAGAGCTCTCGAGGACTTGCAGCTCGAAGAAGACCCATTTGACCACTGTATGGCAGAGTAGGCAAGTTCAAACTTCTTTTACTTCTCTGTTGTGTCATGGTCCCCGGGTGGCCCACAGGATGCAGCAGAAGCTGTGTCAGTGCCCCTGTGCCATGCAGGCTGGCCAAAACTGGACTGGGGTCTAAATCATGCACAGTGCAAGCTTATGCGTAAGTCCCACTATGTTCAATGGTAATCCCACTATGTTCAACCCTCAGGTAAGTGTGCATAGGATTGCAGCCTCAATGTGCTCCAATGGTTAAACTGGGAGGTGAACCTGGGTCTTCTCAGCCCATGTCTCCACCTACGATACCACACAGGTTCTTTGTATTGCAGTTTGAAATGTGACACCACAGAAAATGACTACAATGACTACAGCCTTGTCATCATATCTGTGCAGACAGGAAAACTGCCACATGCAAGTTGGTGCCTGGCACACATCCCAACCAATCAGGGATTCACAGCTCTGTGATAATGACATCGACTGGGGATTCTCTACCCTGCTAACCCTGCTAACTGGGCAAGAGGCACTTTTTCAAGTGGTGTCCTCTTATATTTAGCAGGGGGAGAGCAATTGTTCCTCTTCACCCCAGCACAGTGTCTTTCTCGTGGCTGTTGCTGGTGGTGTTCTCCATTCTTTTAGATTGTGAGCCCTTTTGGGACAGGGAGCCATTTAGCTTTATTATTACTATTTCCCTGTAAACCGCTTTGTGAACTTTGTGTTGAAAAGCGGTATATAAATACTAGTGATTGATTGATTGATTGATTCTGCACCAACAAGCAAAAGCACTGGTGGCAAAAGCATCAGCCAAGTTGCACACTGTTCCCGCATGGAAGATTGCTCTGATCCCTATCTGGTGCAGAGGCATTTCTACAGGGATGGCAAATCTCTAAGTGTTGCAAGAAGCCTTACCCTGTCGTGTAAATCCCTCCTCTCCCTTGCTGCTGTAGCCAGTAAGCAACGCCAAGATGTTGCTGTTCCCTGTGAGGATTGGCTACACGGTGCAGAAGAGGAGTGATTTCCACTGCAAGGTAAGGCTTCTTGCAAAACTTAGAGCTTTGCCATCCCTGTAGAAACGCCACTGATATGGTGTGAATGTCTGGCAAAGGCAAGCATTGGCTTTCCTATAATTCATATGAGCTGCACAACATTTTGCACCACGCCCCTTTATGGCAGTTGAGCTGACTTCCTGGGTGGACCAAGACAGCTTCAGCAGAATCAGGGTGAGGTCAAGGCTGTGGAAGGATGCCTTGGCACCTCTCTTGAGCTGTCAGTGAGCCACTGATGCATTGTTTCAAGGACTGTCTGTGCTATTACAGTAGACAGCTGGAATCTGTCAGAAGGTCTCTGTATGGATCTTCATAGAAAACAAGTTTTCATAACTGTTGATTGCAATATGTTTTGCATTATTGTTAGTATTATTATCCTTCCCCATTCAGCAAATGGAGAAAAGGTGCAGTACATGGTATATTTGTGGGGATGTTCATATCCACTGACAGCACTGCCCCATTATGTATATATTGCATAACAATACTTTACACACAAACTAGTTAAACACCAGCATCTCACATATGCCACTGACATTATATACTGAGGAAGGATTCCACATCATTTCAATCCTTCTATGCTTTGGGGGTATGAACCAACTCCAAAGGGGTGTAGATTTTTTATAATATTTTTATTGCTTTCCTGTGATACTTCATATGTTCTATATTCTCCTAAGACAAAGAGATGGGTTGTTATGGGATGAATCCCAACTCTGCATCCCTTCAAGTCTTCCTTTTCTTTTCTTTTTAAAAAAATGTTTTTATTAAAAAGGCACTCAAAACAGTTAAACTAAAATTAAAGTCAATATAGGAAAATGAAACACTTTACATCCAAGGTATTTGTGGGTGGGGGTGGGATTTAATGATCTCAATATGGTGCGAACTCTCCTTCAGCAATGAAATAGCTATTCTGTGCTGATGCAACAGTTACTACGGTGATGTCAATCATTCGCACTTAAAAACAATAATACCTGCAGATTTTGGAAAGGAAAAGTTCACGAGAAGGGTAACAGGGGTCTGTAAGACCCCACATACACTAACACTAGAAAGTCATTGCAGATTTCAGGTACCACGGCTGTTTTTGTACTATAAACAATAATCCTTAATACAGGCCTGCCCAGGTAGCCACTGGGGTTCCATTCTGGAACCCCCCCCCCCCATGGATACCTGAAACTGTGGGTACTGGGGATGCCTTTTTTAAAGATGGAAGCATCAGTGGTTTTGTTGCAACAAGGTAAAAAAAGAAATTTGTTGAAAGTTCCTCTATCCTTTTAATATGCATCCAGTATCAAAGCTATCCATGGATAACTGAAACCGTGGATACCAAATCAACGGATATCAGGGCACGCACACCTGTGCAATTATGACTAATTTGGGGTCTATTTGAGCACAATATTTGTTTAGCAAAGTGCTTTTTGCAAGTTGGGGAGATGTCATGGCCAAGCATCTCATCGATGACTCCAGAACTCGCTAGCACATGAAAGGCAGGATTTGGCTTTTTGTGTGTGTAAATGCAAACAAGCAGGACAAAAAGTATGGACTACATACAGTGAACAATATCAGCAAGCAACCAAAGCAACTGTCATTGAGGTTGACTCTAAACAGCTGCTTGTGTTGAGCCAATCCTGTAACGATGTGCCAAAAAAGATAATGGCAAGAATTTGCAGTGCTTTTGTCCAGACTGCTTAAGCCAGTATTTCAGGAGCATATCGCAGTGACTGCCACTGATCATTTTCTATGCTGGGCAGCCCAATCCTCACATAGTGATGCAGAGGTGCCGGTGCAGGCCATGCTGCAGTGCATTTTTGGCTGCTGGAGCTTGGGGTAAGGGACATTTGTTCCTTTGCCCCAGGGTAAGCCCCAGCTGCAGCTTGGACCTGCACCAGCAATATCACTGGCCCAAGTCCACATTCATCCATGCAGGCAGATCAGGCCCGGGCTCTCGATTTGGTGTGTGCTGCTGCTGCTGCTGCTGCTGCTACAGCAGCCGAACCTGCCCCCTCCTGGCCCAGCCCTGATCAACCCCTTCTCTGCCCCAATCCACCTCCTATGCAGGGCTTACCTACTCCGGAGGGCCTCTGCTGCTCCACCAGCACACCCCAGAAGGCTCCAGCCTTCTCACCTGTGCACCGGCTCTCTGGACTGCTGCAAAATGCTTTACAGCACTGTTGCCGCAGGTGGCAGAATGCATGTTCTACTGGAGCAGGCCTTCATTACGATTGGGCCATAAACCGTTGCTAGTATTTGAGAAGCATGTAGAAATTAGGGTCCGAGACTTTCTCGCTTGTTCGTTTGTTATAAAAATACACGTATGAAAACAACTTACATCCACCTCCTTGTGCCTTCTGAGGATGCCTCAGTAAGTGATTTGTACACCATATTAATGGCCACAAGTGCATCTCTTTAAGTTGGTCCCCAATACAAAATAAAATACCCAAACAAACAAGCACCATCTTACGTGAACAGTAATAATTAATACATGCTATTCTTCCTTTGTTGCAAGTTGCAAACATATAAGGAGCCTGAAAATCCACAGGCTAGTTACACAAAAATACGGGGAAGAAATACTGTGAACTTTTTTTCATGAAGTCTGAGTAACCATTTACGATAGTACATATTTTAAAATTTATCCTCTGAAAAGGTATTTCGGCAGAAAGGGGAAAAATGCAATATTTATGTAAAGCAAGAAGCTCAATTCAATGTATTTAAATAGTGCAGGGTTAATATGCCCGCCAAGCTGTCTCACCGTGCTTTGGGCTAATACACTATGAAATCTGAAATACTGAAAATCAGGAGGATTGGAACAAGATGTCAGCTCAGAATAATGTTGGCACATTATTAATCCCAATCAAAGTTCATTTTTACTGCAATCAATTTAGTGAACTTCTCTCAGCATATTTACATTTTATGTATTTTAACATTTTATGTTTATTTTCTTCCAAAGACGCATTGTATTTGTTGTTAGAAGCAGCATGCTTAATTGTGGAAACTCTGAAATATAAATAAGATGCTAGACAATAACTTTCACCAAACAAGTTAGTCACCTAAGCCTATCAATAAAACATCAAAAAACCCTTGCATTTATCATTGCCAGACATAATTTTGTATGCATTGTGTCCTTTTATTTCTTTTCTATATTGTGCCAGGATCTGTTTTAACACCAACAATTCTCTATTACACCAACCAAATGGCAACAAACAGTCAAGAAACATACCAGATATTTAGACGCCTGATCCCTTACAGTTTTTCACTACTGTGATATGTTCCAGTTTAACAAAAACTCAGAAATGTTCTAATTGTTTCACTTCCTAGGGCATCCCCTTTCAAAACTAGCAATCGTTTTAACAGATAACATATGTGTGCTTGCTGTTGATGTTAAAATCCCCCCATTCCTGACTTTAAAGGAATAAAGAAAACATATTTTGAATGCAGATATCACTGCATTGAGTAACACTGGGGTTTAAAATTTCCACTTGAACACTACCTATTGAGGAAGGTATGAGTGCGTGCACGTGTGTATCAAAGCACTCGAGAATTGGCATTAAAGCTTTTGTCACTATCAGCCCAAAGCAAAGAATCTTAAGGAAACCGATTCACACATCTGAACTATTTCCATAATTCTGGAAGATCTGAGCCAAAAAATAAATATAAAATGAAACTCCTGTGCATACCTTCAAAGTAACTAGGTTTTTCAGTCTGTGCCTTCTTTGGTGGTTTCATAGGGGGATGTTTATTTTCATTGTTTTTGAACGCCAGGCGCACAGCTGGGTCTAGACGACAAGAACAAGTTAAAATCAAAAGGTCAGATCTTGCTCATTCATTCCGTAAAAGAAGTATTCGCCTTTTAGCCATTTATTAAAAGAAACAGAATATCTTCTGTAGGTTTTACATTAGCAAGGAAAAATATACTATTTCCATTATTGAAGAGTTAAAAAGATAAAAAATAATGCACTTTGATTTAAGTGATATATTTTAAACATTATTCTATGGTCTAATGTAAAGGAAAATGACAATTAGAATCTATATACAGTATTTGAAATAACACTTGAGTCTTCTATTTGGAAACTGCATTGCCTATGGAGAAATTAAAAAATACAGACTGAAAACTCTGTAACGGAACCAACCAGTTGAGCATGTCAAATTTTTTAATCAAAGTCTCTACATTAACATGAAAATTAAAGATACCTTATTATTTGGTGCTAAACTTGGAGATTTATATTGAACCGAAACCGTCTTAAAATAATACAACCTCTACACAGCAGACCATTTGTCAAATCTAGTAAGGGCAATCTGCCTATAGAAACAGGCTCCTGTACATGATCACCATTCTGAATACCCTTTGCGCATACAGGAGTGCTCTAGGTCATCACCCCACCCCACCCCTTGCACCACCTATCACCTGAAGTGTGCGCGTTGGGATACATACAGATTGTACTATTGGCTCCTTGTGGAATGCTTAGGGGGAGAAGGAATGACTGCATTTCCTGACTTCCGCCTTAAGGTGATCAGTGCTGTCAAACTAAGCAGTACTGTATAGGCAGCTCGTTGCTATGCTCAAGGACTTCTAGCTAAGGTCCATGGCATTAATTCATTTGGACTTACTAAAGCCCTCTTCACAAACACAGACAGCTACACGGGAACCGTTTCTCCATAAGGCAATTCTAGATATGCGAATGGAGCCAATGTGAATGGGTGTTTAGTTTCATTGGAATCAGTGGAAATGTCATATCTGTGACACAGATTTACCTGGATCACAGATCCACATCTAATCAGATTACGTTTTGGAAACAGGAAGAAAATTAATGGAATATTAACTAGAAAATTAACAGCCCAATCTTAACCGGCATTGGAGCAGGCAAGCTGGCGGGCCTGTGCTATATCCAATGCAGGTTTGGCTGCCTCTGGAGATCACCGTGGGGGCAAGGGGATGCTAGTCTCCTTACCCCGGTGTAAGCCCCAGCCACCCCTACAGGGCTGCTCCGATCTGCACCTGCTATTCAGCAGGCGCAAGTCCAAGCAGCCTACAGCAGCCCAGATTGGGGCTGCACAGCCCAGGGATAGTAGTTGGGATCCGGCCTAATGGCCCGATCCTGGCTCCCCCCTCCCTTGGTCACCCCTCCCACTTTCCCCCCGTCCTGAAAAGCCAAACACTGGCCAAACCCGGCTGGGGTGGGAGCATCTAACTGGCACCCATCCGTGGCATTGCTGGGCCGGGCCATTACTGTCTGCATCGGCCCAGTGCCCGTTCCACTAATGTGGACGTGCTTTACGACACGTTTGTGACAGCACTGGGCTGAAGCAAGAGCCTGGCGTCAGCCCAGCGCCTCTTAAGGATGGTGCCCTAAGATTGCTATCCTAACCAATTATTGGACATTAAGTGCCAGTAATTATTGGACATTAAGTGCCATCTCAATCAACGGAATGTAATTTTTTTTTTAAAAAGTGTTTAGGATGGCAAAAATTAGGCAGACTAAAAATACACAGCAATATTGCATATGTTGTTATATACTAGTCTTAATGTAGGAGAATCAATAGGTTTTTACAATCTGGTTGTGACAGTGGCCTCCCTGTTGATGATAATCTTGGCAGAGAATTTATTTTGGACAGTTTTAAGCTATAATACATATATGCAGTAAGGACTTGTTCTTTTGTGAACAAAAAAATAATGGTCAGAACATGCATTATTGGTGTCGCAGTGAAAGCCAGAAACGGCAACAAATACTGTGTGGACTCAGACTTCTGACGTTCTCAATTTTTCTAACAGTCATTTTAAAAATTAATTATAGATCCCATGGTTTTCAAGAAAATCTTGAAAGTGTGATGGTAATAATGAAAAAGGACGAACATGCAGTAGAACGTGCAAAATAATCCTAAATGTATGATTTGCCTGTAAGCTCTCATGTTAAGACTTATCAAGGGCTGACTTAGTTTTTTCAAAGTATCAATCAATCAACGGTATTTATATACCACTTTTCAACATGAAGTTCACAAAGCAGTTTACAGGCAATAAAGTTAAATGGCTCCCTAGCTAAAAAAAAAAAAAAAAAGTAGAACACCCCCAGCAACAGCCACTGAAAAGACACTGTGCTGGGGTGAAGAGGGACAATTACTCTCCCCCTGCTAAATGTAAGGGCACTTGAAAAAGTGCCTCTTGCCCAGTTAGCAAATGAGTACAAGTTCAGAATGAGAATACTCATAATAAATACAAAGACCTTACCAATAGTAGTTTAGTAGCTACAATGTGCATGAATATGACATTTAGATTAATTACAAGCAGTGTAAGAAGCAGTCCTAAGGCTCAGAATTATATATGTACAAGTAAACTTAAGTGAAAAAGTTGCCAATCCACCCTCTTGTGCAGGTGTTCAAGCCTGTTCTTTGCACTCAAATCTTCCTGCTCTTTCATCAATATCTGCATTTCTTGATTAGTGCCAAAAGAACACAGAGAGCTGTCTTTCTACTGATGGAAACAGACTATTGGTCCACGAAGCTAGCATTTTTAGTTCTGGCTGATTCCGGCTTTCCAGATCTCAGCCAAAGGTCTTTCTTGAGATTGCTACACAAAATCCCTTCACTCAGTGCTTCCCATTACTTCCTACAAGGCAGTTGGGAGTAATGGAAGTGTGTGCGGAGGAGGGGCTCTTGCAGCAGGGGGAGAGGGTTTTTTGTTCTACTTACCTCTGTGTTGTGAACAAAGGAAGCTAGGCCTGGATCTGACTCCATTTTTGTAATTGCAGGCCCAGCCTCCCCTCCACATCTGGTGGGAACCAAGCTCAGAGAGCTCCTGAAGTTGTGTAGTCTGGCACTTGATGGCCGGGAAAGTCAGACAACAACTTCGAGAGCAGAGAGCATTGTGGGCCCAAGGACAGCTCGTTAGCTGAAAAACAACAGTAGCTTTGAACCTCGGGGGGGGGGGGGGGAGGGTAGGGAGGGAACCATGGCTTCGCAATCCAAAAGAGAACAACCAGGTTGAGGAACCAGGTGAGAGATAGGGCTAGTTAGAAGTTAGGCAAACAGCTTTATTATTGTGCACTGGGTTTTTCAAGTACTTTCAAGTTGTGCATTTCTTGTGCCTTTGTAGTGAAACCATTAGTCTGCATAAACTTCAGCTATTCCGGTCTAGCCACTGGGCTTAGCTACCCAAGGGGTTACTTAGATACGTAATTGGGCACAAGTAAAGTCTCCTGGACCACTGGGGGGTTGCCAGTGGTCAGGAGGGAACAAGCTCCACCACCCATGGTCTCGGGGGTGTCTGGTGGGTGGATGCCAAACCCCGGGGACCATGATACTCTGCCAGTTCCAGTCTCTGGGTTGCGCCTCCAAAACAGTAGAAAACAACAACTGAAAAGCATTTCCTGGTTTTGACTGAAAACATGCACGTCACCCGGTGCAGCTGCACCTCCCCGCACCCTTCTAGCGATGCCACTGGCCAAAATGTCCAATATCTTTTGCCACAGGGAATTGGTTTGTATAAAGGTGCTGACATTCATTAGGTCCAGTATGGAATGCAGACTATTGTCTCTTTGAAGCACTGGGTATTCCACCCAGTTGAGGAACTTGGTGTTCCACTTGCACTAGAACTGTGCACGGGGTCTTCTGACTTGAGTGCAGGGACAGAATGCTTGACAAAGCTCCAGAAGTGTCTCAAGTCAACTCTATGCGCACACAGAATGCCACTACACCTGATCGCACAGTGCACAGAAACAAGAACCAGACAAATGGTCTGCATCTGCCAGGTTATTGCTAAAAACACGTTGCAATCACCGGTGTTCGAAGTCGGCGAGATGCATTATAGACGATTGCTTAATTAGAGGCTCTCATTCTTTACACATGGGAATATTTTAACATTCTGCCAGTTATCCTTGGCTGCAAAATGTTCTGGTATCATGCCCACGCTTTTCCTATTATCTCATACTAGTGAAAAGTAGTCAGTGTGGACACAGTAGATGAATAAATCACAGCACACATTTGGTATGGTTAAACTGTGGCCACAACTTATTTAACTGCTTGAACAAACATTCATAACTGTAATGGATTAAAGCAGAACAGCCTTCTGAGCCATTATGTGCAAGCATTGGTCTTGCAAACTAATCAGACACTGGCTGTCTGCAACACAGACAGCATGGAAAGCTAACCTGCAAGACTGGAGTATTTGCCAGAAACAAATTTCCAATCATGCAAAAAGTGAACTCGGGAAAGGAATTCAGACATGCAAGTGGGCTGGGTCACCTTTTTACTAATTTGGAGCTCAGACGTATGCTCGATAGATGGCCTGGAGAAATACCCCACAGTGGCACTGGGTAAAGTTTCCTTTGAAGTGGGGAAATACTGCACAAAACCAAAGTCCATTTCAGTAAAACAAACATACATGATTTAGTGAAAAATGCTGGCCTCCAAATGCCTGGCAAGCTGGGTAGATCAGTGGCAGGACTGGGGGCAATGACGTGTTGTCACTGTGCTTCGACTTGTGCGGGCCATGGAAGAAATAACCCTCCCCTTAGGCTAGTTGCCTGGTCTACCAGGATACTGCCTAGCTGGGTTGCTTGTGGCTCTAACAGCCCAATCTGGAGCTGCTTGGACACCATGGCTGCAGTAGTAGCCAAACAGCCACCACTGCATCCAGCTGCAGCCACTGGGGTCTCCTGAGGTGAAGGGTACGTTGTCCCACTGTGGGAGGTGGGGCTCTCCCAAGGGGACAGGGACCTCTCTGGTGGCTAGTTCACTGGTGGGTAATCGAGCAGCCCAGGCCAAGGCAGCGGTTAAGATCTGGCAGTGGAGGTCACCACCAGTCCCACCCCCGCTCCGCCCCTCCTTCGCCCAGTTCTGCCCTCCCTGCCCACCCAGAATCATGCGATGGGGTAAACCTCACTGCTCGCTGGCTCTGCAGGGGTGCCTCCGGGAATGCAAGGGGGGCACAGAGTCAGCATGGGCAGTAAGACCTTACCACCTGCACTGGACATGCCTTATGTACGTTTGTGACACCAGTGCAGGTGGTACGTTCATGCCGCCTGCACTGAACCGGATCGGATCGGGCCCCGAGAGCAATATAAGTAGGGCAGTAAAGAATGAGCAGCTTCAATGAAGCTCTAGCTAGACAATCACAGAGCTGCATCGTTCCTCCACAGTTTTCATTCAGTATGCTGCAGTTCCTTTTATTACACTGCAGTGGACCACAGGAGGAAGCCAGGATCCAAGATTATAGGTGTATTACTGTTGATCTAGAGGAGGGAAAACTGTGGATGCCACCTAGTAGTAGTTAGTTATAATACTAATGTCTGCAGAATTATTTTTCCCCCCCTTGGGTGCCAGGTGGTTCAGATTCAGTTCTGAGTCAGTTGATATGCCTACGTGTAATTGAAATCAGTGGGACGTGCACACCCAGCTCTATTGATCTCAGTGGGAAATAGGCCTTCACCTGTTTCATGAAAAGGAATGAAAGGTAGTGATAGGAAGAGAATCTTTGATCACTAAACAATATGGCATTGGTTTGCTGTGCCAGTCTAGCTCACAGCAGGGCTGCGTTTCAGACACCTCACCTTTTACTCATCTGTGGCCCCAACAGTGCCATGCAGTGTCCACTTTTATCTTGTGGCTTTTGGATTTTTAATTACCCCCCCCCCAGTGTAGTCATTTATACAGTACTTTCCTTAAAGAGTTCACAGTACTGTATTATGCATACGTTGTGCCAGTAATCCTCACTCTAACAACTAGCATTATTACTCTTGATATTACAGAAGATGGGGCAAAGGACAAGGCTAGATAGTAGTTTACCTGAGGTTTCTCAGTGGATTTAGGACTGAACTGAAATTTGAACAAATTACTTCCAACTTAATTACTATGCTACGCTAGCTCCCTGGTTATATATGGGTTATCTTTTCAGTGACCTTTGAAATGACTTCTTTCATAAAATACCATCATAAAACAGACAATACCAACATAAAAACAGACAAGAAATACATCCCCAATCTTGTTAGCGTTAGAACATCTACAAGCCCTTTACAGACAACAAAAACAGGCTAACTAAGTTTGATATGCTTTACGAAATACCCATTTCTGACGGGATGAATCACAAGTAACATAAAACAGGCAACATATGGAGAAAAGATGATACACTCCAATGAGCTCCATTAATTACAAATGATATGTAGGCCACCAAGTTGTACATATGTGAAAAATTCAGCTGGACACCAGATATATATATATATATTTTTTTCAGAATGGTATGATAGAACAGAGTGGGAGGCCATGAGAATGACTAAACTTGTATGCACATCTTTGGGTGCTCCCACAACTGTCACTTCCTTTGTCACACGGTCAAGGTTTTAAATTCCATATTTGAAAAGGCGCACATGATTCTGCCATAAGAAGCTTAGCAATGGCAATACAACTGCACTCCCCAAAATCTTTATACAATATTATTGAAATGACAGTATTTTTCATTTAAAAAATTTAGTGAAAAAGCACAGATCTCTAGCATGTCCTTGAGCAAATTTTTTCATACCATGCTCTTTTTACACCAAGCATTTTACTATTTATACAGCCCAATCCTAACTCACTCCTTACACGGTGATGCAGTGACACAAACATGGTGCCCGCTATATTCTAGAGAGGTGATTCGGACTCTGGAAGCTTCCTAAGGAAGAGACCCTTCCTGGATGGCACACCCATCCAGGACCACTGAGCCTACTCAGACTTGTGCCAACTCTACAGTTAGTGCAAGTCCATGTGGAGCTGGGTTGGGAGACTGAGGCTGGGAAGGGGTGGAATTTGGCAGATCACGTCACTGCCGCTGAACCTGCCCTCCCTTCTACTGCTGTTGCCACCCTGTTCGGTCCATCCCCACCTCCCTCCCATCCTCTACGCAAATGTACCTGTGCTAGTGGGCATCCAGAGGCTGCTGGCACATGGAGCTCGCTGCTTGTGGCAGCAGCTAGGCTATGTGCTCCAGCATGGCCCCTTTTGCAACAACCAGAAAGCACATATAGCACCCCTAGGACTGGGCTGGAAGTTCACATTCCCAAACAGGTCAACAACAGAAAATCTTTTCCTAATCCTATAAAGATGATTACAGCTAATAAATACAAAGGAATATGATTGCCTGGCATGGGGATGTTCACCCTTTCCAGAAATACAAGACAAACTGCAGTATGTTGAAAATATTTGAGGAAAAGTTAATGGTAACCCTGATGTATTTTCCCATGTCATGAGACAATTACCCACCACCCAGAATGCCTTAAATGGTACTTCCAGAACCAGGGAAATGTATAAATACTACTTTGTCAACATCTGTTCAAATTATGCAGAAATGGTCTCAGGGCAGATTTTTTCCAGCGGAGCAGCATGGAATAAAGGCCCTCTAGAGATTCAGATGATTAATGTAAAATATTTTATATAGCTCCATGCATGCATGCACGCACACACACACATACACACAATAACAATGAAAATTCACTTCTAGCCATCATACCTAGAACAGAAAACAAAGGAACAAAAATAAGACAAACGTTCTAATGTTGCCTTGCCAAAAACTTAAAGAGCAGAATTTGAAGATATTATATTTGTACCATCTACACTTCAGCAAGTTTTCCTCCCCCCCACCCAAACATAGTCAAACACTTTTGAAAATATATGCTACTTGTTATAGAATATTTTACATTCCTGGCAATATAAAATTATGACAGAGTTGTTGACCAAAGCCTTACTTAAAAAGCTGACTGTGATACAGTATGCGGGGTTTTTGATCAGTGTTAGGAAGCCCTGCTGTGTGTGCAGATTTCTCTGCGCAATTGTGTGGATTACACAACTGGGTGCAATTCAGAGAAAATAAGTTGTTCCTTTGGAGTTAATGGCCTTTAACTACAAACCCCACTAACATTAATGGCCCCAGGGTGTGTCTCTCTCACTAAAGATTGCACACACAGACATCATTTTCTGATGTTTCTGTGTCAATATAATTATGTGCCCGATAATTATCACATATTTTAAAAGGAAAAGGTACTATTAAGAATATTTATATATCACTTTCCAACAAGAGTAGTTCACAAAGTGGTTTACATATTTCAAATTTACTCACCATGCTTTTTACTACTTGGTTTCTTTGCTTTCATTTTATGGGCTCTCTTTAACATCAGCTGCGCAGTACAAATGTCCTTAAAGCCCCTAAAAGAAAAGTGATTTTAGAAACTGTGGAAACACAAATGTTTATCAAAAGTAAACCATAGAACTAGTACATGCATAGAACATGCCCCCAATTTGGAGAGGGGATTGTCCTTTCTGATTGTTGCTCTCATGTCTTATCGAATGGATTGGATTGGAGGATAGCCAATGTCACGCCAATCTTTAAAAAAAGGGAGAAGGGGGGACCCTGGAAACTACAGGCCGGTCGGCCTAACGTCTGTTCCGGGTAAGATGGTGGAAAGCCTTATCAAAGATAAAATCCTAAAACACATAGAGGAACAAGTACTGCTAAAAGAACGTCAGCATGGCTTCTGTAAGGGTAAGTCTTGCCTCACGAACCTTTTGGAATTCTTTGAAAAGGTCAACAGGCACGTGGATGTGGGTGAACCTGTGGATATCATATACCTGGATTTTCAGAAGGCGTTTGACACGGTCCCCCACCAAAGGCTGCTGAAGAAACTTCACAGTCAGGGAATAAGAGGGCAGGTCCTCTTATGGATCCAGAATTGGTTGAGGGCCAGGAAACAGAGAGTGGGGGTAAATGGGCAATTTTCAGAATGGAGAGAGGTGAAAAGTGGAGTGCCCCAGGGATCTGTCTTGGGGCCCGTGCTTTTCAACTTATTCATAAATGACTTAGAGACAGGGATAAGCAGCGAGGTGGCCAAGTTTGCAGATGACACAAAACTTTTCCGGGTGGTGAAAACCAGAGAGGATTGTGAAGAGCTCCAGAAGGATCTCTCCAAGTTGGGGGAATGGGCAGCCAAATGGCAGATGCGTTTCAACGTAAACAAATGTAAAGTGATGCACATTGGGGCCAAAAACCAAAACTTTACCTATAGGCTAATGGGTTCTGAGCTGTCTGTGACAGCTCAGGAGAGAGATCTTGGGGTGCTGGTGGACAATTCCATGAAGGTATCGACCCAGTGTGCGGCAGCAATTAAGAAAGCCAATTCCATGCTCGGGGTAATTAAAAAAGGGGTTGAGAATAAAACAGCCAATATTATCATGCCATTGTACAAAGCAATGGTAAGGCCGCACCTGGAATATTGTGTCCAGTTCTGGTCGCCGCACCTCAAAAAGGACATAGTGGAGTTGGAAAAGGTGCAGAAGAGAGCGACAAAAATGATTACGGGGCTGGGGCACCTCCCTTATGAAGAAAGACTGCAGCGTTTGGGGCTCTTCAGTCTAGAAAAAAGGCGCCTGAGGGGGGACATGATTGAGACATACAAAATTATGCATGGAAGGGATAGAGTTGATAGAGGGATGTTCTTTACCCTCTCTCACAACACCAGAACCAGGGGGCATCCGCTAAAACTGAGGGTTGGGAGAGTTAAAACAGATAAAAGGAAGTACTTTTTTACCCAGCGGGTAGTTAATCTGTGGAACTCCTTGCCACAGGAGGTGGTGATGGCATCTGGTCTTGATGTCTTTAAGAGAGGATTAGACCGATTTCTGGAGGAAAGATCCATTGTGGGCTATAGGCAATGATGGATTGTGCAACCTCCTTACAAAGGTGGTGGGCTACAGGTACCGGGTGTAAGGGAGTGGCAACAGGATGCAAGCATCTTGTTGTCTCCTGCCTCCCTGGGGCACCTGGGGTGGGCCGCTGTGAGATTCAGGAAGCTGGACTAGATGGGCCCTTGGCCTGATCCAGCATGGCTCTTCTTATGTTCTTATGTTCTTATGAATGCTGTGCCATGGGTAGGGATGTTTTGTTTTGGTTTTTTTGGTGATCAACACAGAAAGCTAAATAATGAGAATTTCAAATGAAAACACTACATAAAACAAAACAGGTCAAAATGTAAAATAACACTGCTTTTGCTTATTTTTGATGGAGTTTGATACAAATTTAGATCAATTTCACAAAAATAACACCACTCCTGTGTAATTTTGACACAGTTTTTGGGAATCCATACATAGATTTCAGTGAGGGATCAGGAGGAGGACTGGCAGAAACAGGAGAAAGCTTGCTTAAACTATGAACATGCATGTTCATAGTTCACAGCTCATGCTGGGGCGACTGCAATGGAATGTGGAAGTAGTGAGCAGCAGTTTCTTGACGCTCCAAGCACAACCAGAGTGCAGATTGGGAATTTTTGAGCAGGTTATTTTGGGCTGGGGTGTGTGTGCCAGTAATGCTTGCCTTTGTAGGACCATTCACCCTTATTTATTGCACTATTGATACAATTTGCAATAAAAATTTGGATAAAAACATAACACCGCAATTTGCAATTTTAAAACATATTTTTACTTACCTTTCCCTGGTCCCCAACATAACATGCAGCACATGCTCCTGCAGTGCAGTTGCATCACTTAAGATGGTGGGGTTAGGATTAGTATTGGGGCAGAACAGCACAAATACTTAGTCAACAGCCAAAAATGCTTTCACCATAACCTAAACTTACAAGTCCTGGTTTACAAGGCCACTGGTAACTGGGGAAACAGGCACCTTTTAAAGCAGAGGTGCCCTCCCCTCATATCAACAGAGCATCCATTCCTAGCACCCCCCCCCCCCCCGAAGATATGGAAACCGTGGATATGGGAGGAACTTATAGATGCAATGCTCAGCAACCACCACCACCCGCCCCCATTACCTTCCATTTTCTTCATCAACAAGCAGGCATGTTTCTTGTCACATACCTGTGCTAACCTCTATCAAAGCAAGGAACATGCCTGCTTGTTAATGAAGGAAATGGAAGGTAATGAGTGCAGGGGGCGTGCAGAGAGGCAGAGTATTGCAGTTAACTGAAACTGCGGATACCAAATCCCCAGATACCGGGGCAGGGGGACGCCTGTAATACAGGACTGCCTGTATTGTCCTCTTACATTTTGCAGGGGGAAAACAACTGTCTCACTTCACCCCAGCATGGTGTCTTGCTGATGTCTCTTGCGCAACTCTTTTTAGATTGTGAGCCCTTTGGGGACAGGGAACCATTTACTGATTTATTTAAGTATGTAAACTGCTTTACGAACGGCTCTTGTTGAAAAGCAGTATATAAGTAGTAGTAGTAGTCGTCGTCATCATCATCCTAATATAGTTAAAGCATTACAAGCACAAACGTAAGACATACCATTCTTTGGAAATTTTTTCTTCTTTTTCTGATCTTTGGGGGGACTTTGGGTGGCTTTTCCAGTCAGCGTGCCATGACAGAGTGCTCCTCCCTAACCTGAGAAGGGCAAGCAAACCATGTTGAAATCAAGCCCAGTAACAGGAGTAAGTCTTTGCCCTCTTTGTTATGCTACCAAGTGCCTCTGCCTTCTGAAACTCAGAAATAAAGTCTATTTTAATACTCCAGGAAGACTTTATTTTGGAGAGTAATAAAAGTCAGACATTGACATGAAATGTTTACACTTCAATTACTCAAAGCATATTTCAAGATTTTTTCTCTCTAAAAAGGAATGCAGGGCTGTAAGAAATCCTTTGAGCCTTATCTCCCATAGCTATCTACACTTTAAGGTCTCCTCCATTTTTTGGTGTGTTTGGAATTTTATGACTTGTGTTTTTAGTACTTTTATCTCACATTGATATTGCTTCATTTAATAAGCAAGCACTGCCTCACCAAGGAGCTACTATTCTGCAGTTGATTTGTGCAGTTTCAGTGACAAGTGCATGCACTTAAAACTTAATTAATCACATGAATTAAAAAATAGCAAGGCAGCCATGAGAAATTCTAATTACTCGTCCTTGGGTTATTCTGATTCCCACTGGGGGCAGTTAGCTACAGACAAGAACAGGAAAAGCAATTTAATTGACTTACCTGTTACTAATCTGTCCATTTTCCGACAAGAATGATTTTGATCTTTCCCTAAACTGTGGAGGCCGTTTTAAATGATGTGACTTATCTTCATGTCTAGCAGATTCATTATACTTGTAAATAAGGGAAAAAATGTTTAATGTTTAGTTAAATACATAGTACTGGTACTTTTGCTTGGATGTGAAAGACTAGGGGACAGTTTGCTTATTACCTTCTCTTATATGTTTATTTAAAAAAAATGGTAAGCTGCTTTTCCATGGCTCATAATGGCTTATATGCAAATAAACACTATTTAAAACAACAGAATAAAATACTAAAAACCAATACACACAATGGAAAATGACAGCACCTACTCATTTCAACCCATCTGAGAACACTTAGCCTGTCCAACCAAAATCAATCTAAATTGGTGTCTTGCAGCCATTTCTGAAGACAACTTCAGAGTTGTAATTGCGTGTGCTGGGAGGCTGAACATTCTATAACATAGGAACAATTGCGGTAAATTCCTTGCTTTTAACAACTGGGGTTCTCACCTACCACAATGGTGAAATAGAAGGCAGGTTCAGACCTGAGAAATGCAATCTAGGGAGAGAGACTTTCAAGATACATGGGCATCAGGTTTTGAATGTCAAAATCCACATTTTGAATTAAGACCAGAAGCAGGCTGGCAGCTAGTGAAGATGGTGTAACACAGGCTTAATATATTCACGCCTTTGTGAATCTTTATAAAAAGACTGGCAGATTGCACTAGCTGAAAGTTCCAGGTTATTTCTGAACCATCCACGATTGCCGAACCCCCTTGGTGGAGCTCACCTGTTTCCCTCCGAATGTGACCAGAACTGTGCTCCAGTTGTGTCCAGAGGTTAGCCCCTGCTAACTGGACAAGAGGCACTTTTTCAAGTGGTGCTCCTCTTATATTTAGCAGGGGGAGAGTAACTGTCCCTCTTCACCCCTGCGCAGTCTTTCTAGTGGCTGTTGCTGGCGGTCTGCCTTTTTTTTAGATTGTGAGCCCTTTTGGGACAGGGAGCCATTTAACTTTATTATTACTATTTGCCTGTAAACCGCTTTGTGAACTTCGTGTTGAAAAGCGGTATATAAGTACCTGTTGATTGATTGATTGATTGATGGATGTTTAAGGGTCAGGGAGGCAGTGCACAGCCTGAAAACGCTCACTTCTGGAAGGGACATTTTTGGCCCTTAGAAGGCATTCTGAGGGCCAGGGAAGCCCTGGTTAGAGGTCCCCAAATCCACAAATTTAAACATCCATGGATTTGGACATCCACAGAGGTTCCAGGAATGGAACCCAGGCTGATAATAAGGGCCAAGGGGATTTGACAAGACTAGATTTCCCTAACTCGGGGCTCAAATGGGAGCAATTGGTCCAATTTGGCTTCAAGCCAGCCCTGGAGCCGGGATGGGTTGCCTGGCCAAGGCCAGTGGCAGGACACACGTTTTTCCCTAGCTCTCGGCTTAGTAAATGTTTTCCTACGCTGAGGCAGAAGATGTTGCTCATTGTTGAATTGCAAATTAGACATCATCCCGTTGTGGTGCCCACACAGCGTGTCTCGTAGTTCAATGCCAGGGTTGTGGGGATGAATGCTGCTGGATGAATACGGCAAGTCCTGCTACACATGATGGTGGGGCAAGGAGCAGACAGAAGTGGCTGGCCACGAGACCAGCCCTGTCTCACTGTACACAGAGGAAACTCATGAGCCGTGACACATACGCACAGAAGAGAGCCCTGTGAGGTCAGAAGTTTGTCTGAGGCTTTTGCCGCAGCTGCCTCTCGCAAAAGCAAGATGCCGGTTGAAATGCAAAGTTGGCCTTTGCTGTAGCATGAACAGCCTTGATGGAAACATCAAAGACACATCCGGGCTGGGTGTGCAGCTCTCCCCCGTGCACACATAGCGGCTTGCTGGAGCCCAGCCATCAACTTTAACAGGATCCAGCCATTTTGCAATAACTATCCCAGCGTACCTAAGAGGAGAGCGGGTCACGATCTGGAAGCATTTTGGGATTCAAATTCACGCTGCAGTCTTGGAAACCCCGGCTGGCACCCTGATCCTCAACATATTTCCTGGAGAGGGGAAATCCCACTGCAAGCAGCAGAACACATTCCCAAAGAAGCCTGCTCAGGACTAGGGTGCAAGGCTTGCATTTAATTACTCCCATGAGAAAATGATTAGCATACATTAAGCCCCACTGTCTGGAGCTTATGGATCATTCTGTATCTTACTCCGAGGACAAATATTGTTGGGAACACATTGCATCAAGCAAGGGGAATTAAACATAACATAAAGAAAACTGAAACTTCAAAGTTGATCAAATAGCTAGCAGACATTACAGTTCAATGATCTTTTGCTGTTCTGAAAATCCTCAGCTGTTGCCATCTAATGGAGGCTTCAGTATTTTTTAGAGCACTGTGTCAACTAACAATTTTTAATCCACTGCCAAATGTGCAGCTGAGGCATATCATCTCGTTTTTTTTTCTTGCTACTGTGAAGTTAAGTGTTGAAAGACATCCAAAATAAAGGGAAAAAAATTAAGCAAACGAAAGAAAAGCTACATGAAAAATTACATCTGGGGATGAGGAGGAAGTCAGAGACTTCTCAAAGTAATTATGTTTTTTCAGTCAATAAAATGAAGTATTAATCACACCAAGTGGAGCAAGATCCTCGAGCAATGAACAAAGGACGAAGACTAAGAAAGATTTTGTGACATGTTACCTTTGGCGAAGGGAACTGGTCTGAGAATAGCGCTGTTTGTGAAAGGAAGTGGGCAGAATCCAAGGCTGGCCATTCTTTCTCTATGACAGCCTGGTAGGAAAGAAGACGGGGGGAAAAACCAGCCAAGTCAATAGTGCAGGGCTAATATCGATTTCGTTTGGATAACTTGTATAAAGAGCAGTTTCAAATGTGTGCATGCCGCTTTCAGTGTTTCTACACCATATATTAGAATTGTCACCTGCAGTGTAGCCACTCTGAGTGCAGCTATGAGGAGATGTTTTGGATTAATACTGCCATTAATTTTTTTCATGCATATTGAAAAAAATTACAGAGAGAGAGTGAGAGCGCTCTATTTATTTTTTCATAATTTACAAACAATTTCAATGGGAGCAATATAGACTTACAGCCCAACCCCAGTTAAATGAATCCCAATCCCATGCGTTAAATCCCATGCGTTAAAATAAATCCCAATCCCTTGAATTCCACCAGTGCACACTGTTGCAAAAATGTCATAAAGCACTTTGCCACAGCACTAGTAGCTAGCATGCCAGTCCTGCGCATGCTACAAGTTGTCGGGACTTGTACTTGAACATTTTAATGGATATGATCTGCTTTGAGTGGCCGCCATAGAGGCTGAAATGCAGGATAAAAATCTCCTAAGTAAACAAGTGACACCATACGCTGATATCTGTTATTATGCCAGCAAGACGGGACCAAATGGTAGGAACGTGTACAGAAATGCTGTCATAAAGATGGACTTTGGATAACCAGGGAAGCGGGCAACCAATACTAGTTTGTTTATTAGACAGTAGGTGGCTTGCTACATTCTAAAACTCAAGTTTAACTAGAGATTCCCTTCTCTTTCCAACATCTAAGTCTTCGCGATGGATAGTAGTTCGGCAGCAGCCTATCCCTCCTCCACCATGTTGCAATTCATTCAGACAAATCCAGGCCATTATCATCGCAGTGTCAAAACATTATTGCCAGACAGAGCTGCATGCTTGGGCAGCTCCTGGTCATCCTTTGGCACCTTTGGCTCTGGGACTGTGGAAATCGTTTCGTGGCCAAGAACAAGGTGCTGTTCTAGGAAACCAGGTGCTCTTCTCAACAAATTCTGCCCTGCCTCCCTTTCCACTGGCCCCTGTGTCCTCCATGCAGGCCCGATTTTGCTGCCTGCTTGCTTCTTCCTTCAGCCACCTTGCCTCTGTTCCTTCCCTCCTCTGCTTCCTTGTCTTATGCCCACCAAAAGGCCAAACAAATGGACAAGAGCTGAATGTGTCAAGGAGGATCCAACTTCTCAGCCTCCACCCTGGTAACTCTGCTCCCCCTTATGTTTGTCACCCTCTACATCTGCCGGTCATCCTAACTGATAATGCTATCCTGCACATGCCTACTCAGAAGTAAGCCCCATAGAGTTCAATGGGACTTGCTCCCAGGCAAGTGTGTATAGGATGGCAGCCTCAGTTTTCTAATCCCAGCTCACATGCCTGCCTACAAAAAGGGAAACTGGTATCTGCAACACGTCTCACATCAACCCATCACCCAAATGCCAGACAAAACAGATATGCTTTGAGCCCTCGCCGAAAAGCCATGAAGGGGGGTGTAGTTCTTAATTCCTCTGGAAGGGAATTCCATAGTTGTGGCATCACTACTGTTGAAATCAAAACTCATTTTCAAATCTTTTTACCCAAGAATTATAATTGAGAAAATCACATTTATTGCTTCTGAAAATGATATAAATCGAAAACTATTTGAATTAATTTGTTCTTTTAAAACATAGACATATATCATCCCACGTTCCTTGAAAACATATACAGTCAGTCCTCTTTATCTGCGACCTGGCTTATCGGAGAGGGGCAGAATTGCTACTTTTTTTGTTAGCCACTATGTAGAGATCTTCCAAATGCTGCAAGGAGCTTCAGAATGGCATCTGCGACCAGCACTGACCCCTTTGAAATGGCTGGCAGAAACATCTGCCGACCATGCTTAAGGGGACCATGCTAGTTGCAGGTGCCATTCTGAAGACCCCAGAAGCCTCTGGAACAGGTTTCAGGGAACTTGTTAACCTTTTACCCCAAAATATATTCAGATACGCCGACGTTACCCCCTTGACGTTACCCCCCACCGCCAGAACAAAAGAAAAAAATTACAAATTGGAACCCATTGCTTTTTATTTGATTAATTAATGAGCTTAATTAATGCTATGTAAATATGAAGTTGTAAAGAGTTTGGGTACACCTGCAGACCTTGAGAGAATAGAATACTCCTATCTGTCCATTACCCCCAAGAATTTCATTTTTATCCCATTTGGGGTAATTTACCCCTGTTCCCTGACCACTGCTCTGGAAGGTCTCTACATAGTGGCTAACAATTCATGATCTGCGAATTTGCTATCTGTGAGGATTTCCAGGAACCGAATCCTAGTGGAAAGTGAAAATTGACTGTATGCAATTTCTTCATTTTCAGGCTGTATCAACTTTCCCCCGATATGAGCAGGTTGAACTCAATTCAATACACACAGAATGTGTACAATCAGAGCACGTATTCAGGAGGCACAAAAAGCAAGCACAACCAGGCAATATTAGAGTTACAGCAGCTCCCCACATTCTCTCCCCTCCCCTAAGAAAACTCTTAGCCAATAGTCAGCCAACTATATTATGGCAGTTTGAGCACCCTGCAAAACATGGGTCTCCACTCATACACTCATTGGCAGTAGAGATCTATTCATGGTACATGCCCTCACTTGGTTCGGGAGAATCCCCCTCCCCCTCTCCCCATCCAGCCCTGTTTCTGAGCAGTGAAGAACTTTAAGGAACTGCTTTTGGAGTATATTACAAGGCTGCTGTTGGGAGAAGCAGATGGGGAAATGACTATGTGGAGTTCCAGGCACTAGAATAATAAAATAGAATCTATTAAACAAATAATAAAGCAGATTGAGTTGAGGTCTTTAGAAGTCCTGCAATGCATATTTTTCTGCTTTGCAGATACACTATGTATAATATGGGACTGTGCAGAAAATCCATTTTTGTCCTCTTTGCTTTGCAATACTGCTGTCTATGTATTAAGTAAGATTCTGGTCAAACTGTGTTCAGATCTCTCAGATGTTACATATTTCATGCACTGAGACAAAAAAAAAATCCATATGGCACTTAAGATACCATTCAATATGGTTCTGAATTCTTTTGCAGGGCAGATAAGAGAAAGAATATTTTTTTGTCAGAGGCAAGAATTTGACATTTTTCTACCTTTGCTACAAAGTAAGTGTGTTTATTTGTAGCATTGCTATTGTGAAGCTTACTAGTTAAAAAGTCCAACTAAATCAACTGCAAATAAAATTGCACATTCATCTTAGCCAGAGGAACAAAAGATATTCACACCTCAGGGCTAAGCTAAAGGCTTGAATGAAGAACAATGACCCACATTTGAAGTTACATATGTAGGAGGAAGGAAAAAAAAGAAAAGAAAATGGACACTACAGTTCTTGCCTTGATGCAGTTGTGTCAAGCATGATCCTAGGTGCACTGATGGCTTCTTACAATGCACAGAAGTTGATGTTGACACAAGTAGCACATTCCCGGCACATAGTTCAACTATTTTACTGAGAAAATGACCCAACATTATGGTTTCTTTAGAAGCAGTTAAAATAAAGCCTGCAGGCAATGTGCTGGAACAGATTAGCTAGGGTCCCAGTTTTACCTCATCTTGTGCATAAAGACATCATAAACACCATGATATATTATTTTATCAACGTACAGATTATGATGGATCTACACTGCACTGTATGCATTGTCATTGTTGGCAGTCAACTGGGCAGAGCTGTTTAATAAAGAGAAAGTTTTACTGTCCCTACCTTAGAGACTGAAACCACATGATAGGCACAAAAAGGGAATAATAATAATAAAACCTTTGCTAAATATCATAGGGATTAAGTAGTGAACGTCTCAGGTGGGGTAGGTGTTTTTATGTGCATTCATCGCAGAGCACTACTGTAATGTTTAAGAATATAAGAGCCCTGCTGGATCAGGCCAAAAGCCCATCTAGTCTAGCTTCCTGCATCTCACAGTGACCCATCAGGGAGCATGCAAGACAACAAGATTCTTGCATCTTGTTGCCATTCCATTGTATCTGGCATTCTGAAGTAGCCTAACATAAGGAGGTTGCACACCCCATCATGGACTATAGCCCACGATGGACTTTTCCTCCAAAAATCTGTCCAATCCCCTTTTAAAGGTGCTTAGGCCAGATGCCATCACCACCTCCTGTGACAAGGAGTTCCACAGATTAAATACCCACTGGGTAAATAATTATCTCCTTTTATTCGTTCTAACTCTCCCAAAACACTCAATTTTAGCAGATGTCCCCTCGTTCTGGTGCCGTGTGAGGGGAAAAAGAACATCCCTCTACCCACTCTATCCATCCCATGCATAATTTTGAATGTCTCAATCATGTCCCCCCTTTAAAAATCTTCTACTCTGGGTGGGGGCAATTACATGGGTCATCCTCAGGTCATAGTCCTGACCGGACAACAACTGTAAGGTCAAAACCCATGTGATGGGCCACAGTGACATGGTGTCAGGCCTTTAAATGTTGCAGCAATGCAACGGGATAAATCCATGGAAAAGCGACACCCACACTACTCTAAAGGAATGCAAGGCTAGAAGCGACACACAGATAGCTACTGATCAGTCAAGAACATGCTTGACTGTTGCAAGTCAGATTTCCAAAATTACTCTTCTGTAGTAGGTTCAATTTCAATTCCTATGAAAAAGAAAAGGGAAAGACACCTCAAAAAGCCATGATGGCTGAACAAGCATCTTAGAGATGAGCTGAAGATTTAAAAAGACATGTACAGAAAATAAAATGGGACTGATCACCAGGGGGGAGTACAGACAGGTAGCCCGGACCTGTAGAGCAAGGGTCAGAAATGCTAAAGCTCAGTATGAGCTGAGGCTGGCCAGGGATGTCAAGAACAACAAAAAGGGCTTTTTTAGGTATGCCCAAAGGAAGAGGAAGAGAAAGGAGAGGGTAGGATTGCTGCTCGATAACAATGGCCAATTGATGTCTGGTGAAAAAGAGAAGGCGGAACTGCTCAACTCCTACTTTGTGTCTGTCTTCTCTCAGAAGGAAGATCATGCAAATGTGGATGCTGGATCCTTGGCCAACAGGGGGAAATGTGAACATCCCCACAGAGGTAATGCCCATCCCCACCTGGGCAGCACAGATATGCAGATTAAGATTGATAGGGAACTTGTCAGAAACCACCTAACTGGCCTGAATGAATTCAAGTCATCTGGACCAGATGAGCTGCATCCTAGAGTACTAAAGGAACTTGCGGATGGACTTGCAGAGCCTCTGTCAATCATCTTTGAGAAATCCTGGGGGACAGGGAAGGTGCCGGTAGAATGGAAACGATCTAATGTGGTCCCAATCTTCAAAAAGGGGGGAAAGGAAGAGATGGGAAATTACAGGCCTGTCAGCAGTGGTGTTATTCTACCGGAACGCTGGGCGGGACATCCGGGTGATCGACAGCCTGCCCGTCGCGTTCCGCAGCGTTCCGCCATTTGCATAACCACTTACGCCGCTTGCGTACATTATGCAAACGGCGTTAACGCTGCAGAACGCGATGGGTGGGCTGTCGATCACCCGGATGTCCCGCCCAGCGTTCCGGTAGAATAACACCACTGCCTGTCAGTCACACCAAGACAACAACTTCATGTTTAACAGAACTCAACATGGATTTGTCAAAAACAAATCTTGCCAGACAAATCTCATCTTCTTTTTTGATCGGGTAACTAGCTTACTGGATGGTGGGAATGCTGTGGATATTATTTATCTTGACTGCAGTAAAGCATTTGACAAGGTTACTCATGACACCTTAATCAGCAAGTTGGTAAAATATTTAAATGAAATCATTGTTAGATGGATTCGCAACTGGTTGGATAACCATACACAAAGAGTGATCGTCAATGGCTTTTCGTAGGCCTGGAAGACGGTTTCAAGTGGAGAGCCCCAGGACTCTGTCTTGGGCCCGGTTCTCTTTAACATCTTCATCAATGACTTGGATGAAGGGATACAAGGGGACCTCATCAAATTTGCAGATGACACCAAACTGGAAGGAGTAGCAAACACAATAGAAGATAGTAAAAGCCTTCAGAAGACCTTGACAAAATGGACTACTGGGCTGAAATGAATATGATTCATTTCAACAGGGAAAAGTGCAAGGTTCTACACTTGGGCAAAAAGAACTCAAGACGCAGGAATAGAATGGGAGAAACCTGGCTTGGCAGCACAACATGTGAGATGGATCTTGGAGTTGCAGTGGATCACAAGATGAACACGAGTCAGCAGTGTGAAACAACTGCAAAGAAGACTAATGCAGTTTTAGCCTGCATTAATAGAACCATAATGTCCAAATCACAAGAAGTTGTGGTTCTGCTTTACTCCACATTGGTGCGACCTCACCTGGAGCACTGTGTTCAATTCTGGGCACCTCAGCTCAAGAAAGATGCAGCCAAACTGGAGCAGGTTCAGAGAAGAGCAACAGAAATGATCAGGGGTCTGGAAAACAAGTCCTATGAGAAGAAGTTGGGGGAACTTGGTATGTTTAGCTTGGAGAAGACTGAGAGGGGATATGATAGTACTCTTCAAATATCTGAAGGGCTGTCATAAGGAAGAAGGGACAAACCTGTTCTCATCTGCCTTTGACAGTAGAACTAGGTCCAATGGGTTCAAACTGCAGGAGAGGAGATTCCGGCTGGACATCAGGAAGAATTTCTTGACTATAAGGGAGGTATGACAGTGGAACAGATTGCCGATAGAGGTGGCGGATTCTCCCTCACTGGAAACTTTCAAGCAGAGGCTCTAGGAGGATTTCCTGCTATAGGCAGGGGGGTGGACTAGATGACCTTGTAGGTCTCTTCCAATTCTGTGATTCTAGGTCATATGAAAGGATCTATTTTTCAGTGACCAATACAGAAAGCAGGACATAGGGAGGTGGACCAAGGGTCTGCCCTATCAGGATATAATAGGGTAATCTCCCAGGGGCTCCACTTCACTCATCAACACATTACTGAAAACCTAAGAGGAGTCCTGCTGGATCAGACCAAACATCCACCTAGATAAACCAGTGTGCTGTTTCCTACAGTGGCCAACTATTTATTTGGCCATTTAATTGTTGGGTTTTGTCCATAAACCACATTGTGAACTTTTTTGGTTGAAAGGTGGTATATAAATACCATTAAACAACTCGATGCCTCTGGGAAGCCCACATGCAGAGCATGAAGGTAACAGTTCTCTCTTGCAGTTGCCTGTGTGCAACTGGTACTCCGAATATGTCGTTTTTGCCCCTGCTGACCCTATGCTCTTCTTAAGGCTCTTCTTAAGAACGAAGTTGCTGACCTCTTAACTAGAGTATGCAACTTTTCCCTCCAAACGGCCACAGTGCCAGAGGATTGGAGGATAGCCAAAGTCACGCCAATCCTTAAAAAAGGGAGAAGGGGGGACCCTGGAAACTACAGGCCGGTCAGCCTAATGTCTGTTCCGGGTAAGATGGTGGAAAGCCTCATCTAAGATAAAATCCTAAAACACGTAGAGGAACAAGTACTGCTGAAAGAAAGTCAGCATGGCTTTTGTAAGGGTAAGTCTTCCCTCACAAACCTTTTGGAATTCTTTGAAAAGGTCAACAGGCACGTGGATGTGGGTGAACCTGTGGATATCATATACCTGGATTTTCAGAAGGCGGTTGACACAGTCCCCCACCAAAGGCTGCTCAAGAAACTTCACAGTCAGGGAATAAGAGGGCAGGTCCTCTTATGGATTCAGAATTGGTTGAGGGCCAGGAAACAGAGAGTGGGGGTCAATGGGCAATTTTCACAATGGAGGGAGGTGAAAAGCAGAGTGCCCCAGGGATCTGTCTTGGGGCCCGTGCTTTTCAACTTGTTCATAAATGACCTGGAGACAGGGATAAGCAGTGAGGTGGCCAAATTTGCAGATGACACAAAACTTTTCCGGGTGGTGAAGACCAGAGGGGATTGTGAAGAGCTCTAGAAGGATCTCTCCAAGTTGGGGGAATGGGCAGCCAAATGGCAGATGTCTTTCAACATAGACAAGTGTAAAGTGATGCACATTGGGGCAAAAAACCAAAACTTCACCTGTAGGCTAATGGGGTCTGAGCTGTCTGTGACAGCTCAAGAGAGGGATCTTGGGGTGCTGGTGGACAATTCAATGAAGGTATTGACCCAGTGTGCAGCAGCAGTTAAGAAGGCCAGTTCCATGCTTGGGGTCATTAAAAAAGGGGTTGAGAATAAAACAGCCAATATGATCATGCCATTGTACAAATCAATGGTAAGGCCTCACCTGGAATATTGTGTACAGTTCTGGTCGCCGCACCTCAAAAAGGACATAGTAGAGCTGGAAAAGGTGCAGAAGAGAGCAACGAAAATGATTATGGGGCTGGGGCACCTCCCTTAGGAAGAAAGACTGCAGCTTTTGGGGCTCTTCAGCCTAGAAAAAAGGCGCCTGAGAGGGGACATGATTGAGACATACAAAATAATGCATGGAAGGGATAGAGTCGATAGAGGGATGTTCTTTTCCCTCTCTCAAAACACCAGAACCAGGGGGCATCCGCTAAAACTGAGGGTTGGGAGAGTTAAAACAGATAAAAGGAAGTACTTTTTTACCCAGCGGGTAGTTAATCTGTGGAACTCTTTGCCAAAGGAGGTGGTGATGGCATCTGGTCTAGACGCCTTTAAGAGGGGATTGGATGGATTTCTGGAAGAAAAGTCCATCGTGGGCTATAGACAATGATGGGTTGCAACCTCCTTACCTTAGTAGTAGGCTACTTCAGAGTACTGGGTGCAAGGGAGTGGCAACAGGATCCAAGCATCTTGCTGTCTCATGCCTCCCTGGGGCACCTGGTGGGCCGCTGTGAGATACAGGAAGCTGGACTAGATGGGCCTTGGCCTTGGCCTGATCCGGCAGGGCTCTTCTTATGTTCTTAGCTCCTAAACGCCAAGCCAGGAAGTCAGTTAAGAAGCAGGGCATGTCCACAGTAGTGAACCTCTGTGTCACAATTTGCCCTGATTCTTTCCTCCCATGGAGTCATCTGTGGTGGATGGGGAATTTTCTGGGGAGGTTTCAGACAGCACTCTATTAACGCAGAGATGCTGTTCCTGCAGCCCTGTTCTATACCTTCCCTGGCCCTGTTTATTCCTCCTGTCCGCCATGGATTAGACCTTGAATGGAGGTTATTTCCATAGCGCCAAGTGGCTCAGGAGATCTTGGTCCCTAGGATTTCTCTGCCTGCCTGTACAAGAGCACTGGACTCTTCTGCCCTGGGTGTACCTGTGGGCTACTGGGTGCAAGGGAGTGGCAACAGGATCCAAGCATCTTGTTGTCTTGTGTGCTCCCTGGGGCACCTGGTGGGGCTGCTGTGAGATACAGGAAGCTGGACTAGATGGGCCTTTGGCCTGATCCAGCAGGGCTCTTCTTATCTTCTTATGTTCTTAAAGCCTGCTCTTCTTTGTTTTTGACCATTTTCAAAACTTATCTCTTAAGCAATGAACAAGTCCAAAGCTTTAGTTAAATAGTTATTAGCATAAAATGCATGATCAGGAAAAAACAAACAAAAAAACATTTCTTTAGCTTTGTGAGTACTGTATACTTTGGCAATGGTTTGTAAACAGCAGAACCCCAAGGATAACCAGCAACATATTCTACGTTCCTCTATAATTTTTGACCAATAATTAGTTTGTCATATTTGGCCATTTTAGCTGTTTCTTACCTTTGATAGTTCAAGTCATATAAACCGATTAATTTTTATACTAAACTATGAATAATGAGTATTGGAATCAACATCACCATCCTTTCCCATAGTCTATTTGTATTTGGGAAAAAAAAAACTTATATTAGACATTAATGCATTAATTAAAAAAAAATTCCCTGAACAGCTTTTTTGCTCTATACTAAAAGAGTTTGAATTTCACTAATCTTCCATCAATTGTCAGAAATAATTTACAGCAATCTTAATCGATTCCAGCTGACTTCCCCAGAGTACTGTTGTTTTGACCACATAAATATTCTTCAGCCTGTCCTTACAGAATTCCAATTGCCCTTTTCTGCTTATACCATTTTTTTTTCAAATGCAGAATTTCAAAAGAGATTGAGAATAGATTACCCACTCATTAGTCAGTTACTTCTTTGTTTTTGGCTGTATAGTGGAATGCATTGCTTTTATCATTCTTGAGCATTTGTTCCAGCATAGGAAAGGTGGGATGCAAATCTTTTAAATAAATAAATAAACCTTTCTTGTAACTTACCAGACCTATAATGTATCATGCCTCTAAATATCCTTTGCTCAAAAAATCAACAAAATAATACTGTACAACACATTGCAAGGAACTATATTGCTGTTCTCACAGAGTCAGGAGTATTTTTTCGAACAGCAATCTATTACAGTTAAATAACTAACGTATTGCGCACAGGGTAAGGGCCCAATCCTATTGCCAGGCAGTGCCAGCCTCCCATGTGCTGCCCTGGAAATGGCTGTTGCAGATGTGCCATAAGGCATGTTGTGGCAGCTGGGAGAGGAAAGGCGCTGGCGGCACCAGTGGCCCTGGCACTCTGCACAAGTAGGACTATCAGTAAGTTGCCTGCTGAGCGGGGTAAGCAGCAAATGGTAGGTTTTTTACTGAGCGGTGGGGAGCATCTGGGATGGGGGGAAGGTGGGTAAGAGGTGAAACTAAGCAGGCAGAGGGCGAGCAGGAGGGTGTTTCAGGCCCAGGAGGGGGGGCAGGAATGGCAGCAGAGGCTATCGCCACCTCCTATACCCCCTCACGGGCTCCAGAGCCCTACAAGGGTCTTCTTGGTTCCAGTTAAATAGCTGGCACTGATCTGAAGAGACCCAGAGTGGCTTCTGAGGCTCAACACGGAGTAAGGGAACCAGTGTTCCCTCAACCCAAGGGGCCTCCAGCGTCATCCTTGGCCCTGTTCACAGGACTGGCCTGCCAGAGAAGAAGAGTAGTTTCAAAAGTAAGCAAATAGCAGCACAATCCTATGCGTGTTTACTCAGAAGTAGGTCCCACTGTACTAAATGGGGCTTGCTACCAAATAAGTGTGCATAGGAGCATAACCTAAATCAGCAGTTCCCAAAGTCCTCCTTGGACGTTGGGACGGCTGTAAGTGTGTGCAGGCGTGGGGGTTGAGGGTGCCCTGATGGGGCCACGGCAATCAGGGCGTTGCGGGCACCCAATGCCCATTTAATGTACCTGGTGGGTCACAGGGCCTTTGAGAGGGTTAGGGATGCCCGCAGCCCCCTCCGTGGGTCTCCCTGAAGGGAAAAAGAGCCCCATTTTAAGCGCAAATAGGCGCTTCCAGGTTTCATGCACAGTCCGGAAGTGGACATTTGGCTCAAAATGGGGCCTTTCTTCTCTTCAGTGAGACCAGCAGAGGGGACTGCAGACCTCCACAACCCTCCAAAAAGCCCCCCCCCCAACCCACCAGGTATGTTAAAAGGTGTCCATGGTGCTGGGATCGCTGCAGCGCTGTTGGGACACCTGAAACTGGGCCACTCTCCTTAAGGGGAAATGGTCCAGTTTTGCTTCCCTATGGTGGGTCATGACCCACAGATTAGGAAGCACTGGCCCAAATACATGAAATGGACAAATAACATTTCATACATTCCATTTCATGTATTTGGGCCAGTGCTTCCTAATCTGTGGGTTGTGACAAAACAGAACAGGGGAAGCAAAACACTGGGAAGCAAAACAGGGCCATTCTCCCTTAAGGGGTGGCCCATTTTCAGGTATCCCAATGGTGTTACAGCAACATGGCATAATTTTTAGGCCTGTTGGTTTGTGTGTGTGTGTGTGTGTGTGTGTTTTTTTTGAAGATTTCAAAACCCCTGCACCAATTAAATAACTTGCAATGCAAACCTACTCAAAAGTAAACCTCAGCGAGCTCAACAGGACTTACGTCCAGGTAAGTGTGCATAGCATTCCAGCCTTTGATCATTTTATCTCAGTCAGAAGATTAAATTACTCGACTTACTTCATCAAACACAAAGTCATCCACATTGACTTCACTGTAGTCATCCTCGGCTTCATCAGTTTTAACAGCTGCCAGAGCCCTGGCTAGTTTCTTTCTCAGACGGAAACCTTTCCAAAATGCCTAAACAAAAATGTTATATGAGGCCATAGATCAACTCCAAATCCAAATTCTCTATGTTATCCCATTAGGAAGATAAAACATTGTAGGCCTTCTTTCTGGTAATAGCTCAATGATCTGTTTTTTGAACTTTATGTGACATTTAAAACTACAAGACAAATTAAATATCAGCACATGTCTTGAGCCCAAAATACTCAGGAGGTTTGGCTCAAGTAAGCAGAATGGAATCCTAAAACTCCCTCAACTGCAAACCAAGGTCAACTAATTAATTATTTGACAATTCCTTCAGGACCTACAACAAGCTGAGGGGAAGAAGATATAGGAAAAAGAATTGAGTGCTAAATGTTTGTGTTACTGAGATCAAAAAATAAAAACACACTTAAATAAAAATGTCTGCTGATCACACCTGACAACATATGTAGACATATCAGCAATTAACTTAGGCCAATCATTTTCACCTTCGCAATCAACCTCTAGACTAGATTTTTTTAAAAGAATGTTTTAAATGAGAGAGAATTCCAGATTTTTTTAAAGCTATCTGTGGTGGTGGAAAAAAGGCATCAGTCCGACCAAGGCTACAAATAGGGGTTTGTAATCATTTTTTAAAAATGTAGAAGTATTTTATGTGCTCTTCACAAAGAGATTAACTCTGCATGCATTAATTTTACAACTATGCCGATCAGTTCTGAAGAGACATTTCAATTGCTAGTAAACTTTAGAAATAAATATCACAGTAAGTTTAGCATTCACCAACAGTCCAATTGTAAACATCTGTGCAGGCAAAAATCTACCTTCAGTGCCAAAGTAATACAATCGTTTGTTCAGCGAAGCATCACATGCCCATCCTAAGTATTTGTTTGCTGGCATAGCAACTCTAAGAACTGGAATTTGAGAATGTTTCCAATTGCAAAAAAGAAAAAGACAAGGGAATTACTATTTCCTCCTCCCTAACTGTAAATTTATATAAACAGTGGGACTGAATTTTTTTTTTACTTTATTAATTGCAGCATGACATATTATTAAATTATACTAACAACGGCAGACTGAAGTGGAAATTCTATTTTCCTACTATTTAAACAATACTGGTTTACTAACACAATCTCATGTATGACAAAGATTCAGAAGTATGTCTCATTGACTTCAGTGGTTTACTCCCAGGTGAGTGTGTATAGGATTGCAAGTTTGAGATTGCAGATTTGATTATAGAACTTCTGAAAGGATACCCACAGAATTCAGGGGAAAGAAAAAACAGTTTTGGTTCAGTGTTTTGCTCTTCTATATATCTATTTTATTCTTGAAATCTATGTGCAATTTCTTTAACCCACATTCTGTTTGACAGAAATGGATCTGAAATTGTCTTTTTTTTTTTAAAGCATTTAAAAGAAATTTTTTTTAAACAGTTGCTATTAGTCCTGGTTGGGGTGGGGAGGCAGGTACAATATGGAGACTTGTCTTTTTTCCCCCCAGCCAATAGAATAGTAGATGGGGGATTTCAACTGGGGAAACACCATAAGCCAGGGGAGACAGCCGGCTCTTGCTGGCCCAGCAATATCACACCTGTGCAAAAGCACTGATGTGGCCCTTCATGACTTGGCTGACAGTAACTCATCAGTAACTCAGGCAAACCTGTGTACCTGCAGGAATACCTCCAGGGGTACCTGCAGGGGTTTGCAAGGAGGCTTGACGATGCGAGACAGTCACATAGTGAGCATTTGCTTCTCATGCCCTCTTTCCAATATGTTTCCCTTGCTGTTTGTTAGGCTACCTGGGAGGTCAAAAAGGAAGGAGGAGCAGCAGATGTGCACCATCAAAGATTGTAGACTGACCTGAATTGTAGTTGCAGCTTGATGCTCATCTGTGAAATTATGGCCTTCTTTGTGGCAGCCAATAGTCTTTTTTCTGACACAGTACCTCCGCCAGAGAGACTGGATTACAGTTGCTGACAGATGTAACCTTGTCCAGAAATTGATCTCTTTACGAACTTTACAGCCTCGCCAGTACGATTGGATAACTGTGGCTGCCAAACTATAAGTATCAGAAAAAATAACATACTATCTTCAGGACTTGTAATCTGTGCCAATGCCAGAATGTAGTTTCTTTAGGTAAGTGTGATATGCATATGGACAAGTGCAGAATTTGGGAAAAGCACTATTCGTTACTTGAGCCCCATTTATATGCCACACAAAGTATACAGGAGTCCTGATGAATAAACCCCTAAAGTATTGATCATGGTGCTCTTACTGATTTAGGCACTGATGAAATATGTTTTTTATTGAACAAGGCAGTCAAGACATAAATGCAAATTTGTAAAATCTGGACCCGATTCAGTCCCTCCTCTGTGCACTTCCAGCTATGAGTGCACAGCTCCACGCATGCATGGGAAGCCTGCTAATAGCACTTGACATTTGCATGGCTCCCTCAGCACAATGCCTCTGCATGCCAAGGAATCATCTCTGGGTGGGTGGGGAGAATCACAGCAGCTGGCTCAGAGGACTTCCAGAACCGCTACTGCCATCAAAGAGGCGGCGGCAGCGGGGGGGGGGGAGTGTTTCAAAACGAAAGGATAATCACTGTTGCCAGGAATGAGAGGCAGCCTACCGCCCCCCCCTCCCCAAATCTGTCAGAAATTCTTAGGAATTTTTTTTCCTCAGTTTTCTAAAATGGGGTGTGTATGGATCATCCCTAGATTCACAAGCCAGGAAAGGGTTAGATGGGTGATTGCATCTGCTTTCCATATTATATATGTCTCAATCCCAGACTAGCATTTGTTGGCCAGGTATCACATCTGCATGGTGTGTATTACATTTGACTCTCAGGCTTTCAATTTATAGGCAATCTGCTCCTACTGCTATGTATATCTCAAATATGACAGTTGGATGTTCTGAGCAGAGCAAGTCCACCCCATCATCCTGCAAATCAGTGAAGTCCTACAAAAACGGCTTACTCTCTTATCTCAAGCATATTATTTGTGCACAAGTACACAAGTACACCTGGGCAGAAGATTTAGTCGAGAGGGTTAATGCCTCCATTTGCCTGAAGATAAGAGCTGAACATCTGAAGGTCGCCAGTTCGGGACAGCCGGAAGTCTCTGTGAGCGGCAGACCTCGTTAACTGCGGCTGATTAACAGCTGAGCTGTCTCTGGCTGCCTTGTGAGAGGGGGAGTGTGCCAGGGCAGCTGCTTCTCTGGTGGGAGCAGGGAAGCCACTTATCAGCCAGCAGAAGACAAACGGGCGGCCTGAAAGAAGGACTAAATCCAGAAAGATCCATCTGTATGTGTTCTTGCAAGATAGAATGTTTCTGTAAATTGTAAAAACCTTTGGTTTATGAATAAAGTCTGCCTATGTAAATCGCCTTGAGTTACAGTCATTAGAGAAATCTAGTGACCTAAGAAAGGTGGTATATAAATACAAGTATTATTATTAATTGGGTGAACCATCATCAGCACTGACACATACTGTGTCCTATATTTACCCCCGTATGGGCTGTGCAATGACTTTGTGAGATGATGTTACGCAGAACGGCGAGATGGCTGTTTTGTACGTAGAAGCGAGCCTAACTCAGGGCGCAATCCTAACCTGGAGTTCGGCTGGCACCAGTGCCACCGTAAAGCATGTTTGGACCACCCTCAGAGTCAGGGAGGATGGTGCACGTCTGTGTGCTGGCCTCCCTGACTCCGAGAGTGGTCCAAACATACTTTATGGCAGCCCTTGTGCCGGCCAAACTTTGCTGGCTTAGCTTATGCCGGCCTAACTCCACGTTAGGATGGCACCCTTAGGCTCCTTGCTTCTACGCCTTAAGATCAAGGTGTGGTGCTGATGAAGAAGGCATTACACATCTTTCTAAACATGTATTTGCTAGAGGAGCAAATGAATGAAATGAATATCCATTACATCTTGAACTGAGGTGGAAACTTTAAATATAACCAGTCTATACAATTATGATTACTCTTAAAAGATCCTCTGGTAGTGGCACCACTGATGCACTCATCGGCAGTGAGATTACATAGTGATACTGTTGTGTTTCTATAATAAAGCAATTTGACCTTTGGAGCTTACTTTTGTGAACTGTCAAAATGTTGAAGGCAATTTCCTCCATTACTTGCCATCATTGGCTTGCTGATCTTGTTTATCTTAGGGCTGATTAATACATTGTTATCTTTGCCTTCCTCATTGTGGTTGAAAGAATATTGATTACTCCTCTTTTGCTTGTATTCTTTATTCTTTCGCACTGTAGGCACTGTCACGAAGGAGTTAACAGAAAGGGGCTGAGTACAGCCAGAAGTCATCCATCTTTCAGGCATATGCAACAAGTCCTGTTTATTTTCTTTTGCACCAGCGATAAAAACGTTATTTTTCTCTATGATGTTAATGGCTTCTTGGGTCAAATGATTTGTCTGTTGTTCTGGTTCCTCTGCTTTAGTAGCACTTAGAACTCCATACTCATGTGCTTCACGATGTTCATGACTAAGCTTCATTTGCTTCTTAAAATACCAAATCTGGAGCTGAGCAGCATCCACAGAAAATTCATCTCTGGGGGAGACAAAATTGTTAAAATGCACCTGTCCATATTGAATATGTCACTCTAGAAATATGACTTTAATATGTTCAGGGGAAAAAAACACTTACTTCCTGAACATAGAAACTACACTTCCATTGTACATTCTGCACATATATTGTACACACACACACACACACACACACACACACACACACACACTTCAGAATCTATACAGGGCAAAGTTATTCACATGACTGACTTGTTGGTCCACGAAGACTTTTAGTCACACTTTCACAAGATGGGACACTCTTGTGACTGTTTACAGGCAAGCACAAAACCTGCATAGAAGCCATTTTTGGTAGTCAATTGTGACAGCTCCAAAAGCTGCAGTTACAACCAAGTGCAAGTCTCAGTCTGGAACCATTTCTGTTCAGGCTGGTCACCTGCATGACCCAGGTGGAAAGGGACCCAATTTCACTCTGCCTAGCCTGTGCCCAACCCTATGGAAACACCAAGGTTCATTACAGGCCCCACCCATCCCTGAAGACAAGAATGGAGATGGTAAAAGGACATGGGATTGTATAGTAAGCAGGAGAAAAATCCATAATTTGCTAGGCATGGGATCTCAAGTGGTGGAAGGACAGATTGCTTACCTGTAAGTACAATTTCTCAAGTGGTTCTCTGTGCAGATACGTGCAGTGGAGTTCTGCACATGTGCAGACCTGACCTCAGATGCTTCCAGAGCTTGGTAGAATGTTAGGAGAACATGATAGAAACCTGAGGCACATTCAAGGGCAGGAAGAATGGAGAATCCCTTAGTTCTGTGGAGAACTGCTTCCTAAGCTCACCTGATAGAATTTGAAGGGATACCCAACAGTTGAAGTCAGACCTGCAGAAGTGACAGTAAGTGACCGGAAGTGGTCATATGAGGAGACACCTTGATCTGTCTGCTCATATGACCACTCAAAGAACTACATTTAAATTCTGCAGTTCTCTTCCTGATCTCTGTGCAGTCACATGTAGTGGATTCTAACTAGCTTCCCCCTTACTTGGAGGTAGGTACAGGTTGATCAACAGAAGATGTGCTGCAGGACAGTGCATCAAATTGAGACAACTAGTCTCAACCTCAGGTCCGGGGGATAGTTTGATAAAGGTTGATGGAGTAGAGCACACTGCTGCTCTGAAGAGCTCTGGAACTGAAACATCATTCAGGCTCATAGTGGAGGATGAAACCACTAGTTACTCTAGTGGCTCTTTCTTAGCCAATTGGTGAGCCAAAGAGACTGGCTGGGACAGCCTGCAACTGCTGGTCTGAAACAACTGGCAGATTGCATTGATAATGCACTTGAAGCCTGAGCACTGGCAAGAAGCAACTTTGTACAAGTCTCACATGAGGACATGCTAATGAAATGACTGTTGAGATAGATACAATGCCATTTAAAAGTTGCAGAATCTGACATGAATAGCTAAAGAACATGCAAAGAAAAGTCACCAAAGATATGAGTCTTCACAAAGAACAAAGACTCAAGTCTTCGGAATTCAAGTGGATGCATCAATGCTGGAAAGTTGGGTTGTTCTGGGCCCTGAGTTGGTTCCAGCTGAGACTTCTTGTGGTTGATATAAGAACATCAGAAGAGCCCTGCTGGATCAGGCCAAAGGCCCATCTAGCCCAGCTTCCTGTATCTCACAGCGGCCCACCAGGTGCCTCAGGGAGCACACAAGACAACTAGGTACCTGCATCTCGTTGCCACTCCCTTGCACCTGGCATTCTGAGGTAGCTTACTTCTCAAGTATGGAGGTTGCACTAACCATCATGGACTGTAGTCTGTGATGGACTTTTCGTCCAGAAATCTATCCAATCCCCTTTTAAAGGCACCTAGACCACACACCATCACGAGTGGATGGCCCCTGGTTCTGGTGTTGTGAGAGAGGGAAAATAACATCCCTCTATCCAGCCCATGCAAAAAAGACATATAGGTCCAAGGATGTGAACAGGCAGGATTAAAGTTAAGGTGTTTTAGAAGTTGTCGCTTGGATTCTACCACTAAAAGCTAATCATACAGGTAATGGCTAATCAACTACCAACTAAATTAACCTACTAGTAACCTGACCTACTAACACAAAAGTAGAGGAAAAAATGTGAAGTGTCTTTACATTTTTTTGAGAGAGAGACAAAAACAAAAGGAAGCATTTTTTTACACTGCTGCTTTAGTGGTCATCAAAAATGAAACTGATTTCATGTTCTTCCCAACTTCAAGGTTGGAATGTTTTGGAAGCTTCTGAGGTTGATCTGGGCACATGCACTACACTGACTGCATGAAGACCACAAAGAAAAAAATCACAGCTTGTACTATTGTGATTAAAATGAATTCATAGAATCAGATGGTTAGAATAATGCAAAACTCCTTTTATGAATGGAATTACTTGAATTATAAAATCCAATATAACCGAAATGTGATTAAAATTTTCAATCATGACACTATTATAATAATTGATACCATTTCAGTTTTAGAAATCCATAACGTGTCAGTAACATTTTAATATAGAATGTTTCATTAATCAGCACTTTCTTCTCTGGTGATCACTTTTAAAGGTAAAGGTTTCCCCACGACCAAATGGTCTAGTCATGACCAACTGTAGGGGGCGGTGCTCATCTCCGTTTCTAAGCCGAAGAGCTGGCATTTTGTTTAAAGACAAGCTTCCGTGGTCATGTGGCCAGCATGACTATACGCTGTAGCGCACGGAATGCCATTACCTTCCCACAGAAGTGGTCCCTATTTATCGACTGGCATTTTTACATGCTTTCGAACTGCTAGGTCAGCAGAAGCTGGGACAAGCAACGGGAGCTCACTCCGTCGCGCAGTCTTGAACTCCCAACCTTCCGGTCAGAAAGCCCAGCAGTAGCGGTTTAACCCTCAGCGCCACCACGTCCCATCACGTCTTCTCTGGCGATCACTTTTACTGTCACCTTATTATGCTGCAGGATGCTTGATAATAAAAGACAGTGGTCCAATAATACTTGGTTGTATACTGCAAAACTAATCTCACTCAAGGGATTCTCTAGAATTCCAAGACTAGTTTTGATGATTATTAATGTTTTCCCAGTGTTTTAGGAATCTAGAGAACAAACCTTGAAATTTACTTGCAGGAACTTTTGCCAAATGGAATCATTATCTCTTCACATCAAGTCAGGAATAAAACGGTGAAATCCAAGATTTAATCCTAATCAGAAGACTAAATTATTTATTTATATTCTGTTTGTACCTCGTCTTTCTCCCCGAAGGGCCCTCAAGGTGGCTAACAATTAAAATACATAAAGTATGAAATACAAATGAAACTATACTATAAAATAGACATTAAAGGCCAGCCTGTGGCAAGCAGTAGCAATAAAAGCATCAATTAAAACACTGATTGTAATTAACATAGTAATTAATTTGATTACTAAAAAGCAGCCATCCTACCCTCTACAGGGCACCAAAGACTTTTGGGATTAAAAATGTCCTTGGGCCTTCCTGGAAGATTAACAATGAGGGTGCTGTTCTCAGTTCAAAGGGAAGGGAATTCCACAGTACAGCCGCCGCCACCACCAGGAAGGCCCTAATTCTGGCAGCCAACATCCTAACCTCTTTAAATGGTGGCACAACCAACAGGGCCCTCTTACCGAAAGGAACAGAGCAGATTGTATGGGAAAAGGCGGCCTCGCAAATATGCAGGTCCCAAGCCATAAAGGTCAAAACCAGCACCTTGAATTGGGCCTGGAAACAAACCAGGAGCCAGTGCAGATGCCGAAGCAGTGGTCCGACAGAGTCAACACATTATGCACTAACTGCAATCTCTGGAATGCCTTTCAAGGGTGGCCCCACAGAGTGTGCAGAGATACAGCTGAGCATCATCAGTGTACTAATGGCACCCAACTCCGAATCCACGGATAACCTCTCCTGGCAGCTTCATACAGATAGGATTTCTCAAACTGTGGGATAGGATGCACCAGGTGGGTCATGAGTCCATTTCAGATGGGTCCCCCATTCAGTTCAATGTGTATTTTATTTTTAATATATTTGACTTGGCACTACCATATACGTGACTGCATTTGGGAAAATGTTACAGATCTGTACTTTAAACAGATGACTTGTTGTTCAGTCGCTAAGTCGTGTCCGACCCTTCGCGACCCCCTGGACCACAGCACGCCAGGCCTCCCTGTCCTCCACTAGCTTCCGGAGTTCGCCCAATTTCATGTTCATCACTTCGGTGACACTATCTAGCCATCTCATCCTCTGCTGCCCCCTTCTCCTTTGGCCTTCGATCTTTCCCAGCATGAGGGACTTTTCTAAAGAGTCCTCTCTTCTCATGAGGTGGCCAAATAAAAGTATTGGAGCTTCAGCTTCAGCATTTGTCCTTCCAGGGAGGAATCAGGCTTGACTTCCTGGAGGATGGACCGATTGGACCTCCTTGCAGTCCAGGGGACTCTCAAGAGTCTTCTCCAACACCATAATTCAAAAGCATCTATTCTTCGGCGCTCTGCCTTTCTTATGGTCCAGCTCTCACAGCCATACGTTGCTACTGGGAAAACCATCGCTTTGACTATGAGAACCTTTGTTGGCAGGGTGATGTCTCGGCTTTTGATTAAGTTGTCTAGGTTCGCCATAGCTTTCCTCCCAAGAAGTAAACGTCTTTTAATTTCATGGCTGCAGTCACCATCTGCGGTGATCTTGGAGCCCAGGAAAATAAAGTCTGTCGCTGCTTCCATTTCTTCCCCTTCTATTTGCCAGGAAGTGATGGGAGTGGTTGCCATGATCTTAGTTTTTTTAATGTTGAGCTTCAAGCCAATTTTGGCACTTTCCTCTTTCACCCTCCTCAGAAGGTTCTTGAGGTCTTCCTCACTTTCTGCCATTAGAGTGGTGTCGTCTGCATATCTGAGGTTGTTGATATTTCTCCCAGTAATCTTGATTCCAGCTTGTGAATCATCCAGCCCAGCCTTCCTCATGATGTACTCTGCATATAAGTTAAATAAGCAGAGTGACAGTACACAGCCTTGTCGTACTCCTTTCCCAATTTGAAACCAGTCGGTTGTTCCATGTCCAGTTCTAACTGTTGCTTCCTGACCCGCTTACAGGTTTCTCAGAAGGCAGATCAGGTGGTCTGGTACTCCCATCTCTTCAAGAACTTGCCACAGTTTGTTGTGATCCACACAATCAAAGGCTTTAGCATAGTCAATGAAGCAGAAGTAGATGTTTTTCTGGAACTCTCTTGCTTTCTCCATGATCCAGCAAATGTTGGCAATTTGATCTCTAGTTCCTCTGCCTCTTCGGAAACCAGCTTGTACATCTGGTAGTTCTCGATTCACATACTGCTGAAGCCGAGCTTGTAGGATTTTGAGCATCACCTTGCTAGCATGTGAAATGAGTGCAATGGTGCGGTAGTTCGAACAATCTTTGGCATTGCCCTTCTTTGGGACTGGAATGTAAACTGATCTTTTCCAGTCTTGTGGCCATTGCTGGGTTTTCCAAATTTGCTGGCATATGGAGTACAGCACTTTGACAGCATCATCTTTTAAGATTTTGAGTAATTCCATTGGAATGCTGTCACCTCCACTAGCTTTGTTGTTAGTGATGCTTTCTAAAGCCCACTTGACTTCACACTCCAGGATGTCAGGTTCGAGCTCAGTGACCGCACCATGGTGGTTATCAGGAACATTGAGATCGGCCTTATAGAGTTCCTCTGTGTATTCTTGCCACCTCTTCTGAATCTCATCTGCTTCTGTTAGGTCCTTGCCGTTCGTGTCCTTTATTGTGCCTACCTTAGCACAAAATTGTCCTTTGACATCTCCAATTTTCTTGAAAAGATCTCTAGTCTTTCCCATTCTATTGTTTTCCTCTATTTCTTTGCATTGCTCATTTAGGAAGGCCTTCCTATCTCTCCTTGCTGTTCTCTGGAAATCTGCATTCAGTTGGGTATATTTTTCCCTTGCTTTTGGCTTCCCTTCTTTCCTCAGCTATTTGTAAAGCCTCTTCAGATAGCCACTTTGCCTTCTTGCATTTCTTTCTCTTTGGGATGGTTTTAGTTGCTGCCTCCTATACAATGTTACAGACCTCCGTCCAAAGTTTCTTCAGGCACTCTGTCTACCAAAGCTAAGCCCCTCAACCTATTTGTCACCTCCACTGTATATTCGTATGGGATCTGATTTAGGTCATACGTGGAGGGCCTAGTGGTTTTCCCTACTTTTTTCAGTTTAAGCCTGAATTTTGCAATAAGAAGCTCATGATTTGAGCCACAGTCAGCTCCAGGTCTTGTTTTGACTGCTTGTATAGAACTTCTCCACCTTTGGCTGCAAAGAATGTAATCAATCTGATTTCGATGTAGACCATCTGGTGAAGTCCATGTGTACAGTCGCCGTTTGTGTTGCTGGAAAAGGGTGTTTGCTATGACTAATGTGTTCTCCTGACAAAACTCTATCAGTCTTTGCCCTGCTTCATTCTGTACTCCAAGACCAAACTTGCCTGTTACTCCTCTTACCTCTTGACTGCCTACTTTAGCATTCCAATCCCCTATGATGAGGAGGACATCTTTTTTGGGTGTTAATTCTAGAAGGTGTTGTAGGTCTTCATAGAAACAGTCAACTTCTTCCTCTTCAGCACCAGTGGTTGGGGAGTAGACTTGGATTACTGTGATGTTGAAAGGTTTGCCTTGGATCCGAATTGAAATCATTCTATCATTTTTGAGGTTATACCCCAGTACTGCTGTTCCCACTCTCTTGTTCACTGTGAAGGCTACTCCATTTCTTCTAAGGGATTCCTGCCCACAGTAGCAGATATAATGGTCATCTGAATTAAATTCTCCCATTCCTGTCCATTTTAGTTCACTCACTCCCATGATGTCGATGTTCAGCCTTGACATTTCGCGTTTGACCACATCTAGCTTACCTTGATTCATAGATCTGATGTTCCAGGTTCCTATGCAGTATTGATCTTTGCAGCATCACACTTTCCTTTCACTTCCAGACACATCCACAGCTGAGCTTCCTTCCGGTTTTGGCCCAGCTACTTCACTCTTTCTGGAGCTACTAGTACTCGTGTTCTGCTCTTCCCCAGTAGCATAATGGACGCCTTCCAACCTGAGGGGCTCATCTTCCGGTGTCATATCGTTTAGCCTTTTAGCACTGTAGTCCATGGGGTTTTCTTGGCAAGAGTACTGGAGTGGGTTGCCATTTCCTTCTCCAGCGGACCACGTTTAGTCCGAACTCTCTACTATGACCTGTCCATCTTGGGTGGCCCTACATGGCATAGCTCACAGCTTCATTGAGCTACTCAAGCCCCTTCGCCACGACAAGGCAGTGATCCATGAAAGGGAAACAGATGACTATGTAGACGCTTTTAACTATTATAGTCAATGGGGCTTCCTCCCAGATAAGTGTGAATAGGATTGCAGCCTTTGGGCTGTTTGGGGAATTTTTGTTAAAACAGATGAGCAACTGCTTGGGAGGGCAAGGAGGTTTCTTTATTTTAAACAAATTCTGAAACTTATACTTGTTGGAAACTTAATTTGCTTTATTTGATTTTGTCATAATTATTACTTTATTTGATTTTCCACTTGATGTAACTTCCAGCCATGAATCACTCCCATGTTAATGACATCACTTCCAGTGGGTCGTGACAGACTGTCATTCTAAAAACCACTGATATAGATATTAAACAACATGGGGACAGTACAGTGCCCTACAGCACCTCACACCTCACGCCAAGGGGCCAAGCAGAAGTCCTACCATCTGGGACCTGTCGGCCAAGAAGGAACAGAACCACGGCAAAACGATGCTGCCAATCTCCAACTTGGTCAACCTTCCCAGAAGGTCACCATAATCGATGGTGTCAAAAGCCACTGAAAGGTCCATACCAAAAGATTCAGCAAGCATGCACACCCTCCTTCCAGCCCTCAGCAGAGGTCATCCATCAATGCCTTCTCTACCCTGAAGCCCGGCCTGAATCCAGACTGGGGGTGCAATCCTAACCTGGAGTTAGGCCGACACAGTTAGGCCAGACATGCGCCATCCTCCCTGACTCCGAGAGTGGTCCGAACGTGCTTTATGGTGGCCCTTGTGCCAGTCAAACTTTGCTGGCCTAACTGTGCCAGCCTCACTCCAGGTTAGGATTGCGCTCTAAAAGGGATCCAGATAATCCACTTTTTCCAGAGCCCTCTGGAGCTGAGAAGCCACCACCCACTTGACCACTTTGCCCATATAAGTGAGTCTATGAAAGTCTATGCAAACAAATAACAATTCTGTAGTGTGGACAAGATGATTTTTATGTCCTTGAATTAGCACCTCTGGTCTTAGCAAGCAGGTCTTAGCAACCTTGAAGCTGAACACTGTTTCACCATATTGTCATCTTTCAAACTGAAAGAGGACAATCAATATATCTTCTGTGCTGAATGCTTCATAGACCAGAAAATGTGAGGACAGTTTCCTTTTTTTTGTGAAAAGGATAATAAAATATTTTTAGAACACTCTGGAAAGGTAAAAGCTGTGACAAGCAGTAGCATTATGTAATTCTGTATACATTTATATATGCTTTAATATCATTAGTGTTTGAGTCTTGTTTGCAAAAGGCCTTTAAACTCCATCAAGAGGTTTATTGTTTATGTGTCTTCAGTTATATTTCCTTTTATAAGCTTTTATGCCATTTTCATCTGTTTAAACTATGTCTATTTCAAAGGGTTTCAACTTCCATTAGTGTCTTTAATTTCCAGGCATCTGCACAAGAGCCTGCTGAAAGCCAAAACACTGAAACGGAAGTGCATTTTAACATAGCTACTTACAACTAAGTGTGAAAAGATTAACTGACAGACATTTATGAGAACAGAGTAATTAATTTTTAAAAAGCACATAGTTCTCAACCATGAGCATGAGCAACCCAGACAATTTAATTGAGCAGCCACGGTATATGAAACATGGATTAGGAAACCTAGCAGTGATTACCTTTGGCAGTTTACATACTTGAGGTCATACCTACAGGGCCTCATAACTTAGTGAGATGTCAAGCAGACAAGAAACGTGCTCAATTTTGAACTGTTCTATAGTAATGGCACATTCAGGCTGCAATCTTTGGAGACTCTTATCGGAAATCAAACCCTACTGAATCCCACTGGGACTTACTGTCAAGTAAATGTGCATAGGATCAGGTTGCCCGTAACCTGGCTTCCCAAAAAGTATAGATAGGTTTACACACACACACACACACACACACACACACACACACACACACACACACACACACACACACACACACACA
>JAJKFI010011864.1:7495796-7552368 GCA_029204185.1 Lerista edwardsae | reverse complement strand
ACACACACACACACACACACACACACACACACACACACACACACACAAGGTTTTATGGACAATTTCATCCACAAATTTTGTTTTATGTATCTTAAAGAGATTGCATTTGGCAAGAAAGATTGGGATAAGAGCAACTACTTATTTAAAACATTTGTTCTACCTTTCTTGCCTTAGCAATTCAAAGTGGAGCATCATTAATTAAAAACAACAATATAAATTAAAGAAATCAGTAAGTAAATCCACAAGAATAAAGCATAACACACTGAGTCCAATCCTATAATTTCCCCGCCACTGATGCAACAGGGCCAAAATGGTTACAGCTGCAGAGGGCAGTTACAGAGGTCTACTCTGGGTAAGGAAGTAATTGTTCCCTTACTTAGGGGAAAGCCTCTGCAGCGTGGGGAGGTCTATGTGGACCGCTCTAGCTAAATAGCTGGTGCAGGTTCCCGTGGATCTGTGCTGTAGGATCGGGTTCAGGAAGAGGTTTAGGATTGGGCCATCGTTGCACAAGAGACTTGGGGTCAGCCCAAAGAAAGTGCTCTGGATTATGCTCTTAGATTATGCTCAAATATAAACTCTATTTGGCTGATGGTAGCCAAAAGCAAAAGTTAACTGCCGCTGCAGAAAAGGGAGAGAGATAATAAGAATCCGAATGTGAAAATCTTTTAAGCCGACACATTTCAAGTTCGTTTTACAGCATTTTGAGTAAGTTTTAAAATAAGAATCCCCTTCAGTGGGGAAAAAGGCAGGATATAAATTCTCTAAATAAAATAAAATAAATATTCTGGTGTTTCAGCTGAATGAACACTGGCCCTGTTCATAGTTAGTGATATGCGCCTTCTGCAAACCTAGTAGGGAACTAATTGCACTAACGTTTGGAGGATATAAGCATTCACACTCCCCCTTTACACCTGTGGAGGGCCACCTGGGGCAAGTGTATGAACGGGCCTCGCTGCGAAGCATTTCCGCAGGCATACCTGCCCTGCAAAGTTCGCCGACATCCCTTTGCAACACAAAGGACAGCCACGGCTGACAGTGTTTCACTAAAGGAGCAATTGATTTAGTCATTTCCCCCTTGAGACACTGGATGTGAATTGAGCTCTTTTAAGTCACATTAATTTCATGGGAGCGTAAAGCATGTGATCAATTACTTTAGTGATACAGAAAAACCTTAAGATTGGAGTCTGCATGATAAGAAACAGACAGAAGAGGGGGAGTCAATAATCTAGTTACATACATGTGTGGGATCCCTTTAATGCAGAAAGAAAACCTTACTTGGTTTTTTGAAACCTTGAGGAAGGACTAAATCCATCTGGTAAGAGTTGAGACTTCGTGAGGTTTTTAAATGTGTCAGAAGGCATGAATTAATTAAGTCAAGGAAAAACTGAAATGGATATTTCAACAACTCTTTACCTTAATGTGATTCTAATATACCCTGTGTTCTTAAGAGTAGTCTGGGAACACAGAAACGTACAGAAGAAATATATTGAAAGAGAATATATATAAAGTACCAAGGATACTTACATTAATCCCGCTGTAGTTTTTTTGCTAACTAAATCAATTTCTTGAATCTGAGCTTGACAAAACGCTGCATAACTTCCTGACTCGGGCTTTTTTCTCATTCTTTCACCTGGGATTTCAGTATCACAATGTATGTTTTCATCGTTAAGTATTTTCAAACAGGGTAGACATTTGACCAACGAACACCTTTCAAAACAATAAAAACAGTTGTGTTAGGGCTGGGCTATGGACGTTTTCTTCCACACTTTGAAAATCCCTCCTTTGTAATTCCGATCGAGATGAAAATCCTATACAAGATTTTCCTAAGGCACTCAGAAAGGCTGCAATCCAGTGGACTTGATGCACATGTGTAATCAAGTCTCCTTGGCCACAGAAGGAAAGTTGCTCCATCTGTTTGCAAAACGTGCTTTCTGCTGCCAGGCAAGCAATGGATACCCCAAACACTCACCGTCTTCTGGATGACAGCTTGAACATGTATCTATTTCACATTGTGTTTGTTAGTAACAGATAATATGATTAAACGAAGATAAATTCTCTTTTTAACAGTATGGCACTCCATAAATATTTACTAGAAAAAAAAGTTATAGTGCTTTATGATATTTGGTATCTGAGTCAGTGCACTTTAGTTTGATTACTGGACCAGATGCACAAAAGTTCTGATGCAAAGCAGGTCAACTCTAGGGAAGTGTTTGCCCCAGGAAAATGCCCTTAAGCAGAACTACATGTTCCAGAAGACTTCTGCAATCAGATCTTCTGAGGAAAAAATAAAAACAGCAGTGGGAATGGAAATTTGGTCAGTGCAGTGGCGCCATTTTCCCAAACAAAATGGCCCTCCTGCTACTATTATCACCACTGGGGACAAGACTGATACCCATACTGTCCCTATCTCCCCCCCCCCCAGAGAGAGAGAGAGAGAGAGAGAGAGAGAGAGAGAGAACTGTACGTTTGGAGGAGCAGTCCTAGGTTTGACTAGGATAATAAACAAGACCTTAAAAAGATCTGCAGCTGTATAAAATACGATCCCTGTCAGGGGTGCTGACTTGTGTTCAACGTTGTGGGGGCTGTAGCCATACCCCCTGATGCAGCCACGCCCCCGGACGCACCCAATGTCGTGACATCACAACGTTGTGATGTCATGACATTGGGGTGCGTGGCCATGCACTTCACCAACTCCCAGAGCGGGGAAGGCGTGCTTGTTCCCCCTGCCGCTGCTCAGGCAGTTGGGCAGACCCTCAGTGTCTGCTTTCCTACTTACAGTGACTCGCATGACCTGCCAGTTCAGGTCTGGTTTTCCCAATAGTCTATTACATGTTTCTGCGCACCCAAGTCCGCGCTACTGATCCCTGTTCTCCATCACCGCTGTCCCAGACTAATTTGGCCTTCTCATCCATTTTCAAGTTGAAAATCTGACCAAGGATTTTGCATGTAACTTGTAATTTGCTCAGAGTGGAACTACAAGGGAGGAAGTGTGTGAAATATTTTCAGACAAGGGAGAGTCAATTTACTTTAAGACATAATGGTTAAATTTCTTTTCACCATAATGGTAATTTATGCTAAAAAAAATTTAAATCAGTTTTTGTTTTACACATTACATCTCACCAGCTCAAAAATATTATATGATAGAACAAAACAGATAGCCCTGAACATGCAGTGTGGAATTATTACAGACATTGCTGAATAATGATAGATGGAAAAGGTGCCATATCAAGGTGATTAATGCTTGAAAGTATGGTTTCTTAGAGCCATGGGATCGTAACACTAGTTTTTCCAGCTGGGTTTCTCCTGGTGACGGCTGAGTCAATATTTCATTTAGTGAAAACTTCCTGGTGAATATTCTGTCACTTAAGAGGCTCTATTAATCATTACTGCAATGAAACACATTCCCCCTAGGAGTGCTCAAACTGATCCCAGGGTTTAATTTCTAAAAAGTGATTTCTTAGTACTCCAGCTTCTTCAGTGTTATCACTGGCTGGACATGAAAGTAGGAAACCGATTGGGAAATTTTACAACTAATTCCTTTGCTGGTATCAAGGGGTTATGTAAAGTTCATTGGAACATATTGCCTGAAGTTATAGTCAATGTTGAATTCAACAAATCCATACTTTATAGTTTCCCATTAAATAAATTAATCACTTGTTCAATCATGAAAGTTCTCCTGGGTCAAACAATATAGGAGGACATTGATGCCTCAGGAATTTATTTCAACCTGAGTTTACATGCAGCAGGAATTAATTGCATGCAATATTCACAATTAAGAACAAGACTGCTAAAAATAGTGAGACTTGTGTTGGCATCCAGTGAGCAATGCTGAAGTAAACATTGGCCATTAAATTTTACAGCTGCAATGCAAAGTTACTTCATCGTGCAAGAACACATATATGTTTTCTTATGCTGGTCAAATTTTCAAATTTGTAGGAGTATACTGACACTGTCCTTGTTCTAATTTCCCATATGAATTATTGGCAGTTTGCACAGGGGCTGGTTTAGTTGCTATGCTCTGGAATCTATACTTAAGGTGAGATCAGAAATGTGCCCATGATGGTTAGAGAGACCTCGGGATGTACAGCCCCCTTGAAAAAAGCATTTTTCCTCCATGACTGCCTCCCCCCAGGATGCAGTGCATGGCATGCCCTGTTGGCACAGCTGCAACGGTGCTGGAAAACTGGATAGGACTGGGCCTAAAGACACTTTGCTGAAAACTCCCATTGACTTGGCAATAGCACTGAGGCCATGAATGTCAAATGGCCCACAAGGGACTCTAACAGGACATCAAGAGAGGACCTAGTTAAGCACAGGGTCTGGGACAAGAGCCTTCCCCGCCCTCTCTTAAAGATGGCTGATGCTGTGATCCAAACACTGCTTTTATGTAAGTGAGATCAAAAATGAGATCCCAGTTGTTTGCTTGGTTTTAATGTTGTAATTGCTTTTATGTTGATGTTTTAAGACTGCTTTTATTCAAACAATTTGTAAGCTGCATTGAATCCCTTTTGTTGCGGGAAGAAGGCAGGGTAGGAATTCTTTCAAATAAAAACATAAAAAAAAATGAGCCTAAGGTATATAGTTTGTAAGGCCCCACTCTGGGCACCTCAGGATGCACCACACACCCCAGCTGGTGTGTGTGTGTGTGGGGGGGGTGCGCATGCGTATGCACATTCACTGGCACAATGAAGGCAGACACATTTGGGGGTGTGTGTGAAGATTTGTTGCCATTTCAGATAGTAAATCTGCTTGGGCTACCCCTGGGCAAGAACCATTTCTTGAGGCAGGGAGTAGCCATGACAAGTCTCAGTAGTGCTTTGCCAGTCCACACTGCACAGACTGGCAGTTCAATTTCAGTTTAACTATTAAATCAAGTTTGAAAGAAGTTGGGGAGGACAACATCAAAAATATTGGAATGTAAAGGTTGGCATTGTCCTAACTCTCCACAAAAAGTGAAGACAAAAGATGTCAATTATAGACAGAACTATTAGTTATCATACATGCTGACAGTTCGGAGACTTGTAAAAGCAACCCAAGTTCCAGAACTTCTACTTATCATACATGGAATTTTATGAGAAAAATGGAGGAGTCCTAGAAAATCAGAGATGAGCTAATAGTGCATAGAATTCAAAGTATCTCAGACAGAGGAGAGAGAGGTCTTACCCACGATTCTAAGAAAAGGATAGGGTAGGTAAAGAAAAGTGAAATAATTTTAAGCAAGGGGAACGTAGGTAAAAAAAAAAAAGCTTTCTAACTATATAGGTAGTTCAACACTAGAACAAGCTATCCAGGGAGTTTGTGAAGATTGCTTTGAAGGTTGTTGCAGAAAGGTTGTGCAGGCATCTGGCTGGGATGCTGTTTATAAACAAAATAAAGGACAAGTACATTTTGGAATAAGCCAAAATGGAAGTATGAGCTTTACGGTGGGAACAAAAAACAACAGATATAGGGATGACCAAAAAAATCAACAACTGCCAGGGCAAAGAGATCAGAAAGGATAGAAATAAAAGCAGCTGAGTCATCCTTTGGCAAATGTAAGGTCACAGAAGGGGCAACCAGGAGGCAATACTGAAGTTGTCAGAGGAGGAATGTAGAACAGCAGAGGTCAAAAAGTAGTGGTGTTGAACACAAAGAAGATTGACAGTTCAGTTTTAAGAGGAGAGACCATCAAACGTATAAAATGAAGTGGAAAAGGTGATTGGGAGATATTCTTTAGATGAAACATATGTTGGAGTTAAAGAGTGGAAGCTGCCTACATTGTTGAGGTTTCTGAAAAAATGGTTGCCTTCCTGCCTATGTGCACAAATATCAATGTTGGTAACAAAAAGAAGGAGATATTTTCCTTCACACAAACTTGTTGACATCAATGCTACTGTCAAAAACAGTACATGTGAAACAGCAGCTAGAGTGGAAAACAAAACTTATTGTTTTTGTCAAGCTATTGATAATTCCAAACTACAGAAATGGTCAGAACAAATCCTCATTTCACTGACATATCTATTTTCATAAACAGTTCTGAATTATTTTTACACAAACACTGGCACAGTTTTAAAAATATGAGCAGTAACTTTGTCTTAGAATTGTTTCAACAGAGGCACGCACCCACCATTTCACTGCCATGCTGGCCAAATACCCAGAGTCCAAGATGTGCCATATCTAAGTTCCTATCTATTAAAATTATTGCTATAATCAAGAGATCTGGGCAAAAACATGCTACCCAATTTGCATTCACCTACCCCTGTAAAATGTCCTTCCGTCATTGATATATAGCATCTGGGGGTCGGACTAGATGACCTCGTAGGTCCCTTCCAACTCTATGATTTCTATTGAATCTTGGGGGAAGAGGGAGGAAAGTGCAACAGCTCTTCTCAGCAACCTTGTGAGTTACTATTATGGGAAGTCTAATCCCAACAGGCTGGGCTGCCAGCGGAAGTGATGTCCCACTGGTGCATGCAACAAGGCCACCAGTGCAGACAGCTGGTGGCATAATGTGTGGACTGAGAGACAGTATAGGTAAACTGGTGGCAAGGCTGGAGTGGAAGACACAAGGGTGGACAGGGAGGAGGGGGAATGGCTGGATACCGCAGGCACTTTCCAGTCTTCCAGTCTCCGAAATTCCGGTCTTCCCTCTCCCTCAGTTACTTTTTTTCTGCTCCCAACCATATGGATCACCCCCCTTTCCACATCTGCATACCTCCAGTTCTCTTCTTGCAGGAGTGGATTTCCATGTAGAGATAATTCTCTCAGCTGATGGCAACCATTAAGCCACGGAATGACACTCTGAAGCTCTGCATTTGTTAAGTGAATGATAAATATAAATGGAAATCAATCAATTAGTTCAACTAGGATTACAACAATATGTATTCTACTGGTGATAAAAGTTACAGAAAATGAATTAATCAAATTAATCCCTGATTTCTTCTACCTATGTTTTTGCAAGTATCTTCGGTGGAACAGTAACAGAAAGAAGGAATTTCTTACCAAGAATTCGAGTTCTGGGAGAGGAAGGGTGGCATTCGTGACATCTGGGAAGCCCCTCCTCCAGGAAAAGGCTGGACCGGTCTCCAAAGCAACGGGCTCCTCCTTGGAGTGTCCCCTTGTTCCCCAGATCGGATTTGGAAAGCAGGAAACGCCAAAAAAAGACACATCCAGCAACGACATCCGGCCTGCGCAGGCACCGTTCCGTCGCTGCAGATGCTCCAAAGAAACAAACTCCACTCGAACACGTAAGAGTGCAAACCACCACATGGCACTCTAACTAAACCTCCCCCAGGGACATACCCTGGACTAACTCTACCCCTACGCACGCCTAGGCAACTGTGCCATGTACAAAAACCTGCCACACCCCCGAGCCTGCGGTGGGCCAAATGCCAGCCTTCCTCTCCCAGAACTGGAATTCTCGGTAAGAAATTCCTTCTTTCTCTGGAGGAGGAAGGGTGTCATTTGTGACATCTGGGGCATACCAGAGCCGTACAGAGGGGTGGGAGCAGCAAGGGGCTCGCTCAGTCCCGCACCACCTGCTGCAACACCTGATGCCCCACGGCGGCTGTGGACACCCTATAGTGCCTCGCGAAAGTATGCTCGGAGGCCCAGGTGGCTGCTCTACAAATCTCCCCGAGGGAAGCATATCCATCGAACGCTGCTGATGTGACGGCGCTCTGTAAGGAATGGGCTGTGATACCCTCCGGAGGCTCCCTCCCCTGTGCCCTATAGGCCAATTCTATGCATGACCTCAGCCATCTTGCTAAAGATGTGGCAGACACCTTATGCCCCCTGTTGGACCCCTTGAATGTGACAAAAAGCGCATCAGAACATCTGATGTCCCTGGTCCTCTCCATAGAGAAATGGAGGGCCCTCCTAACATCCAAGGTGTGCCAGACTTTCTCTCTGGGATGGGACAGCTCAGGGCAAAAGGAAAGAAGGATTAATTCTTGCGCCCGGTGAAAAAGGGTATTCACCTTAGGCACGAAGGCAGGGTTCAGCTGGAGCACGACCCTGTCCTTGTGGAATATACATAACCTGGGATGAGTTGAAAGCGCCGCCAGCTCTGATACCCGTTGAGCCGAGGTGATGGCCACCAGAAACAGAGTTTTGAATGTAAGCTCCCTAAGGGGAACCCGAGCCATAGGCTCAAATGGTGGCTTGGTAAGGGCCTCCAGTACCCTATTTAAGTCCCAGCTGGGGAAGCTATGCACCACAGGTGGATTCAGTAATGCTACCCCTCTTAAGAGTCTCTTGACATGAGGATGAGTGGCAAGGGAAACCCCAGACCTAGCCCCCAGGATACTGCTCAAGGCTGCCACCTGTCTTTTCAGGGTGTTGGTGGCCAGACCCTTCTCCATTCCGTCCTGCAAAAAGGCAAGGACTTGCTTAACCTTGGCCCATAGCGATGCCACCCCTTTTGCAGTCGCCCACCCACAGAAGGTGTGCCATGTGGTGTTGTACACTCTGTTGGTGGACTTCCTCCTGGAAGCTAGAAGAGTCTTTGTCACTCTGTCCAAGTAGCTAAGTTGGGACAGCAGGCCCCATCAGCTTGAACATCTGCAGCTGAGGATGGAGGGTTGGCCCTTGTCGTAGAAGGTCTGCCCTGGTCGGGAGCGTCCATGGATCCTGTTCCGCTAGGGGCAACAACTCCGGGAACCAAGGGCGGCGTGGCCAGTGTGGTGCAATGAGTATCATGCTTGCCCTTAGTTCCCTGATCCGCCGCAGGACTCGCTGTATCAGTGCCACGGGCGGGAAGGCATACAATAGGCCCCGAGGCCAGGGTCTCAGCAATGCATCCACTGCCTCTGCTCCCTGCTGTGCACCTCTTGCAAAGAAGCGGCTTACTTGGGTGTTTTCGCTTGATGCAAACATATCGACCAGCAGAGTTCCGAAGCGTTCCGTCACCAACCGGACGACCTGCGGGTGCAACTGCCACTCGGTCTCTGTCAACTGACGCCGACTCAGCCAATCCGCTGCGGTGTTGGAGAGGCCAGCCAGGTGCTCCGCTCTCAGCGCTTCCAGGTGAGACTCGGCCAGTGGTGTCAGTCAAATGATTTAGGAACAGGAACTCACTTTTGAGTTCAAATTCAAATGTTGAAAAAAAACCCAAAACAAAACCCAGAAGCAGCCACGGAGCCCATTAGGATCCGGAACGCCCGTTCTGGTCCGTTCCCCCTGAATGACATCACTGGACTCGGCCCACCAGAACAGCTCCATTGCTTCCGTGTGCAAGGCACGGGAGCGCAGACCTCCCTGTTTGTTGATGAAGGCCTTTGCCGTGGTGTTGTCCATCTTTCTCAGCACCTGGCAACCCTGGAGGATATGAGCAAAGCTCAGGAGGGCCAATCGTATCACCCTCAGTTCCAGAAGGTTGATGTGGGCCTTTTTCTCCAATTCCTCCCATGTCCCTTGGGCTAGCGCCCCCTCTGTGTGCGCTCCCCATCCCAGCAGACTGGCATCTGTCGTTACTACCACCCAGTCCTGGTAACAAAATGGGTAGCCCTCGGACAGCCTCCGCTTGTCCAGCCACCAGAGCAATTCCTGTCTCATCCCGCTTGTTAGTAGGACCTCCTGATGCCGGCATCGTTCTATGAGACCCTGGTAAGGGACAAAGAGGTTCTGCAATGCCCTGGAGCGGAGGCGTGCCCATCTCACAATGTCCAGGCAGGAGACAATCATACCCAACAATCTTGCCAGCAACATGACATCCGGTGAAGCTTGCCCCGACACCAGGGTCAACAGACTCCGGAGCTTGGCTGTCGCTCTTCCAATAGGGATAGGGTTTAAGTCCCTGTGTCCAACAGCAGGCCGAGATGCTCCAGGCATCAAGTAGGCTGGAGCAAGCTCTTGGCCATGTTCACTATGAACCTTGCCTGTTGGAGGGTCCTGACCGTCAACTGCACATCCCGGTTTGCCAATTCCTCTGTGGGGGCCCTGTTTAACAGGTCGTCGAGATACAGGTACAGGAAAAACCCCTGCATCCGCAGGTGGGCCACCAGGGCCACTAGTGTCTTTGTGAAGACCCTGGGGGCAGCTGTCAGGCCGAAAGGGAGAGCACGGTACTGGTAGTGGCTGGATCCATAACAGAATCTGAGAAAATGGCAGTGGGAGGGGAGGATCGGGACATGAAGATAGGCTTCGGAGAGGTCTATGAAGGCTAGGTAGTCCCCCTCCTCCAGGGCGGACACAATTGACTTCCATGTTTCCATCCAGAATTTGCACTTGGCTAGGAAGTGGTTCAACCACTTTAAGTCCAGAATGGCACGGACATCCCCGTTCTTCTTCGGGACCAGGAAGAACACTGAGTAAACCCCCTGGCCCCTTTGCCTGCGCGGAACTGTCTCTATCGCCTTGATATCTAACAAGTGTTGGATGGCATTGAGCATTTTCTGATGTTTCAGTCCCATTCTGGAGATGGGAACCCTCCAGAAGTGGTTCCGTGGTCTCTTTCGGAACTCCAGAGAGTGTCCCTTGGACACCGTCTCCAACACCCAGGAATCCGTGGTGAATTGACTCCACTGGGCCGCAAAATGTTGGAGATGGCCCCCTATCGGAATGTGGCTCTGCGGCCTGGCGTCAGGAAGGTCGTGGAGACTTGTGTGCCCTGGGGGAGTTGGTGGTGTTGCTCCCTGCCAGGGGCCTGCCTCTGTACTGGGGAAGAATCTGGACTTGTTCCAGAGGCCCTTGCATTGGTTGCTCTCTCTCCTGCAAAAACTGCTTCTTTGGCCACTAAAGGAAGAAGAAGAAATGCCTCTACCCCTGTTCTGTTCCTTCTGAGCTGTGGGGAGCACCTTCGCTTGTTGCACCTCTCGATAAGGAGGTGGGTCCAAGGCTTGGCCGAACATCTTGGAGCCAGAGAAAGGTACTGAAACCAGGCTAGACTGGGAGCCCTGGTCTACCTCCCGCTGGTGAAGCCAGATGTTGCGCCTCGCTACCACGTTAGCCGCTAGGGCCTTGACGTTAAAACTGTATCGAAACCAAGGACGAGTCAGCCATGAACGCCGCTGCCAGGGAAATCTTCTTTAATGTGTTGCGAATTGAGCTGGACAGCTTGCGGTCGGTTTTGACCAGGTCCTCCACCCATGCCAGGATTCTTCTGGCCATGACAGAGTTGGTGGCAGAAGCCTTAAGGGCCAGTGCTGAGGCCTCAAAGTGCCTTTTGAGGGCCGCTTCCACTCTCCTGTTGCAGGGGTCCTTGGCCCCCCTCGCCCTCTGATGGAAAAACCACGGCCGAGGAGAGTGCCGCCACTGGCTGGCCCACGCTGGGTACCTTCAGCAAGGATGAGGTGCCCTCAGGCAGATTGTAGAGCTTGCTGACCACATGTGGAATACGCTGGGTTCTGTTGGGTTTTTTTCCATTCGGATTCCACCACGCTCTTAAAAGACTGAGGAAAAGGTCTCAGACTGCCACCGGTCAGACAAGGGATAAGACTCCCTGTGTTTCCCCGTGACGCTGCCTCTTGGCTTCAATCTACGAGGCTTTTGCCTGTGGCCCTCCTTCTTGGAACTCTTGGGGGATGGTTTCCTCTCAGGGCTACTGGAATCTGAGGTAGAAACATTGGAAGCGGGTGATGGAGTGCGCTTCCTGGCTCTCTTGCCCCCTTGCTTGGTCTGGCTTTGCTGAGAGGTGGCTTCAGACATGACTCTCCTGACTAGGTCCTCTAGCTGAGCTTTAGATTGGAGGACAAAGCCTTCCTGTTGGAGCCCGGGGTGGGGAAGCTTGCTGGGCTGAGCCACTAGGACCGGCCTGGTCACTGGGTTGCTTGCAGGGGGTCTCACCCGAGGGTTGTGCTGGGTCAGCCATGGTGGGCCCGGATTTCCTGCTTCTATGAGAGACACGACCAAACCAGGCCAGGAAAAACAGCCCCCGACAGAACTTGGTTGCCTTGGAAAAGGAGGGGCGTGCAACAATGGCTGAAAACGGTGGAAGCTGGCCACCTCGGAAACTGGGGGGGGGCAGGCTTTGGTGGGAAAAAGCGGGCCTTACCGCTGGACAAAATAGCGCTGCTGCTCTGTGCTAGTGGCGCTAGAAGGGGCCTCCCACGTCAGGCGCTGCTGGAGGATGCTGCCGTTCCCGCCTTTTTTGCTGGGCGATGCCGCGGAGATGCAGGGAGAACGCGGGAAGCGCAATCTGGGGCCTCCCGTGCAAGCGCGTCTCTCCACCATTGGCTTCTCCCCTCCGGTTGGCTGGCCCCATGGCAGAGCGACCAGGACGGGGAGGAAAACACCAGGGAGGCGTGCTGGGGCCTCCTGGCAAGGACTGCTTCTCTGCTCGCGGCTGCCGCGTCTTCGTGCCTCCCTTGTCGGGATGCTGGAGCCAGCCCCTCCTACTGCGGGCAAATTGGCGGTACTCCGGGGGAGAACCAGAGGCGTGAGTTGGGGCCTCCCGGCAAGACCCCAACAAACACGGCACTGTGTTGGAGTGTCGGCTGTCAGGGAAAACAAGCCGGGAGGCACATGATGGGGCCTCGGGGCTGCCGGTTACTACTGTGCATCTGCGCCTGGGGGGTAGACCGGAGGCGCGATAGTGGGGCCTCCCATCCCTGGCTGGATGCGCAGCGGGGCAAAAAGTCCCCTGGTAAGCTGCGCAGCAAAAACTCCTCCCCCAGCCAGCTCGGTTGCCAGCAATAGCCTCGAGCCTGGTCCGGGAGAGATGGAGGAACTGAAGAAAACCCTGTGGGGTTTTTGTTTGTTTGTTTAATGAAGACCAGACACAACCGTTCTCCTGAAAGGCTGAACCAGTCTGGGGAACAAGGGGACGCCCCAAGGAGGAGCCCGTTGCTTTGGAGACTTTTAGAAGTGATGTCATGGCCAGACGTGCCATCATTGTGATACCAGAGTCTGCTGCTTTTCTGAGAATGCAGCAATATGTTGGATCTCAGCCATTTTCCAATAGCAAAGTAAATCAGAAAGAAAAACAAGTCTATTTACAACCTTGATACAATCAAAACAACCACGCAGCCTTCCCCCTTTCCAGCATCCCATATTTTCAATATGGCTGATCTAGGTGCTTTGTGACCCACCTGAAATTGGCTCTAAAGGCACTGGTGGGTCCCATCCCACAGTTTGGGAACCACAGACCTAGATACTTGGGCAGGCTGTGTCACCCGCAGATATGGTTGGAAGGTGTTAGGTATTAACTTATGCAGAGTTTATATTTATATTTATTTATTATTTATTTATTAAATTTGTACCCCGCCTTTCCGCCCAAAGGCACTCAAGGCGGCATTACAAAAAACAAAATTAAAACACAATAAAATACATCATAATAAAAGCAGTAATTAAAAACAATATAAAAATACAATATAAAAGTATAACAGACATCCCATGGATCATAAAAGTACAAAAATATAAAAGAATGCAAAGACCAGCCAGCCTGTCAGCAACTAAAAGCCTGCTGAAATAAAAAGGTCTTCAGCCCCCGCCGAAATACCGCCAAAGAGGGAGCAGTTCTTAACTCTAAGGGGAGGGTATTCCAAAGTTGGGGTGCCACCACCGAGAAGGCCTTATTCCTGGCCGCCACCCCTCTCACCTCTCCTGGTGGCGGCAGAGTCAAAAGGGCCCCCCCGGATGACCTCAGAGCACGGGTAGGATTGTATGGGAGGAGGCGGTCCCTCAAATACCCTGGGCCCGAGCCGTAAAGGGCTTTAAAGGTCAGAACCAGCACTTTGAATTTGGCCCGGAACAGAACCAGCAGCCAGTGTAGTCGCCGAAGCAACGGCTCGACAGAGTCAAACCGACGTGCCCCAGCAACCACCTGAGCAGCCGCGTTCTATACTAGTTGTAATTTCCGGACCGTCTTCAAAGGCAGGCCCACGTAGAGCACATTGCAGTAGTCTAATCTGGATGTCACTAGGGCATGGGTCACCGTGGCCAGGTCCACACAGCTCAGGTATGGCCGCAGCTGGCGGATCAGCCGAAGCTGAGCAAAGGCTCCCCTGGCCACTGCCGACACCTGAGACTCCAGGCGCAGCTGTGAATCCAGGAGAACCCCCAAGCTGCGGGGTTATATGCTCACTAAGGGACATTTGATCACTCCGTAGACCATGGCCAATGCCAGCCCACTGCTCAGAGGTGGCAAAGCAATGGCGGTGAGTCAGTCGCCAGCGTTGCGCTGGATCCGGGCAGGGTGGGAGGGCATTCCTGAGTGGGGGGGAAGGGCGGAGTGGGGTGTGGGACTGGCGGCAACCTTCACCACAGGATCCTTTTTTCCGTGTCAGGCCATGTGGCCCAACATGGATGCCCTTGCCTCTACGCTGGGCGCAGAGGCGAGAAGATCCATCGCCCACCCTGTGCCCTTACCCAGGGGAAGGGGACAAATGTCCCCTCCCTCCAAGGAGCCTCCAGTGCCTGCCCAGCTCCAGTTGGATGCAGCAATAAGACACATAGCTACCGCTGATCACATGGGCACAGGGACAGCTCTGGATTGGGCTGCCTGTCTCTTAGTCCCTTATCTTTTACACTCACCTGACAAGCAGTTGTTGCTGAGATCTAGCTTTTCCAAAGACACAAACAAAAACAGAGGGGCAAGCTGAGTCAAACTAGAAGAAAAAGAGAACAAGAAGTTTATAGAGAGACACATGAACACTATTTTTCCTACTAGAGGTACAAGCATGGGGAAAAAATATTGCAGAACGATTCTTTCAAAATTCAGGGATGCATGCTGAATTTGGTAGCAAACACCCTGCTTGTTAGCTATCCAAGGTGCTAGAAGGAAATTGATAGAGTTTCCACTTCGAGAGGGAGACAACATTTCTCAGGTGTCATGCAATACCAGAGGAAAAACTAGTGAGGTGAACTCCCTTATTCTTCCTTTGTCTATTACAGGGAGGCCTCCAAACTCTGGTCCATGGGCTGGATCCAGGGCACCACCAAGTCAGCTCAAGTGAAGCTCCCGATCTTTGAAGAAGCCTTCTGGGGTGATGTCCAGTGAAGCAGCTGCCCAGTGCGAGTTTCTGCAAAGATCTGGAGCAAAGATGGGAGGCTGTGGGGCATAACGGCAAGGCTTTGCCACTGCTGCACCAGACTTGTCAATCCCAGCATGCTGTGGGCCAGAATGCTGGTCTATTATATCCTGGCTTAGCAAAACAAGTCTCAAAACAGCTAAAATTTTAAAATATAGGTATGCCTCGGTATCTGCTGGGATTTGGTTCCAGAGCCTCCTGTGGATACCGGAAACCATGGATACTGGGGACACTTTTTTAAAGACAGGGGAACATCAGTGGTTTTGCTGCAACAAGATTTGTTTAATGTTCCCCCCATGTTTTTAATAGGCATTCCAGTCTCCATGGATAACGGAAACCATGGATACCAGAGCATGTCTGTATTCAACACCCATAAAAGCATTTCCTTAGAGAGGAAAGAGCCAGTTCCTCAAAGGATGTAGCTTCCTTCTTCACGACCCTTTCCAGCCGGTTTCACCATAAGCCCAGAAAGGTGCATGCCAAGCTTTATCACCCTGTCCCAACCACTGCAGTGGGACTAGTGCCCCCTTCTCGGATAAGAATATATGGAGCCACCCTTCATTCTTTTGCAGACTAGCTACAGTAGTCTCTCTTTTTAGGTTCTCTTTCCTTAAGGTGAAGATGGAAAGGAGGTAACCAGGAGGTAACTGTTGCAACCTAGTTACAACCGAAAAGGCTCATACAGTTGTTTTCCTGCCTGCAGAGAAGGTTGGTACTAAAAAGAAAGAAACCTATCCAAAGCCTTCACTATCTGTAGTCAGATTGCAGCTTATGCCTTCCATGTGTTTTAACTCATATCAGGGCTCAAAAACTGGAAGTTCCTAAACGCATGAGGATATCACAAGCAGCCAGAGAACCACACTGTGAAGGCTACATCTGGGACTGAGGATTCAGTGAATCACATAATACTTATTTGTAAAAAAAAACCCATTGAAAAATGGTGGTTTAAGACTAGCCTGCCCATGCAAGCCGCCTTGGGCATTTGCTTCAGCATGGGAAAAGTGGGATATAAATTATTCAAATAAATATATCAAAAACATAAATAGCCCTTTGGTTATTTTATTTTATTTCCTTTTATCAATTTTTACATACAGTATATGGGCTTTTTCTATTTATCTTCTGCTTTCAATGGTTCCCTGCCCCCCCCCAAGAATTGCTGGCCCTTATATGGAATGGACCCTAGTAGTTAGTTTCATGAATGAGCAAGATTCAGTTTGAAGATATCATATGTGACATTTGTGTGTCTGATTTAAGTTATATCAGTTCATTAGTTAAAGAACTAACAACTGCATGAATCGATAGGTACAACTTCAGTCCCAGTAAGCATGAACATGAAACTACAGTATATGCACACATGGAATCTTACCTTTGGCTTGCATATAAAGTTAAAATTGGTGTTTGCACTATAGAAAACTGGATGCGTTACTTGCTTTTCAGAACTAAAATTCTTGTCCTGTATGCTATTCATATAAAAGATAAACCCTTTTCTAGGTTTGTCATTTTATAGCTTCCTTTTCACTGGCAGTCTTTGTCTTTTTTTTGTTTTTTTTAAAGAAAATTCAAACCAGAAAGACAAAGGACATTACAGAAAACTTAATACCACTTGACCTTGTCCCACTAGCCCTGGGCATTAAAAGGATATAAATTACAAAGACGACACAAAAGTAAAAGATATTTTTTTAACTCCGATAGCTTCCTTTTTCTGGTATCATTTAGAGCCGAAGCAGACGCAAGAGGAGGACAAAGACAGTTTATAAGAAAGCAAAACCGAAACAAACCTGAAAATTTAAATGTACGTAGTAGAGTAAAACGTTTTCTCCTCCAGTACTAAAAACCAATATTAACAATGTAAGAGCTATGGAGCGGTATACAGAACGGAAAGCTACTTAGCTTTGGTTCAGCCACTACAGCCTATATGCAATCAAAGCCCTTTGTAGGCTCATTTTAGGTTAGCTTTTCAAACGTTAGTACGGTGCACAAACGATTATGTTCATTTTCTGAGAATCATCAATATCACTAGTCATATACTCTACAATGCTAGGAGCACTTCCTTTGTGTTGGATGTCATGAAAACGTCTGAATGATTTGCTCTGCAGGACAGCCACCTTTGCGTGAACTGTAAGTTAATTCATTGAAATCACAAGTGCTTTTTTCCTCCCTCTTCCTTCAAGGGGGTGAAGTCTACAAAAAGCATCAACAAAGTAGGCACCAGCAGGTAAACTGTCTGGACCCACCTGAACTCCAGGAGTGGAATGTATAGGTGCCTTCGCCGAATGACAGCTGAGAAGTTAAGCATAGAAAGGGTTCAACAGAGAGGAAGGGATCCTGCCAAGCAGTATGCAAGGTTCAGGGAACTCGGAGGCAGGGAGTCGAGCAAGCCCTGCCAAGAAGCGAGCAACTAGGATAACACACATTGCAGAACCATAAAGGCCACATTTGGAGTATTGCATACCGTTCTGGTCACCACATCTCAAAAAGGACACAGTGGAACTAGAAAGGTGCAGAAGAGAGTGACCAAAATGATTACTGGGCTGGGGCACCTCCCTTATGAGAAAAGGCTGCAGTGTTTGGGCCTCTTAAGTCTAGAACATAAGAAGAGCCCTGCTGAATCAGGCTAAAGGCCCCTCTAGTCCAGCTTCCTGTATCTCACAGCGGCCCACCAGGTGCCCCAGGGAGGCATGAGACAGCAAGATGTTGGCACTCCTTTGCACCCGCTACTCTGAAGTAGCCTACTACTAATGTAAGGAGGTTGCACAATCCATCATGGCCTATAGCCCACAATGGACTTTTCCTCCAGAAATCCGTCCAATCCCCATTTAAAGGCATCAAGACCAGATGCCATCACCACCTCCTGTGGCAGAGAGTTCCACAGATTAACTACCCACTGTGTAAAAAAGTACTTCCTTTTATCTGTTTTAACTCTCTCAACCCTCAGTTTTAGCGGATGCCCCCTGGTTCTGGTGTTGTGAGAGAGGGAAAAGAACATCCCTCTATCAACTCTATTCCTTCCATGCACAATTTTGTATGTCTCAATCATGTCCCCCCTCAGGCGCCTTTTTTCTAGACTGAAGAGCCCCAAATGCTGCAGTCTTTCTTCATCAGGGAGGTGCCCCAGCCCCGTAATCATTTTTGTCGCTCTCTTCTGCACCTTTTCCAGCTCCACTATGTCCTTTTTGAGGTGCGGCGACCAGAACCGTACACAATATTCCAGGTGCGGCCTTACCATCGATTTGTACAATGGCATGATCATATTGGCTGTTTTATTCTCAACCCCTTTTTTAATTACCCCAAGCATGGAATTGGCCTTCTTAATTGCTGCCGCACACTGGGTCGACACCTTCATTGAATTGTCCACCAGCACCCCAAGATCCCTCTTGAGCTGTCACAGACAGCTCAGAACCCATTAGCCTACAGGTGAAGTTTTGGTTTTTGGCCCCAATGTGCATCACTTTTGTCTACGTTGAAACGCAACTGCCATTTGGCTGCCCATTCCCCCAACCTGGAGAGATCCTTCTAGAGCTCTTCACAATCCCCTCTGGTCTTCACCACCTGGAAAAGTTTTGTGTCATCCGCAAACCTGGCCACTTCGCTGCTTATCCCTGTCTCCAGGCCATTTATGAACAAGTTGAAAAGCACGGGCCTCAAGACAGATCCCTGGGGTACTCCGCTTTTCACCTCTCTCCACTGTGAAAATTGCCCATTGACCCCCACTCTCTGTTTCCTGGCCCTCAACCAATTCTGAATCCATAAGAGGACCTGCCCTCTTATTCCCTGACTGTGAAGTTTCTTCAGCAGCCTTTGGTGGGGGACTGTGTCAAACGCCTTCTGAAAATCCAGGTATATGATATCCACAGCTTCACCCACATCCACGTGCCTGTTGACCTAGAAAAAAGGCACTCGATGGAGGACATTACCTAGTGTTCCTTTGGGGGGGAGCAGTTTTTTATAATGATCCCAAGCATTGAATTGGCCTTCTTCACCCATGCTGCACACTGAGTTGACACTATTCAAGTTGTCCACCAGCATCCCAAGATCTCTCCTAATCCATCGCCCATTAGTCTATATGTGAAGTTTAATTTTTTTGCCCCAATATGCATTACTTTATACTTATTTACACTGAAACACATCAGCCATTTTCCTGCCCATTCTCCCAGTTTGGAGAGATCCTTCTGGAGCTCTTCACAATCACTTCTGGTCTTCAACACCCGGAAAAGTTTAGTGTCATCTGCAAACATGGCCACGTTGCTGCTTATGCCCATCTCCAGATCATTTATGAACAAGCTGTAAAGTACTGAAAAGCACACTGCTTTTCACCTCTCTGTATTCTGAAAACTGCCCATTGGCACCCACTCTGTTTCTTGGTCACCAACCAGTTCCTAATCCATAAGAGGACCTGTTATTTTATTCCCTTACTGTGGAATTCTCAGCAGCCTTTGGTGAGCGACAGTGTCAAACATCTTCTGAAAATCCAGATATACAATATCCATGAATTCTCCTGCATTCAGATGCTTGTTGACCTTTCAAAGAATTCTAGAAGGTTCGTGAGGCAGGACTTACAGAAACCATGCTGATCCTCCCTCAGCAAGGCTCGTCCTTCTATGTGTTTTAAGATCTTGTCTTTGATATTACTTTCCACCATATCACCTGGAAGAGATATTAGGCTGACCGGCCTGTAGCTTCCCAGATCCCCTCTCCTCTCTTTTTAAAAGATGGGCATGACATTTGCTATCTCCCAATCCTTTGCCACCATGGCAGCTTTAAAGGACAAGTTGCATATTTCAAGTGAGAGATCGGCAAATTCCTTCTTCAGTTCCTTAGTAAGTCTTGGATGCCATCTGGGCCTAGTCACCTATTGATCTTTAATTTGTCATTTAGTTCTGAAAAATCTTCTCTTTTAACCGCTAGTCTATCTGATTTAATTCCTTAAGACATAACAGGAATTAAATGGATGCAAGAGAACCCATATATGGATCAGGCCAACTTATCACACAAGTATGACTCTCGTCTGCTCACAGCCTTCCCCTCCCATTTCCCCCTGGCCACACATACAAAGTCCCTACTTATTACTCCCATTATACCACTTGCAGGATTAGACCTAATTTTTCTAACTGTACTAAGCAGCATTGCTCAGGAAGCTGTATACCTGAAATGTCATGGAAAAGCTGAAGGAAGGCAGCGTGGAAAAATGGCATTTCACCAACCTGAGCCCAAAAAGTTCACCAAGAAATAGCCAGGAAAGGTAATTAATGCTCAGCTAACCATTCTATGGAGACTGCGAGTGAGGGAGGGAGCATCAGTCTCTGACTACACTCACTACACAAGAGCAGCCCCACCATATGAGAAGTCTGCTATCCCCCCCACTCCCAAGAACAGGCAGAGAAATCTGGAGGAGATAGAAATCACACAGAGAGTGAAGCAGGAGATGCTGTTTGCCTTTCTCCATCTGTTGCTCATCTTATTATGTTCCATAGCAGCTTTTTTTCTAGGAGCTGAGAAGGTGGAGAGCAAGGAAAATGAGCTGTTAAGGAGACAACTGGGGAGATGAACAACAGGTGAAGGGTAGCATTTCACCTTTCCCCATCTTCCCTTTTCAGTACTAACAAGTCAGTATTATATCTGCATGGAGTTGTACTAATCTTGGTTAGCTTTAAACCTGAGTTTAGTGTTCAGTTCAGTGCAGATCTAACTGTAACCGTAGTTAGTGCTGATTTAGGAAGTAAGAGGGAAAGAGAGACAGTAAAGAGAGAGGAAGGGAAGGGAGCACAAGCCCGAGAAGGAAGTTAGTTGAAAAAGAGATGAATGAGAATTCTAGAAAAGTGATCCTGCTGTCTTAACTATGGAAGTTCCTAAATGACAGCAACTTTTAAAAATTATGGGTTCCTTCTAAAAACCGTTTTAAGAAAGCATTAAAAAAAATGTGGGTTCAGTACAACAAAAAATACAAAGTAGCTGGGCTGGCTTGTTTCAGAGGTAATATTTCCCAATTTCTTAACCATATCAGCAAGCCAGAAGAACACTTCTTTCTTAGATACTGTCTTTAACACACTAATATATGGATTTCCCCTTCCCGTTTTTTTAGGAATTGCCCATGAGTATTTTGTGAACCAAGACTATTAGGCATCCAAAAACGTTTATTTTCAAAAACAAATTCTTCTGACTTCAAACTAAAAATGAACAACTGTTCTCATCTAGTCCTCACAAATTAGGCTTTCCTAACTTGGAACTTTATTGTTAAGAAATATATGGATTCACAATCCAAATGTTCATAGGGGCTTCCTGCAATCAACAAAAAGGAAATGACACTCAGTGCACACTCTTGAGAAGAAATCACACAACTGCATCAGCTGCAGGATAAAAGCAAAGAAACAGCTTTTCTTTCAACAGCTTACTTCATTACATTCAATCCTTCTGTATAGAACCTCCAATCACTTATGCCGTTACAAAGGCATATGGAGCTGCTTAGAACATGGTCACATTGGTAAAGAGACTACAAATATCAACTACTGAAATACTAGGCTTTTTAATGCTTTAATCATCCTTTCTGCTGATACTGTCATCCAGTCGAGCTAGATTTATCGTCATGCCGATCCACTTTGTTCTCATTCTCACTTTTGCCCAAAGGATTTATGTTAAGACGTTGACACATAAAGCAGAAGTATGTGGAGCTTTGCCGGCTAGGAACGTCAGCCAGATATCCGCTTAGCGATGATGACAAAGTGCTTCCTTCCACACAACAGGAAGCACTTCACCAGCTGTCTGGTGCAATATAGAACCACAAAAGGCCAGAAAGAAAGAAACTCCACTCATATCAAGCCATGTGGGAGGATACATATCCCAGTGGCCGAGGATGTACTTTGTACAAAAACAGACCTAGGTTCAAGGGCCAACATCTCCTGCTAAAAGGATCCCAAGGACCAGGTCTGAGAAAGATTGGGGCCAGAGATCAATTGGAGAAACTGTCAGAGTAAACAGTCCTGGGCTAGCTAGACTGACTTTGATTTGGGAGAAGGAGGTTTCCAGTGGGAAAGAAGGCATAGTGGATGAACCAACTGTAAAGAAAGGAAGGAAGGAAGATACTGTAGTACTAATCAGGTAGGGACGTGGTGGCGCAGTGGGTTAAACTGCTGCTGTGGAGCTTTCTGACCAGAAGGTTTGGAGTTCGAGACCACACAACAGAGTGAGCTCCCGTTGCTTGTCCCAGCTCCTGCCAACTTAGCAGTTCGAAAGCACATACAAATGCAAGTAGATAAATAGGGACCACTTTGGTGGGAAGGTAACGGCGTTCCGTGCACTACGGCGTAGAGTCATGCCGGCCACATGACCACAGAAGCTTGTCCTCAGACAAATGCCGGCTTTACAGGCTTAGAAACGGAGATGAGCACCGCCCCCTACAATCGGTCACAACTAGACCATTTGGTCGTGGGGAATCAGGATTTACCTTTAATCAGGATTTACTAATTAACTAAAGTTTCCATTCATTATAATGTATGAGAGGCAGTTGTTCAAGGAGGCTATTATGTAAATGGGGTTGATGGTTTTCTTGTTGTTTTGTTGTACCACCTACTTATTTGATGCTTTGAGATTTTGATTGTTTTTTGTGATTATATGTGTTTTTAATTTTGTTGTTCTAAGCAACCTTAGATTGGCAAGAAGAGATACACAAATAACAAAATATTCTTTATTTTTATTAAAAAGATCTTTAAATAAAAAGATCTTTATTTAAGGAGAGTTTTTAGAGCCTTAATTCAGTAGCAAAGGTTGCATCCCATCTATACAGCCAAGATTCTTTAGGCAACCAAAAAAAATTCAAACACCTCGCAAATTAACATGATTCAGGCTACAAGCCTATACATCAGCAGTTCTCAAACTTTGGGTCCATGGCCCACCAGGGGGTCATAACCCTATTTACAAAACTGACAGCCTGATCTACCCTATGTGTATCAAGGGTGAAAAATAACCTGCGACTTGCAGGGAGCACTGCTGTCCAATCACCATTATAGCCACAGAGGTCTGAGTGGCTAGCGAAGTGAGGACACAATTCTAACCACGTGTTAGGATGCCACAAGTCACTTGTGCTGGCCCACGAGTGTTGCAAGTGCACCATGAAGTGCGTTTGGACCACTCTCGGACTCAGGCAGGTTTGTGCGCATTACACGTGACTTGTGGCAGCCTAACGCCAAGTTAGGATTGTGCCCTATAACTCTTTTTTTTTAGGTAGGTCCCAATGTTAAAATGTTTAAGAACCACTGGTATACACACCTTCCAAGATATAAACCCCAATGAACACTATGGGACTTGATAAACAGACATGTATAGGACATTGCATTATTAGTTATGTGATGTGGTGTGTGTTTAAAACAATGTGATGTGTGTTTAAAACAAATACTATCTGTTGCCATAACCAACATTAGAATACCTAGTTGAAGTTCAGAGAACTCTGGGATCATAAGATAGCAGATGTTCAGACAAGAAGGGGCCGAGTTCCAGTAAAACATTGACAGTGATACATCCAATACTTTCAGTTGTGAAATCTGTTCTTATTGTTAGAAAGCTTCTACTAAGTGATTATTTTTGGTGGTATTTTTGTCACAAAATTAATATTTCAGCACAGGTCACTCAACATAAAACTTGCGTGGAATAACAGATATCTAATTTTTGCAAGCTCTTCCAACATTTTATCAAGTCATAATGAAGGCTGACTTCAAAGAATCATGGAGGGGACCTACAAAGTCATGTAGTCCAACCCCCTGCCTGCAGCAGGAAATCCTTCTAGAGGTGCCTGTCAAGCCTATGCTTGAAGATCTCAAGGACATTTGTCCCCCTTCCCCGAGGAAAGCCCCACCACCCACAATGGTGCCCCTTGGCTCATCGCCAGCTATTTTGCCAAACCTGATTACAGCAGCCCCATGTTATCCTCCGCCAGGGATTAGACTGGGAGGGGAAAGCCACCGCCAGGTCCCACCCCCTTGAGGGGCTGCCCTGCCCTCCCTGTCCACCCAGAAAGAGTGCAACGCTGGTGGGGAGTAAACTAATCTCTAGTCAGCATCATGTTGCTGCCTCTGGACGGCGAGGGGTCAGTACTGCCGCAGAGTGGGTGGTAAACTCTTACTGCCCGCACTGCATGTGCCTTACAGCACATTTACGACACAAGCATGAGCGGTACGCTCATACCGCTCAAGTTGGAGGGGTTCAGGATTGGGCCCTGAATCTTAATATTGTTGGACCAAAAAATAAGATTTTCTAATTACTGTCTCATGCCATCCCAAACACCCATTAAAGACAAATTTACTGCTAATTTTGAAATTCAACAGCTCTGATGTAAGTAGCATGTGGACAGCTATTATTGGCTGTTACGAAATCATGGATGGAATTTTGTTTTCCTCATAATGCAAGTATTAGCTTTTAACTTCCTCTTATTAAATAGTACTTTTTTACTGCCTTTGTGGACTTTGTCCACAATAAAATATTAGTTTTACCTGTTTTCTGAAAGGATGAGTGTTCGTAGCAAAGGCAACCAATACATGGAAAGTTTTTCGAGTGCTGAGATGCTATTGTCTTCCAAGTATAATTCTCTTAGCAAAACATGATTGTCCAAGCTAGGGAGCTAAATATAAATCAGCAACAAAATTAACAGCATTGTAGTATTAACAGCCCAATCCAAGCTTGCACTTTCTTGTGTAAGATCCAGTGTAAGCCCCAGCGTAGCATCACAAAAGGCATGCCACAGTCATGCGCTGTGGGACCACTGGTCCAAATGGCTGGAGGCCTCATGTGCACGCCAATGGCTCACCCAGGCCGAACCACTGCAGGTAAGGTGGGTATTGCACCCCCTTTTCCCAGCCCAACACCCCCCCACCCACCCCCCCACCCCCGAGGATCATTAGATTTACACCAGCTAAATAGCTGATATAGGTCCAAGGAGACCCATTGATGGCTAAGTGGCTTATAGGGATGAAAGTCTCTCCCAGGCTTTCTGGTGACACACCACCACAACCACCTGCAACGCAAGCTCCATTTGTGTGACTGCACCAGGGCTGGAAATGTGGACAGGATTGGGCCCTTAGTTGACTCATTAATTTCTTGACGCATGTGCTCACTTGACTGTGAGGCATCTTTTAAGTGAGGGTGGTTCTCTTGTAGGGAAGAGCCACTGTCTCTGTTCGCCTCAGCATAGCACCTTTTCCAGTGGCTGTTTACTAGTGTGTCTCATGCCCTTTGAGGGCAGGAAAACATATTCTCCCCCCCACACACACACACACAGTTCTTTGCTATTTAAACCACTTTGTGAACTGTTTTTTCCCCCTCTGAAAAGCAGCATATAAATAATTTAAATGTTTGTGAAGATTGGGGCTGGCTGGGGATGTGTTGAGGATGAGGTGGGGGTAGATATTGGTGACAATGGTGGGCTCCAATATTCCATGCCCCAACCTGGGCTCAACACGCCCCTTCAGACTCGCTAAGATTTATGCCACAATCCTGGCACAAATCTGAGTAGGCCCATTGGGGACAAGGCAGCGCAGAGCAGGGACGTAAGGGGCCTACTTCTCTGTACTCTTGCGGGGGGGGGGGAAGAGGAGGAGCTGCAGGGGTGCCTTCTTTCCTTTTCTTCTCCCAGCAGGAAGATGAAGAGGAAGGATGCAATCCTATGCATATGGGGGTGAACTTAATAAGACTTACCAATCAACAACAACAATTAATAATACTTACCAAGTCAATCAACAGAGCATTAGGCCAATGGTTCCCCAACCTTTTCGACTGGCTCCCTTGACCTACTGGGCCATTGGCTGCACCTCCCCACTAGGGCTACAATCCTATACACTATATAGGACAGTGGGGGTTTTTTAATGAGGATTCTGTGGCTCCCCTGGCTGGTCTCCTTAGCTCCCCAGAGAGCCACAGGTCAGTTTGGGAACCACTTCATTAGGCTATAACCACGTTACCATAGTTTTTTTCACCCACAAATACATTGACCAACCTGACTCCTACACTATAAGATCTGTAACCAAATTATTATTATCATAAGATGAAGAGCTACTGCCTCTGACTAATCTCTGAACATAGAAATTACTATACTGATTTCGAGAAGACTAGAATCTGTTTAATAAGCCTCTTAGAAACGAGATTTGATCTACCCTGAAGTCCTCCCCACATCCTCTGTCAATTGCCCTATAACATTAAAGGCTGACCCAGTGAATTAATTACACTGGGAAAAATCTGTAAAATAATATAACAAGAACCAAAAGATAATGGATTTTCTGACTGAACAAAAAAATATCCTGATTAAACTGGGCAGATTTTATTTTGAAGAACAATTACTTCTAATACAATTACTTTTACAAATCACAGATGGCAAGCTTCAGCTTAGTATAGGCTCCCCCCCCCCTCTGGTAATGCCTCACCTAACATGATGCCTGCTACAGTAATCTAAAAACAAAGGAAGAACAGGTTTTTGTTTCAGAACAATTTTTTTTCTTGTATGCAAATGTATACAAAATTAATCCATTAATCAACCAACACTCAGGTTCTTCAAATGTCAATTATTTCTTTAATTGGGTGACAACCCTAGAGGTAACCCACGCAAAGAAAAGGTTTTTACCTCATTGAGGTTATTCCCCTGTAATTTCAGAATTTGAAGAAGGCCACAATTTTCAATGCCTTCGACATGGGTAAGGCGATTAAAGGAACAATCAAGGTAGACAAGAGTAGGAGTATCAGAAAGTCCTTTGGTGCTGATCAACTGATTGTGATCCACAACTAGTTGCTGGAGATTTTTCAGTGACTCCAGACCACCTAAAAACAAAAGGACAGTATTTTTAAAGCATAGTCATTTTGAATTAAATGTTTAGGAATACAACAAGCACATCTATTTTAGCCACGCAAAATTATTATGTCTCTGCAGCAAAATTTCTACCTATGTCTTCATTAATGACATTGTCGTATGAAACATTTTGGAAAGTTTCTTCCTGTGTGAATTCCAAGCACGAGAAAGCATTAACAGATCTAGGTTGCATAATACAAAATGTATATAACTGATCTTCATAAAACCAGTAAGGAACTATCGTAACTGAACATTATACTGTCTATTCCATATTTGAAGGTAAGTAAACAGTGCTGTGACGTTTTTCTCATAAAAATGTGACAGGAAACAAGTTAACGTGTCTTGTGCTCTCTGCAATGACATTTGTGTGTTTGAGTCTTTCCACTGCATCATGATTCCCCTGTGATGATCAAGGTTGGGGGAGTGTGGCTACTCCTTGGCAGCATCTCTCTTGTGTAAGTTGTCAAAACCATGCATCCTCATCACCTTAGAGAAGATGACCAACTGTCTGATGAACGCCAGCTACTGTCTGTGTTGACGAGGGCTGCAATTCTATATGCATTTATCTGGGAACAAGCCTCCTTGAACTCAATGGGGCTAATTTTTGAGTGGAATTCATAAGATGGCACTGTAAAATGTCTAAAAATATTTGTACTTGTAACAAAATCTGCCCTGTGCGTATGTGCGAGAACACAAGATTTAACTACTTTCCCACTCTTTGTGGCTAAACTTGCATACGATTTTTGCCAAGTATGAGTGTAGCTATCATGTGGATTATATACTGCAAAAGAAAAAGTACAATATATATGTTCAATGAAGTGGATTTTAAATTTGCATAATAGACCAGTTTAAACACAAATTGATTTAAGTCTCATGTGTGAGAGTTGTCTGCAACAGGAAAGCCTGCATGCTTCTAAACCTATAGGAGTTGAATTCCAAAAGTTTGCCTGCCTTACTTCAATTACTAAATATCCAGGACCCAAACCAGAAATTTCTTTAATATAGTATTGTACCTGAAAGAGAAGAGGTGGTATTTGAAAGTTTAAACTTCTTTCAGCAGAAAATTTAGGTCATCTATACTAGAAGAATTCTAGATTAATTCTATTGTCAATTAAAACAAACAAGTTTTATAATTTTGTTGATTGGGGCATATACCATACAAGAGCATTACAGCATAAATGCTATCAATTCCATCTAAATTTTTAACTGAAAACCGGAATTACGTGCCCATCAGAGATAAGGACTTTTTACAGAAGTGAGGAGATAGGCGGAAAGGGTTGTGAGCCCCCAGCCAGTGCTGCCCCACAATTAAGTAAAAAAGCCCCTTGGTAGTGGCGGCGCCACAATCGCTGTGCCACTGGCGCCACCCCACCTCCCTGCCCCCCCCAAGACTTAGGTGGCTCTCAATGTCCAAGTAGGATTTTGAGAACCACTGGTGTAAGAGATCGCAGCCGCACATTCTTTTGACAGATATACATTTATCTCTCCCCTCCCTCCTTTCGGTTTACAGTGAGTTATGCTAGGCCGAGAGACTCGCGCGGTGAGTTTTGTAGCAGAAGGTTTGAACTGCACAGTCCTAGTCTGACATTCTAGCCACTACACCACACTACCTCTACGTACAGTTAAATTGCCAGAAGGGTCCTGATGATTCTTTTTGAATCTGTATCCCCTACAGAAATGCTACAAGATGCAGTGCACTGTTGGCTGATACATATAATTGCACTTAAGCATCAGATTCCCCAATATAAAATGCACACTATTTTGTTCTTTGCAAGACATGGGCATGAAGGGGATATTATACTTTTCCAGTTGACAGTTGTGTGTATTCAGAACAAAAGATTCATCTAACTGATGTGATTTTGTTTTAAGTACTCGGGAATCACTTCCCAAATACAAATTCAGAGCAGAGCAGGAACTTGGAGATGCGGAAACACAAAAAACTGAGTTCAATAATAAAGCCAAGAAAAAGACAGCTGTGGAGTCGCCGGGTAAGTCTTATGTTTAGACACAATGTACATTTCTGCCTGGAGATGCCTCTGCAAGTTGACGTTGTTAGACTTTAGATTTGTTAAGATTTTTGACAAATGAAGCTCTTTTATCACAACCTTGGACACGACTTGTTTTTCCCTCAGATCACAAAGAACCTTCAGCTCTGACCCAAGAGCCATGAGATGGAACAATACCCTTCAAGCCTTACCCTAAAGACATTTCATCGGAAGTTAAATTATGCAGGGCTTGGTGGCACTTCCTTCCAAGAAAGCAGTGGGGTAGCCTAAAAGGCACAAGTTCTACTTTACCAAGTTATCTGTCTTTGTTGAGAACTAAAGGAGACTCCAAGAAATTTTTTTCCCCATTTTTCACCCTTTATTTTTTTCTTTCTATATTTGATATTTTGTTTAGCCATTGTACAATTGCTTTATTATTCACTAACAAAGGAAATAAAACAAAAACAGGTTACGACCAAGGCGCTCCGCCAAGAAAGGCTGGGCTACCACTCTTTAATTTCTGAACCATCATTTCAAATCTGCTTCCCACTTGATCCACAAAGCTGAAGCTATGGATTTCCGTTCAAAGTGAAAATCACCTCAAAAGCTAACTAGCACCACCTACTGGAGTCACCTCAATTTTATTTCAGCCACAGAAAACATTGAAGAAACACATATACACGAAGTCTGACATTTCCCACCATCCCCACAGAATCGGCTTGAAGAAAGCAGTGGAATCCAAGTAATAGCTTGCATGAAAGCTAGACAAAGAATAACTAGAAATAATGTATTGCTCCTTTTCTTTGTTTTTAACATTTGGACACATCCACACTGCCATTAGTGTTTTTGGGGTTTTATTGGGGATTTTGGAGAAAATTAAAGGAGGTTCAAGATTACCAGCACTTAAAAACACACACACACATCCACTTGTACACAGGGATACTGTCCCATTTAGGAAAATGTGCCCCTATATAGATTTAGTTTGCAGTGGGTCATATTGAAATGTATCCACTAATTTTGGTCAGCTAATCTACCAATAAATCTCCTAATGCCTACAGTTCTTCTTTAAGTTCTGTGATTTCTACGAATAGAAGGATGTGAACTATTTTGTTTTCAAGTGTTTGTGTTATTCCAAAGCTAAACAGTTTACAGACTAAAGTTAGCCCAGTAACTTTCTGCTTTTGGACCTCTGAAAGTTCCCAGCTGTTTCAATTTAGAAATAAATGCCATTCCAATCAGTGGAAGTACTTCCGAGTGAGCATGGTTAGGATGGGACTGTTTGGGAGAAAGTTCAAATTATTGGGTGCTAAGTACACATCATATATTAGATACAGAAGATACAACATTTATAGGGCAATCTACTCAGAAATAGGCCCCAATGCATTTAATGGAACTTACTCCCAGGTAAGAGTAAATCTTGGGTCCAAGATTTCAGCCTTAGACATGGTATTTTTTTTTAAATCAACTGCATGTTCTTATGTCCTTTTTCTGCACTCAGTTTCACATCATGGCTGAGTTCAGAAATAACCATGAAACTGTGGTCTGTGCTAACCAAAGTTAAGAATCTACATCGTAGTTTAGATTTACAGAAGTACAACAGAGAAAAATGGAATTTCTTACCTGAGAATTCCTGCTCTGAGTAGAGGAAGGGGGCATTCCTGACTCTTGGGAAAGCCACTCCCACTACTAGGAGGCAGGGCCAATCGCAGATGAAGTCTCCTCCTCCAGGGAGGGCCTCCCATTTCCCCAGACCGGCTCTGCCGCTGCTAGGGCAGGAAGCTAATCCTCTGAGCTCTGTAGCTCAGTGTTTTTCCTTTACATTTTTCTTCTTCTCCTATAGGTTTCTCTTCCCCATTTTTCTGCCCCTGCCTTCCTCGTCAGGGCTTGGCCCTCACACAGGCAAAGGAGGGTTTTTCAGCATTTTCTCCCCCCCCCCCGTGCTACTGCACAAGGGAGATCTAAGGCCTACATGCCAACCTATATTTGCCAGACTTTTTCCCTGTGCTATTGCAAGAGGGAGGCTGCGGCCTTCAAGCTGACTTGGGCCTAGCAGAATTTTTCCGTACTACTGCATGAGGGAAGCCTGAGGCCTACATGCTGATTTTGGCCTAGCAGATTTTTTCCTGTGCTTCTGCATGAGGGAAGACTGAGGCCTACATGCTGACTTGGGCCTCCTAGTAGTGGGAGTGGCTTTCCCAAGAGTCAGGAATGACCCCTTCCTCTACCAGAGAACCCAGAGTTTAGAGCCAACTGTCAATTTTTTCCTCATCTGCTCAGATTTCAGCTTCATAAAGTTCATCTCTATTTTACGCATGGTGCAGCAACTGCTGCTTAAGGGTCAATGATCTGTGAATTCATAGGTAATGAGAAACCATATAGGAGAACTTGCAATTTGTATGCCAGCCAGAGTCAAACTATGGTTTCAAATCCTGGTTTCTTGGCCTCAAGCAAACCAAAGCTTATGGGGAGGCTTTGGTTCAGATATAACAATGGTTTAGTGTGACAAACTGTGATTTCACATTATGCCTGAATTCAGCAGTGAGGCAAGCAACAGGAACACTACAGAGTTAGCCATTTAAGAAATTTATATCCTGTCTTTTGTTTGCCAAGGCAAATGCCCAAGACGGCTTATGAGATTTATAAAACACAATAATGAAGCTTACAAAAAAAGCAATAAATACAGTAACTAAAAAGCAATAATTATAATAACTAAAATTAATAAAAAGTTGGGGTTTGGCAAAACAAAAAGGCACCATCAATAGGAGAATAGCAGGAAGAAATAATCATATAGCAGCACAGGAGGCAACCACCAGCACATCACTGGAAGGCTTGCAAAATTACTGAACTAAACCAAAAAGTTACTGTAATGGAACAATAAATAGAAGCTTTTGAAACTGACTACAGAACATAACATGTCAATAGCAGGGGGTGTAGCACTGCAGCTTTCAAATCTCTAAGAAGAAATTCTACAGGATTTAGAAAAGGTAGAGAGAAAAAATATTTAAAAGACAAGCGTACCTTTGTGTGATTCCATACATTTATTTTTAAAAAAACCCTATCAATATGTTATTGTGTACCATGAAATGTATGCTATGTAGCTTACTAACCAGACCTCCCCAAAGCAGCTGATGAGGACAGAAAAGCAGGCTCCAAGTGGTTTTCTCGAACATCTACTTTCTCATTCAAACTCATCTCACTTACGGGGGAAGTACAGTGCTTTCATTGTATACACAGACAGGACAGGAGACTTTTACCCTATTGGCTCTGCAGCCTTCATATCCAAGACTCATCAATTCACGTTATGTCACTCTCGCATTAATCTTTCAGATACTCTACCTCAGGAAATCCATTCGAAACAAGTAATCCCTTACAGTACTACTGGCACTGAAGACAGATTGAACACAGATTCTGGCATTTCTGTTAGCAATTAGTCCCTCTTGTTGGTTTACCTTGGATTACTGATCTTTGAGATTTAATGAACACCAACATTCACTATTCCAACCCAACAGCTTGTGCCTATGAAATCTATGCCACTTTAATATGGGATAAATGTAACAATTTCCAACATAGTCAACTGGATCGGCAGCATGGAAACAACCCAAAGTTTTTAAGCCCTATTTCTTAACTCTTAATTAAGCTTTGGCTGCAAGAGAAGGGATTCCAGTTGGATATCAGAAAGAAATTCTTAACTGCAAGAGTGGCTGAACAGTGGAACCAATTGCCCAGGGACGTGAAGGGTTCTCACTCACTGGAGATGCTCTGGAGCAGCCGTCTCCAAACCATGGCTTGCTGCAGGTCAAAGATTCCCGTCCAGGCATGGTGCAGCTGTAGAAGAAGCTTTCCATTCCATGCTGCAGCGCATCTCAAAAACTTGCACCAGGCAGCTGCTTTCACTGCCCATTACCCCATCAGGCTCTGTACCCCAATTTCCAGGTGGAATTGGCTGCCCAATGTAAGTTTCTGAGAAAACCAACAGTGAAATATGGGGGCCTCCGCGCAGAATGGAAAGCCTCTGCCTTTGCTGTGCCGGGATGGAAACATTTGAGATACTGGATCAGGCCTGTGGGGCTGCAGTTTGAAGGCTACTCCCCTAGAGAAAATTTTCCTGCTTCAAGGAGGGGGCTGGATTAGATGGCCTTGAAGAACCCTTCCAAGTATATTATTTCAGTAGATATTCTACACACTCATGCATGCAAGAAAGGAAAGGTGGGACATAAATAAATAAATAAATAAATAAATAAATAAAGTATTCTATATATACACAGGCTTTTAAGAAACAGTAGACCAAACGTGAGTACCCAGAATAATTATTTAGTCATTGCCCCTATAATTAACATGACTGTACTACTTCTAAATCAAGATAATGAATTCCTATTTTTAACTATTAAGAGGAGAGAGAGAAAATACTATACATCCTAATAAATTAATGGGGGTAATTTTTAACAGAGGAAATATTTCCTTATGCAAGTAGTGATTGCAGCTCTACTGTGTTATTAAAAACAATGTCTTACCAATTCGAGTGATTTTATTGTAGGAAAGTTCAAGATTCCAAAGATTGTTGCAACCATATAAACCATGAATTGATGAAATATTGTTTTTGCTCAGAATTAGAATGCAGAGATTGTCAAGATTCTCACAATTTATCACCTGAATATTGTTCTCCTATAATAAAGAGAAAAAAGTTTTTGTTTTTGTTTTCCATTTTTGGGACCGACTAAAAATACTTTACTCAGGTTCTCAATAAACTGGTACCTATGACACCAAGGCAGACCTCCTTTAACATTCTTTCAGAGATATTAACTAGGCAAAGCAATGTACATTTCACTTAGAAGCAAAAATTCTCAGATAAAGCATTCTTAGCCTATTAAACACTAGTGAAAATGGATGTAGGATTATAGCCAATGCTTAAAGTGAACATCATATGACAGTTAAGTATATAGTTGTGTACAATATTGATACCAAAATGTTAGCAAATATCCAGATTTCCTTCCTGCTTTTATCACTCCAAACCAAAAAGTATTTTTTTTTTTTGAAACAACTTGAGCCCAAGTTATCTCATGTCAAAAATTACATTTTCAGGGATTGGTAAGGTTCTTCTGGCAACTGATCAGTTTAGGACAAAAGAGATCGGAATTTCCCCCAACTGCTAACTTCTGTTTCACGGCTTTGAAATGGTCAGATTGCCATATAGAACTGCAGGCAGCAGAGGAGAGGGAAAAAAATCCCAATCATATCTATAATGGCCCTTCTATAGGTTACTGTGCCATTGTCTGGTACTGACAATCACAAGAGTGGAACTAGGATGCACAGCTTCTGGATCATGTAAATTACTAGTACTGTTAACTATAAAGCATTAAGAGGCTTTATTCTCTTGTAGGTAGTCTGGGGTTTACTTCAGGAATGACAGAAATAAATAGTGCTATGCCCGAGACCAAAACTACACACTGGGAAGCAAACACAGGGTTCCCAAATCTGGTAATACTAATGCAAGTTTGCAGGGGAAAATTGGTAGAGGAAAGGAAGTGCTGAGCCCTACACATAACTGTCCTGTTGCCCCCCCCCCAGCAAGGCTTTCAGGCACTTTTTCCCCAGTTGGGTTCAGGAATCAGCAATAACTCTGGCTGGGAGAAAAACTAGCAGGGGTAACAGATTCTCCAAGTCTGTCTAGGGATACCAATACCAATCTACGTAGTCAGATCTGGAGAAGGAGTGCGACCTTTCTGCCTAGCAGAAGTACTGGGCCTCTAAGCCTACATCAGGCTATGGGCCAGATGATTTCAGGTGGTAGGCCAGTTCTGGCCTGCTTGCCCTATGTGGCTGACCCCTTCTTTAGAGAATATCACAGATAATCAAGGTGGTCTTCAAGTATGGTTATAAATAACTTTGTGAACTCAGAAATAATCTATATATGCCACACCAAGACACATAGCTGTAGTTGGGAAAGGATTTGGTAAAATCAATTTCAAAATCCTTCCGACTTCAATACAGAGCATAAAAATATTTGGTACCTCCACATCTATATACTTTAGGTCTTTGCAGTTGTCGAGTCCTTCCAAAGCAAGTAATCCACAGCGCCTGAGACTCAAAAACTGAAGCTTAGAACACTGTGACAGTGTGGAGAGGCTGCAACCAGGCAAATCTTGAAAGGTCACTGTGGTAACCTATATGCATGCCATAAGGAAAAAACATTAGACAGACCGATGGAATTCCTTACATAAGTGCATGACAATTTCATACCACCCAATAGTATGTCTCCAGCTGCCCAAAAAACTGCCTAGGAAATATCCAAAAATATTCCAGGGAGTGCAAAATCCTAATGCAGGGAGTCCTGCATCCTAATTCCAGGGAGTTCTCAATCCTAATGCATCACATCCCCAAACTACAAGAATTAGGGCCCAGACCCAAGGGCGCAAGGGAGGAAGGCGGAATGGAGAAGCAATGGGGAAAGCAGAAAGGGGCAATGGGGAAAGTTAGTTACCCCTGCTAACTGGGCAAGCGGCACTTTTTTCAAGTGGTGTCCTCTTATATTTAGCAGGGGGAGAGCAATTGTCCCTCTTCACCCCAGCACAGTGTCTGTCTCGTGGCTGTTGCTGGTGGCATTCTCCATTCCTTTAGATTGTGAGCCCTTTTGGGACAGGGAGCCATTTAACTTTAATGTTATTATTTGCCTGTAAACCACTTTGTGAACTTTGTGTTGAAAAGCGGTAGATAAATACTAGTGATTGATGGATTGATTGTCCTCCTATGAAGGAGGGTACTTTGGTGGGAAGGAAATGGGTTCTGTGACTGTAAAAATTTCCCCATGACCAAATGGTCTAGACATGACCAACTGTAGGGGGCGGTGCTCATCTCTGTTTCTAAGCCAAAGAGCCAGCATTTGTCCACAGACAAGTTTCTGCGGTCATGTGGCCAGCATGACTATACGCCGAGGCACATGGAACATCGTTACCTTCCAACCAAAGTGGTACCTATTTATTCGCATTTTTACATGCTTTCGAATTGCTAGGTTGGCAGGAGCTGGGACAAACAACGGGAGCTCACTCCGTCGTGTGGTCTTGAACTGCCAACCTTCCGGTCAGCAAGCTCAGCAGCAACCCGCAACGCCAACCACGTCCCACGACGGTGACAGTAGAGCCTGTTAAATCCTAATCCCCTTCCCAGGCCTGATCCACTTTTCCTGGTAAATGTGGACTTGTGCCAGTGGTATTGCTGGTGCAGGCCAAGTTGACCCCACCAGGCCCATAGGGGCTTACCCCAGGGCAAATGTTCCCTTGCCCTGAGGAGGCTTCCAGACGCCAAAAGTTCCCCGCAGGATTCAGCAGACACCAGCAGGATTCAGCTGCTGCATTGTTGTGCGGGTACTTGCAGTGGACTGAGCTGCCCCTTCATGAATGGTTCCAACTCTTTTACTTGGTGAAGCTCTTTGTGCTGAAAATTGTTCCATGTACAGTAATGCCTCTTTCCCATCCACCCCCATGTAGCCTAGGTAGCAGGCTTGGGATCAGGTACACTCCTTCCTCCCACTCACCTCTGGGCCCGTTTGCTTTCTTTCTCTTTATATATAAACAGGAAAAAAGCAAGTACATCACAGCAGCCCAGAGTGGAGCCAGGGGAACCCAAGTATGTGAACATATAACACATATTAACATGTATATAAATATTAGGGTTGGGGGATTTAACTTATGCTGTGGTCCTTGTCTGGGTGTCTCAGGGCACATGCTATTTGCCGTGGGGAAAGAGCCAACGGAAGCTTTGCCACCCCCCACCCTCCAGGGCAAATTACACATGTGTGTGGTGGATGGAGCATTCAGATCAGGACCACAGCAAGAAAAGCCCTCCTTTTCCCTGATCTGGAAGCCAATTTCTGAGTAGGCAGCGCCGGCAGAAAGGCCTGTATCCCCATCACCTGGCACTGGTGAAGGTGAATGAAGGGCCAAGTGGTGCAAGGGGTGGGAAGGGTGGAACAAAGGTGAGGAGGGGGTGTTTCTGGGCGGGGGAACAGAGGCAGATAAGGCCCAGGTGGGGACTGGATTGGCAGAGGAGGTCTCCACCGTATCCTGTTCTCCCTCCTATGCCTGGAAGCCTTACATGGACTTCTTGGACTTGCAGCAGCAATATCACTGGTGCAGATCCGAGAAACCCACGGGGCAAGCTGGGGCTTTACACGGGGTAAGAGTCCTCCAGCCTGCCCCTAACCTGTGATGGATACAGCGTAAGTCACTCAGCCCTGCTGTGCCAGCGCAGGTACATTTTGGCTTGTATGTCACTCACAAGGCCAAGAGAGAACAAATACACAATTTCAGCTTTGGCTTACCTGTTCCAGAGCATTCCAAGGGCCACCCTGGAGAATAGTGGCAGCGCTCAGCGGCGGCATCATACCAGCTGAACATTTACGCGGTCTGCTTTTTTCAACTACTTTTTTCTTCTGATTTTCTCTGTAAATTCTAGACCAGGATTTACATGTTTTCATCCAGGCTAATCTCTTCTCTTCAAGAGTGTCGGCAAGCTCGGGTTGCTGCTCAAAACATTTGACTGCACTGCCATCATTGTCCAAATGATCAGAGGTTTTCTCATGAACCTCTTCGACAGGAAATTTATTTTCCAAAGTTTTGTCTGTTCGTCCAGCGTCTCCAGAATCTAGCTGAACGTTCATGTTACTGCAATTGTTAAATATGCTGTTCTCCTCTTTAACTACTGAAATCATTTCAGTACCCGGAACTCTTGTGTTCCTGGTTTTCTGGAAATCTACAGTTGCTGAACAATGGTCTCCTACATAAAGTTGTTCATTTTCTACGGATACTTCACTGTGATTCATGTTAAGCTGTTCTTCCTTTTCAGATTTCAGGTTTCCACCCTCACTTGCTTCATTCTCACATGGTAATTTCTGACATATCACTCCATGAGATTTTCCATTTTGTTTCTCTTCTTTGTACTGTACATCCGGGGATGGTTCTTTCTGCTCCTTTTCCAAAGCCAGTTTGGGTTTGCCAGTTCTACTCTCTCTCTCTTGCTCTTTTCCCCGTTTGCTCACTTCTTCTTCTTTCTTTGCTATTACTAAACTCTTCTCTGTATTTTCAGACCTCGTTCTCTGTATGATGATGGCTTTATCTTTCTCCTGTTCTATCTTTTCTATTTCTGTTCCTTTATTTGCTGCATCTTTATCTGTATTTTCAGACTCTACTTTACTTTGCAGGCTTTTGGTCTCATCTGCTTCCTCTTCTCTTTTTTCTGTTTCTTGTTTATCCATTACCAATTTTATTTCTTGATCCACATTTTCAGGCTCCACTTTTTTTTCTGGCACCAGTTTGCTTTTCTCTTCTCGTTTCAGTTCTTCCAATATTAGTTGTTCTTTCCGCAGAAGCCTCACTATTTCCTTCTTCTTTTCATATTCTTCCTGCCTCTTCATCCTCTCTGCCAGCTCTTGCCTTTCTTTTTCTTCTTGGTTCTTTCTCTCTCGCTCTTGTTGTTGCTTCAACTCTAGAGCCCGCCTTTTCAGCCTTTCCTCCTTTTCTTTCTGCTCCCTTTTCACTGCTTCTTGCAGTTCTCGTTTCCTTTTCAAGTCTGCTCTCCAGTCTCTTAAAATAGGGGCATACTCCTTGTGAACCAGGTATGCTCTGAACCCAGCTTGAATTCTTACAGCTGCCATATTTTGCTTTTCTGCCAGTCGCCGTCTTTCCTTCTCTTTTTGTTCTTCAAATGCCTGTGTTTCTTCTTCTATTTGTATGTGTAGAGTATTAATCAATTCCTAAACCAAAACAAGGAAGCAGGATTTTGGTGGGAAATATCAAATTTACCTACCCTTTACCTTAACCAAAGAACATGGGGGGAGGCGCGGGGGAGGCGAAGAAAGTCACAAAGGGGAGAATCACTCTCAGCCTACTTAGCTACAACTGTTGCAGAGAGGGTAGTCACGGCAATCAGACCCATCTTTACCTTGTCTAGCTCAGTTCCAGCTTTCCTGCAGCCCTAGTTCAAGAAGCAGAAAGAGATTGACGACGAACTGGTCAACATTACTGCAACTCCTTTCTGCCCATTCTGGACTGCTTCTTTGAATTCATGTTTGGCTTTGGAATTGGACCGTTGTTTGTTCCCTTTATCAACATCCTTTGCACCAGGTTGATTTATTGGCATTGACCCCCAACATGCCTTGGCCATGCCTTCAACTTTTAGATTTTTTTGGAACTTATTCCTTTTTGTGTACTTGGCACACCCCACCAGGTGGGGTGAAAAACAACGGTTAAGGGCCAGAGAGGTGGAAGCAGGCACACATAGGCAGGCAGGGCCAAAAAGGAGCACTTCTCCTCTCCTCAGGCATTGTGTTCCAGCTGGAAGGGGAACCTACTGTTGCTCACAATGACTACATGGCGCCTTCTGGATCACCACACAAGATCTACTGCATGAGACGGAAGAAGTGCAATGAAGTAATCAAGTACGCCCAGACTTGTTGACTTGAATTCCGAGATAGCAGACTCACTCCCAAGTCAGTGGCCTGAGTCCCAAGTCATTGACACTAGTGACTCAAACACAAGTCAGCAAAAACTGCACATTGTCATGACTCGAGTTCCCATTTCTGCAAATTACCTTGTGCTCTCTCAGTTGTTCTTTCCAAGCCTCCTCTTCTTTTAGCAGTTCCTCTTCCAACATAGCTTGTTGTTGCTGTGCAAAACAAATAATCTCATTAGCATTCTTGAGAAACATTAACAGTGAGTGAACAACTCTAGAATGCCAGTATTATTTATTTAATGTATTTTTGTACCACCTTTCTCCAGATTTCAATGGACACAAGGCGGTTCACATTGGCAGGCTCTTCATAAGCCCTATTTTACAACTATTGTTCTACGTACAATTCACAGAACCCTCAGTATGTCATGTAGTCCTGCAATAGTGAAGCACTTTTCAGTTCCACTGATTTCAATGGGAGGTCAAGCAACTCAACTCTCTCCCACTGAACTCAGTTGGCTAGACTATATCCACTGGTTCAAGAGGTGGGATTAAATGTACTTATTTCAATTCTTCCCATCGTATCTTTAAAGCCCTGTGAAAGGCTGCATTTCATTTTATCCTCAAATGGACAGATAACTGTCCCAATGCAAAGATCCATGTATGCTCGCATGTACCCACATATCACTTGTACTAGTAGCAAGTCCTTGCTCATTTCAAGGAAAGGATTCTGTCCTTGCACTCAAAAGAAGCAAAGGTGAAGAATGGCTCTTTTCATTCAATGAAGCAGGGAAACTTTGTTCATGCATCAGAGCTCCTGTGAACAGGTGAAAAAGGTAGCCCAGGGCCTTATTTAAAAATAACAAGCCACATCATTTGTAGCAAGCCAAGATTTGGCCTGAGAAGTTCACACAGTATTTGGTTGCTAGGTTGCAGGTACAGCTCCAACTTTAGAATAGCCTTCTGCCCATGTAGCAGGTCCACAAGTAACTAAGAACAGCTGGTTCTTGCAGGCCCAGCACTATTGTGCCTGCACGAAAGCACTAGCACACACTGCACTTGTGCAAAAGTGCTGTACCCCAGATGTCTGTACCCCAGACATCTGTAAGTTGATTGTCTTCAGCTAAGTTATAGCTGACAAAAGCAAGCAACAATAAAACTGGGAAAAACATTATGAAGATCCAAGTCAGCTGCTTAAGTTACATGTAGTTTAGCTGCACATGCATTGTCTATGTTGACATTATTACACCACCATTTGCGTAACTTGATTTCATGCAAGTCAACTACGAAGCACTATGTTTCGTTATCCATGTTAATGTATTACCGCATGAAAGAGCTCCATCTTCAGCCGTTCAGCCTCCAGAGCCTCCTGACGCAGTTGCCTCCTTTTGGCCTCCTCCCGATTTTGCGTTTCTTCCATCTCTCTTTTTGCTTTCAGCATCTTTATTGTCTCAAGTTCACATTCTTTTTGCTTTTCCATCCAGAGTTTAAATTCTTGCTTGCACCTTTCTTCAACTTCTCGGAAAGAAAAACTTACAACCGAGTCATCATCATCTAGAAGAGTGCCAGTGAATAAACTTGGTAGCACCGACAACATTTCCCCCCCTCCCAACAATGTTGGCTCAGCCAGGTCATGGTAGGTTAAAGGCAATGCATCAGACCAGAAGAGCAAGGACCACAATTACTTCTGTCTGAAATAAACTAGCTTAACACTCTGCACTAATATAGGATGAATCATCTGCAACAATTGAAGAGTTGGCCACAATATGCAGAGTACCGCATGCCACAAGCACAGAAAATCATTGTGCAGTCTGATATCTAAACAACATTGATCTGGGAGGCTTGGACTATCTCCATTTGTCCCAACAATATTTAAAATGTGGCTTATAAATCAAATAGTGTATCTCAGGTATTCGGCAAAGCAAAGCTGAACACGTACTGTGTCGTTAGATAAGATGTTGTGATTTTAAAGGAGAATCAAGAGTTATGATATTCTATCCAGAACTGATTTGATATGAATGGAGTAGTTACTCTACTCTCTTGGTACACACAGCTCTTGGTGGGAGATTACACAGCACTTCCAAAAACAATTCTACATACCCAGTAGAGTAATGCCTTGGACTACTACAGCATCAGCTTGCTCTCCTTTCATTATCATATTTCTAATGTATACTACACAGAAAACAGATACAATACAGTATACGGGTAAACCTTTCAAACTGCATTCCACTTGGATGGGATGGAAACAGAGGGTATCAAGTCACAATGACAAAATCCCAAAGGCTGTTTATACAGGCAATGCTATCACACTCACTAAAGGTTGGATTATTCAACAGCATCTTATCAAGGGGATCTAATGTTCAGATCCAATGTATTCTTACTTGGAAAGGAGTCACACTGTGCTTAAAGGGACCCCAAATGGGTGTTCCTAGGAGTCTAGTTTAAGTAGCATTTGTACAAAATATTTTTAGAAACTGTTCCTTAGCAAGACAATAAAATGGCACTGTGTTTCTGATCTTAGAAATAGGAGGTTCTTTTGCACATTTTTGCTAGTTGTATCCAGTTCTTTCACACATTTTTACAACTGTTTTACAGTTGTATCGAGTTGTATAGTTTGTATCCACAGAGATTCTGTTATACAAACAAGATATCCTCATCACTTATATTAAAAGGTTAACATTCAACTCAAATTTCTTAGCACTCCAGAATTCCTTCTGCGTCTTAACAACAAGTCATGTGCCGCCTGATCTTACCCAGGTCTCCTGAACTTTATGAAATTAAACAGGGCAGGTATTATACTGATTTCAATAGGAAAAGTTTTCAAATAAGTATGCCATTGATTGAGGTTAAGGCAAACGTTCACCCATAAACATACTGCACTGAAAAGTAGAGGAAGAAATCCTTTAAGAACAGATACTTAAACATATGTTTCATTCTTGTTTGCAACTATGCATGATTCACTGTCGCCCCCCCCCCCAGCTGCTCAGGATTTCTGCTCCTTCACTACAAGCTCCCAGCCAATGTAGTAAGAGTGATAATTTCAAGATGCTACACAGCCAACCAACTCTGCACAGCCAACCAAACTGTGAGGACATAAATGAAAATAAAGCCAATTGCCAATTAGGGTAATGTGATACAGGATATACTGGGTCGCATCCATACCATTATGCTACTATGCAGCCAATCAGAGTTGGCTCTGTGTGGCCATCACTGAGGTAAAACAATGTCACTTCAGGGAGAGGGCAATGTGTTGTATATAACCCCTTCTGCTTGTGCTATCTAGTGTGAGCACTTGGAGGACGACAACACAATTTTCACTGTTTCCCCCTTTCTGTCTCCAGCATTCTGATCCCCCTGAAAATTTGCTTCCATTCCTGCGGGTTGGGGACTTCAATCAATCAATTGTATTCTGGGGACTTCTGAGTAAGCCTTGTGAGAACTGGACTGCAGGCTGATTTACCTGTCAAAAAACATACATCGACAGCTTCACTGGCAGATAAATTGTCATCGTTGTTGGAATCAGCTGCATTGTCAGCAGCAGAACTCATCTCCAATTCCTCATCTTCTATTTCAGACAATACCTGAACAGTAGCAAGTACTTTCATTATAACATGGTTGAGATTCAAACTTATTCAAACTCTAAGGGCACAGATGCAGCTTTGTTCTATGGTAACAGTGGCTCCAAAGCAAAATATAACAGCACCCAAAAATATAGTCCTAAGGAAGATGCTTTTTGGAGCATCAAGACTGGGACTGATCCAACACTGCATCCATGGGAGAAAACCAGCAGTTTTTCTGATCAGCCGTTCAATTTTCTTACAGGGCTCTGTATGTGGACGCACAGCAGCTGGATTAGTATAGGGGAAAGCATGCACCACCAATTTGCCTATATGGTTCCTTCTCCAGCTAGGGACTTGTGCATGCATGAGCAAGAAAGAGGCCACTTCCATATGCATATTTCTCCTGGTTAACTTACAAAGAGAGAAAATTTGCATTTATATGGCAGTTTGGATTTTTGATACATGCAACTTTGAGTTTGAGCCATGGCAATCAGGACCAGGTATCTTCTGCTTGCACCACGAGCGTTCTGTCTCCTCCGAAGGCCTGACGGATACTGGCATGCTCAAAACACCATTGCATTGAGTGCAGTCACTGAGTTTTTCCACAGTATTTCTATTACCGCATTCCATGCAGTTGTCTTGGGGGGGGGGGGGGAGGAAGCTTTAAAACAAAAATTTTGTATGCAATACTGCAGTTTGCTTTTAAATAAGAACCCTGGGGTTCTGTGGGAGGGGTCTTTCTCCCATCCTGGGAAATGGTGGCAGCAGACGGAACTACCCATTTTCCCCCCATTCAGCTGCTCACCCAGTAAAAAAGGAAAAGTGGAAAGCAGGAATGGGACCCTGAGCACTAACCAATAGGCACTACATTCTTCAGTCAGCCTGCCTTCTCAGACTACAGCCCCTCACACTGCTAAGTAACATTTATTCAAGATGTTGTATAAATCATGTCCACTATTTCAGTTGTAAAAAAAGAACATTGTTTTTAAAACTCTGCAAGAGATATATATTCCGCATTTCATGCTATCTTGCTCTTCAGTTTTAGTAGGTAACACCCCAGCCAATAGCTACTTGGAAACATAATGAACCACCAAAGAGAAAAGCATAAATATATTTTATTGGGTAGTTATCTCATGCATGTTCTAAAAAGGCAAAGAGCCAGTCTGCCTCTTAAAGACTATTAGTTCCTCTTCTTCCCCCACTAACTGATGACCTCATACAACCTGAAGGCCATGTGCTCCAAAACATTTAAGTTCTTACTGTTTGGTAGTACTAAATACATTATAGAGTCTAACTATCCATCAGAGGGTTCGGGTAGGAGCCAAAATAAACTTCTAGCCTGCAGATCACTGTCTGGAGAGTCAAGTGGTTGCCAAGAATACCAATAGCAGCCTAAGGCTGCAATCCTATGCATAGTTATCTGAGAGCAAACTCTATTGAACTCAGTGGGATTTATTTCCCAAGTAAACGTGCATAGGCTGGGACTTCATTTTCATATAATATTTTTTAACTTTTTCCAGTTAAGAAATGAACACCAATTTTAAAACTTCATCATCTACAGATTAAGGAAATTGAAAACACCTCTTTGGTACTACAATGATTTTGTACACATGTCTTTTACTTGTCCCAAGCAGTAACCCACAATAACTTCTGTTGTCTCAAATTCAACCAAATGAATCTAATGCCGAGAGCATGCTTTGATTATTTGGCTATTTAAGTTGCCTTTGCTGCAATCATTGGAACTTCTCAGCTAACTATAGTTACAACCCAACTGTAAGCTTCCCCAGCACCCAGTCATATAGCGATGCCCAAACAGCTGCTACTTTATCCTGTGGGGTCAGAGAAGCTGCTGGGTGTCTCCTCAAGGTAGGGGAACAGTTGTTCCCTTACCCCATGTCAAGTCCTGGCAGCCCTGATACTCAGATCTGCACCTGCTACTTAGTGGGTACAGAACCAAGAAGATCCATGTCAGTTTCCACAGCTCAGGAGGGGATCTAGGATTCAGCAGAAGCATCTGCCACCATCCCCGCCCAGGCCCAATCCTCCCCTCGTTCTGCCCTCCCTCCACCCAGTTCCACTCCTTCCCCCCACCCTAAGAAGTTTCTCCACTGCCCGGCAGGGGTGCTTACCATCCGCTAGTCCTCCAGGACATCCGCATCCCTCCAGCAGAGGCACAGCGCTGACTGGCGTTGGTCTCTCTGCCAGCACTTTTGCAACACTCAGTGCTGGTGGTGTGAGCATACCACTGGCGCTAAGGGATTGGACTCATAGGGTGCAATCCTAACCAACTTCTCAGCACCAGGGTAAGGCAATGCAACTCTGCATTAAGTTAAGGGAACAAACATTTCCTTACCTTAAGGAGGCCTCCGTGACTGCCCCCCCTTAACTGCAGGATGCAGCACATGCCCCATTGGCACAACTACATCAGTGCTGGAAAGTTAGTTAGGATTGCATCCTTAGTCACTGTAAGAAGCCATGCAGAATTAAAGTCCAACAAGGATCTATCAAATACATTATGAGCTTCTAAAAATTATGTATACATAGCATACCCTTTTCTTGAATTCTTCTGGATCTTCATTAAATTCAGAAGCCAACTCAGCCAAGCAATCTGAAGCACTGTTGGAAACCATACAGGGGATATCACCTGCAAATGAAGTAACCATATAATCTAGGACACCGCCAAGAAAAGGACTGTTCCATGTTTCAGAAGGATGTTATTTTGACTTTTCACAATTGAAACCTTATTCCCACAGGAGCTCTATATGCCCTGAAAAGCCACTCCCTGGGAATGGAGTAGAATTGAGAGCAATTATGGGAAGGAAGAAGGAATGGAGGACCATTCATGAAAGGTGATTTCCACATGATTTCCAGTAACTAACCCCTCCTCCTGCACTCCATCCCACCTTATTCCCAAGAACCCTTGACTTTAGGGGTGATGTTTTGAAGGGTACAGGAAGCTGTTTTGGGGAACATTCTTGTACCCGAGTTGCCTTTCACTCATACAAGGCATAGATCAACACACTAGTTTGAGCAATATAGTGCATATTGAGATGACGTAGCTTACTGAGTAGGTTGACTTTCTGAATCCAATCACTGTATAACGAAAACGTACTTACACAGAGTTCCCCTCACCAGTCAAGCAGTTTACTTTTTTGTTAAGTTGCTTCTTGGCCACGGGCAAGTTTAACATTTACAAAGCAAGAATGCATAGTCAGGCTCTCTTAACAGCTAATGCATAATGCATGGAAGACCCAGGTCCAAGCAGAGGTTTCAATCAACCTTACACCCTGAGACACTCCCTGCTAAAAATTATGTCAAAGCACTGACAGCTGTCCCCACCCAAATGCAACGAAGTCCACTGGCAGTACAATTCTATATGTGTTTACCCGGGAATACGTTGCACTACATTCTGCAGGGGCTTACTTCCATGTAAGAGTACAAAGGATTCCAGCTCTTTTTTTTTTTTTTTGCAAGATCCCAACAATAAGAAGCACCAGATAGTTAAGCAGAAACTGGCTGCTGGCCTATCAGTAGACCATGATTTATCTTCTACAACCTTGCTATATACACTGCAACATTAGAAATCAGTTCGGAACCTTCCATGAAAAGAGACTGTAACCCAAAATGTAACAGAGCAGTCATAAAAAATATATTGTTGCAATTGTGTATGCATATGGGTGTAGTTGACAACGATCTAAAGAGAGTTTATGCTTACCAACCAGATTTTTGCTGCATCATTACTTACTTAGCTTATCATTTTCCAAATTTTGCAATACGAGCCTTTCTGCATTTTGACTTCTGCTCCTCACAAAATTTAAATAACGGTGAACTGATTCCGGTAGTTCATCTGAAATCTAAATGTACATCTTGAATTAAATTCCATGTTCTCAATTTTCAACTTTAATTATTTTCAAATCAGCTTTGCCTTCTCCAAAGTTACAAGTGAAAGCTACAACTTTTGGAACATAAGTGCTACAACCTCAAATCTAGAAACCCTCAGTGTAACAGCTGCAGATAGAGGACATGATTATGCAATGTTTGATGTGTTTGGAAGAATGAGGTACTCTTACAATTTATTAAGACTAGCATTTACTATTGTGATAAACTACCTTTCTGTCAATGCACTGAAGCACGTTTACATTTTAATAACGACTTCCATTTAATAAAGAAACAAAAGAAGAAAAGCTGAAAGAAAAAAAGAGGCGCAATTCAGGTTCCAACTTTTCCATACAGTGAGCCTCCTTATCTGCGGACTTGCCATCCACGGATTTGACTACTGCAGATGCCAAAACTGCAGCTGTAGGGCCTCAGAGGACCTCCTGGACTTCCAGAAAATGTCCCCTTACCCCATGGTGGCCGATCCTGCACTGGATACAGCACAGGCCTGCCTGTTCCAGCACAGTATAGGACTGGGCTATAAAGTCCTGCCAGAAAAAACAAAATCTGTGCTATGTGACACTTCCTCAAATTCTACCTTCCCAATCTTCATAGCAGCCAATTATGTTATAGGTTTCTATTTGTACGTGGCGACTGTTTTCAGTCTCATTTCCTTGTCAAGTATAACATGAAATAGCCCTTTAAAAGGTTTTTGAAAGGATTAGGTTAATTCATGGGGGATCTTTCTATCAACAGCCATTGGTCACAAAGGTGAAATGGCTCCACTGTGTTCAAAGGCAGTATTCCTTGGAGTATCAGATGCTGGGGAAAAAATAAAGGGCCATTTTCTCCCAGATCTACTCTTCTATGAATAAGCATGTTTTAAAGAAGTTTCTTTAGGGCCTATGGTTGTAGGAAACAGGTCATCCATCAAGTACCTTCCATGGGCTTTTCATGGTATACATTATGCCCTGTGAATCTCCACTTACATTGCAAGCAGCCTGGTACTCATCTGCAGAACACAGAACATATGCTAAGCTGTTGAGCGCACAAAAAGGACATTCTATCCCCTCCTAATCCAGTGAAGCACTTACGGGTTCGCTATCGCTCGATGTGTCTGCTGATAATTCAGTATCAGGATCATCAGGATCAGAAGAAGAAATGCTGATTTTGCTTAACTCGGCTTCTATTTCTTTTTCAATTCTTAGATCATCCTCTTCCTCCTCCATTCCTGTCATTGTAATGTGGCAAAGACAAAGAAGGAAAGTGTGTCTGAAGGCTATGTCTACCATGAACCAAGGAGGCTGCTTGATATAGAAGCAGACTGGCCCATCTAACTCACTTTTGCCAATACTGACTCTCCAAGCATTCAGAGAGGAATTGATCTCCACCCATACCCCCCAAAATGCTGGGGCTTGAACATGGAGCCTTCTGCATACAAAGCCGCTGCTTTTCCACTGAGCTGCAGCCCCTCTCTTTATGTTTTTTTATGGTTACAATGGCTGTGGCATAATAAGCAAAATACGGGAGGCACCCTGAGATTCCATCAGAAAGGGGGCTGTTAGAGTCAGTGGGAGTTATGCAGGAAAAGCCAAACTGATAAATTATGCAAGGGCAAGGAAAGGATGATTCTGATGAAAAAAACCTGGGGGGAAATGACTACTATTTAGCCTGATACTATTTACTTGATCCCTTTCATGGATCACTGCCTTGTCGTGGCGAAGGGGCTTGAGTAGCTCAATGAAGCTGTGAGCTATGCCATGTAGGGCTACCCAAGATGGACAGGTCACAGCAGAGAGTTCTGACTAAACGTGGTCCGCTGGAGCAGGAAGTGGCAACCCACTCCAGTACTCTTGCCAAGAAAACCCCATGGATTACAGAACAAAAAGGCTAAACGATATGACACTGGAAGATGAGACCCTCAGGTCGGAAGGTGTCCATTATGCTACTGGGGAAGAGCAGAACACGAGTACTAGTAGCTCCAGAAAGAGTGAAGTAGCTGGGCCAAAACTGAAAGGAAGCTCAGCTGTGGATGTGTCTGGAAGTGAAAGGAAAGTGCGATGCTGCAAAGAACAATACTACATAGGAACCTGGAACGTCAGATCTATGAATCAAGGCAAGCTAGATGTGGTCAAACGTGAGATGTCAAGGCTGAACATCGACATCCTGGGAGTTAGTGAACTAAAGTGGACAGGAATGGGAGAATTTAATTCAGATGACCATTATATTTGCTACTGTGGGCAGGAATCCCTTAGAAGAAATGGAGTAGCCTTCATTGTGAACAAGAGAGTGAGAACAGCAGTACTGGGGTATAACCTCAAAAATGATAGAATGACTTCCATTAGGATCCAAGGCAAACCTTTCAACATCACACTAATCCAAGTCTACGCCCCAACCACTGGTGCTGATGAGGAAGAAGTTGACCGCTTCTATGAAGACCTAGAACAGCTTCTAGAATTGACACCCAAAAAAGATGTCCTTCTCATCATAGGGGATTGGAATGCTAAAGTAGGCAGTCAAGAGGTAAGAGGAATAACAGGCAAGTTTGGTCTTGGAGTACAAAATGAAGCAGGGCAAAGACTGATAGAGTTCTGTCAGGAGAACACATTAGTCATAGCAAACACCCTTTTCCAGCAACACAAACGGCGACTGTACACATGGACTTCACCAGATGGTCTACATCGAAATCAGATTGATTACATTCTTTGCAGCCAAAGATGGAAAAGTTCCATACAGGCAGTCAAAACAAGACCTGGAGCTGACTGTGGCTCAGATCATCAGCTTCTTCTTGCCAAATTCAGGCTTAAACTGAAAAAAGTAGGGAAAACCGCTAGGCCCTCCACGTATGACCTAAATCAGATCCCCTACGAATATACAGTGGAGGTGACAAATAGATTTAGGGGCTTAGATTTGGTAGACAGAGTGCCTGAAGAACTTTGGACGGAGGTCTGTAACATTGTACAGGAGGCAGCAACTAAAACCATCCCAAAGAGGAAGAAATGCAAGAAGGCAAAGTGGCTGTCTGACGAGGCTTTACAAATAGCTGAGGAAAGGAGAGAAGCCAAAAGCAAGGGAGAAAGGAAAAGATATACCCAACTGAATGCAGATTTCCAGAGAACAGCAAGGAGAGATAGGAAGGCCTTTCTAAATGAGCAATGCAAAGAAATAGAGGAAAACAACAGAATGGGGAGGACTAGAGATCTTTTCAAGAAAATTGGAGATGTCAAAGGACAATTTCATGCTAAGGTAGGCACAATAAAGGACAAAAATGGCAAGGACCTAACAGAAGCAGATGAGATTCAGAAGAGGTGGCAAGAATACACAGAGGAACTCTATAAGGCCGATCTAAATGCTCCTGATAACCACAGTGGTACAGTCACTGAGCTCGAACCTGACATCCTGGAGAGTGAAGTCAAGTGGGCTTTAGAAAGCCTCACTAACAACAAAGCTAGTGGAGGTGACAGCATTCCAGCGGAATTACTCCAAATCTTAAAAGATGATGCTGTCCAAGTGCTGCTCTCCATATGCCAGCAAATTTGGAAAACCCAACAGTGGCCACAAGACTGGAAAAGATCAGTTTACATTCCAATCCCAAAGAAGGGCAATGCCAAAGATTGCTCGAATTACCGCACCATTGCACTCATTTCACATGCTAGCAAGGTCATGCTCAAAATCCTACAAGCTCGGCTTCAGCAGTATGTGAATCGAGAACTACCAGATGTACAAGCTGGTTTCCGAAGAGGCAGAGGAACTAGAGATCAAATTGCCAACCTTCGCTGGATCATGGAGAAAGCAAGAGAGTTCCAGAAAAACATCTACCTCTGCTTCATTGATTATGCTAAAGCCTTTGATTGTGTGGATCACAACAAACTGTGGCAAGTTCTTGAAGAGATGGGAGTTCCAGACCACCTGATCTGCCTTCTGAGAAACCTTTATGCGGGTCAGGAAGCAACAGTTAGAACTGGACATGGAACAACCGACTGGTTTAAAATTGGGAAAGGAGTACGACAAGGCTGTATATTGTCACCCTGCTTATTTAACTTATACGCAGAGTACATCATGAGGAAGGCAGGGCTGGATGACTCACAAGCTGGAATCAAGATTGCTGGGAGAAACATCAACAACCTCAGATATGCAGACGATACCACTCTACTGGCAGAAAGTGAGGAAGACCTAAAGAACCTTTTGATGAGGGTGAAAGAGGAAAGCGCCAAAATTGGTTTGAAGCTCAACATTAAAAAGACTAAGATCATGGCAACCACTCCCATCACTTCCTGGCAAATAGGAGGGGAAGAAATGGAAGCAGTGACAGACTTTATTTTCCTGGGCTCCAAGATCACCGCAGATGGTGACTGCAGCCATGAAATTAAAAGACGTTTACTTCTTGGGAAGAAAGCTATGGTGAACTTAGATAGCTTAATCAAAAGCCGAGACATCACCCTGCCAACAAAGGTTCGCATAGTCAAAGCGATGGTTTTCCCAGTAGCCATGTATGGCTGTGAGAGCTGGACCATAAGAAAGGCAGAGCGTCGAAGAATCGATGCTTTTGAATTATGGTGTTGGAGAAGACTCTTGAGAGTCCCCTGGACTGCAAAGAGATCCAATCGGTCAATTCTCCAGGAAGTCAAGCCTGATTGCTCCCTGGAAGGACAAATGCTGAAGCTGAAGCTCCAATACTTTGGCCACCTGATGAGAAGAGAGGACTCTTTAGAAAAGACCCTCATGCTGGGAAAGATTGAAGGCAAAAGGAGAAGGGGGCGACAGAGGATGAGATGGTTAGATAGTGTCACCGAAGCAATGAATATGAAATTGGGCGAACTCAGGAAGCTAGTGGAGGACAGGGAGTCCTGGCGTGCTGTGGTCCATGGGGTCGCGAAGAGTCGGACACGACTTAGCGACTGAACAACAACAACAACAACATTTACTTGATATGCAATGATTGAAGATACTTTAGTTTGATCTATTCTTATACCTACTTGGGTCTTTCATGTTTTAAAAATGATCTGTATGAAATTTATTTGCACTATGAGTATATAATCTTCATTTGTAAAAAACCAACAAACATGTAATTGATCAAAACATCCACTATCAAAAAAACCTCTCCCAGTATCTGCAGTACCTAACCAAACAATGGACAGCTGTGCAATCAAGAGGGGCAGAAACACAATCTGGTTGAAGAACCCCTGCTAACTGAGCAAGAGGCATTTTTTTTCAAGTGGTGTTCCTCTTAACATTGAGCAGGGGGAGAGTAACTGTCCTTCTTCACTCCAGCGCAGTGTCTTTTCTAGTGGCTGATGCTGGGGGCAAGACCGGCTTTAAACCAACGTGACCAATGTCATCCCATCGGGCCCCGCACTTCAGGGGGGCCCGCACTAGCAGTGTGAGCATATTGCCTATGGCTGCAGCTAGGATCTCTCTGGGCTGTAAGTCAGTGGGGCGAGCAGAGCAGCTTTACCTTGGTCTCTCCCACCTGCCTCTGCACAGCCCAAAATGGGCCACCTGGAAGCAGTTGGTTGTGATGTTATGATATCACCACCAACTACTTCCACATGCCATGCTTTGCACATGGCACAAACAGAGCTCTTCTTGGTGAGTGGGGGGCCCCACAGGAATGCCCCACATTGGGCCCTGCCACTGCTAGAGCCGGCCCTGGCTGGGGGTGTTCTGCCCTTTTTTTCCCTCTAGTTTGCGAGCCCTTTTGGGACATGGCGCCATTTAACTTTATAATTATTTTTTGCCTGTAAACCGCTTTGTGAACGTTTGTTGAAAAGCAGTATATAAATACGATTGATTGATTGATTGACTTGCTTTCAAGTGCCATCACACTGACCAGCTATTTTTCAGAATGAGATTCTTTAACACCCCCTTTCATTCCTATTAGTACAATAACCAAATAGCACTGCTATTGGCAGGCCTTCTACATTTAGCTTGTTAGATCTCTATCATTGTTAACCCAAAGGGGGAGAGCATGGGGGGGCAAAAAGAAATGGGGCAATGACATAAGGTGTATATTCAAAATATGGGTGTTTATGGATGTCAACATCAGCATGGAGCCCAATTAAACCTAACAGCCACTTCAGTGTCTCCTGGCCTCCTTCGTTAACAATAGTCTTTGTTACAATTATCATGCATTGTTTATTTCTCCAATACCATCCAAAACTTTTTGGAGAATAATGGCTCTTAACACCCATGTAACACTTTCTAGGAAATCCTAAATAAGTAATATTATCGTTCTAGTTTATGGAAAAGAAACTGAGAGGAAGTGGTTCCCCCAAGGCAGCGATATTTAATCTTCCTCATCTCATGATGCACTGACAAGGCACTAAAATGATCAAGGCACACCATCAACTGTTGTTTACAATTGAGAAGGCGCACCGCACTGCGAGTGGCAGGAGGGGCTCACATCCCTCAATGGGATACATTATCTCCCCCCCCCCTCCTACGGATCACTTGTGGCACACCAATGCACCCTGGTTGAAAATCGCTGGTTTAAGGCTAGGCCACCTTTGTGAGAAATCACAGCGGAACCACGATCCGAACTAACAGAGACACCGAGGAGGCGCCACCGCAGCCACAGGGCCTGTTTCGAGCGAGCTCTACGTCGGAACACGCACGTGTTTCCCACTCGTTAGGCTGGGCGAGGAGCGGTTCTGGGCATGCGCACTCATTTAACGCTAGTCACAAAGGCGAACAAAGGGCTCGGCGGATGGGAGCTATCCTGTTATTGGCAGGTCGGCCGCCCACAGCAAACGCCGGCTGGAGAAAAGCCCGCGACGCGGAGCTTAATCAAGACAAGCCCAGCTGCTGCCTCACAACGAATCCCTGCTCAGTCCTCAGCCCGAACGAGGACTACAGCTCCCAGAATGCATTCGCGACAACCAGCCTTACATTGAGGCGGCCGCTTCCCATTGCACGCCGGGAGTCGTAGTTCTCGGTGTGGCGCCTCAGGTACCTGCCGCCCCACTCTGGCTCTGAAGCACCCCCACCAAAAAAAAAAAAAGTCGCTCCGGAATCTGTCCCTTATTAAAAGGCCAGCCCTGCCCACGCGGTCAGAATCCGTTTTGACCCCGCACGGCTTCCGCTGCGGTCAAACACCGACCTGCTTCCGAATCCGCGAGTTTAGACCATGGAGGTTTAGACGAGCCAGACTCACTGTTACAGGAAGTGTTACCACGGCAACCGCGAGGAAGAAAAGAGGGAGGGGCTACGGAAAGCGGGGTGGACTAAACTTTTCACGCTTTTAACGCAACGCCCAGAGGAGGAGGAAGCGAGGGGTAGAGCGCAGCCTCTGCTCGTGTGTTGTGCATAGTGACATTCTGCAGGCAGCCGCGTAGGGCGGGTTGGCAGCAATCCAGGGGTTCTGCAACTTATGAGTACTTCTGCAACTTTAGACTGACAGTCTGTCTGGGACCCTCCGGAAGTGATGTCACTAGCCTGGAAGTGATGTCATGGCTGGAAGTGCCGTCAGGGTGACACCCGAGCCAGCTGCTTTCTGAGCATGCAGCAATAAGTTGGGGTATTCTCAGGCATTTTGCAATAGCAGAGTGAATCAGAATGGGAAAAAAAGCCGATTTCCAGCTTTGACACAAGCAAAACAACCACACAGCCCTCCCCCTTTCCAGCATCCCATCTTCCCATATTTGCAATGTGTCTGCTCTGGGTGTAGTAGAGAACATCAAGGGCAAACTTGATGGACTGTCGGCCCCCCCCCCCATGAAAAGCAGAGTACGCAGCCTGGACAAACACAAACCACGGCGTGTGCCGAACCGGCTAAAAAGCCCAGGCAGCTGCCTCAGGAAGGTTCTATCTCTGGGTCAAGAAAAAAACTTGATCAGCTGGATGAAAGACTTAAGAGTTTCTAAAAGGGGACCGCACAGTTTGTTCCAAAAGCATAAAGTACAGAAAAAGAAAGATTTTTGCAAGGGGGGGGGGGAGGTGTTGAAATGTTGCAGAGAAGGTTTAAGGACTGTACCTGCCTTTATCTTCTGTACCTATTGTCAATCTTATCACCACTACTGTACACCAAGATTTGGTAAGGGCTATTCAGATGCAGACTCCCTTCCTGCCATCTTAGAATGGCCTTTGTCAAGATGATTGGGTCAGGAGGAAGGTGGAGAAGGGAAGATTCCAACTCTTAAGGTTTGCCTCTTCCGGTGGAAGCACTGACCACAATGACTGTTTGCCACTTCGTCGAATGTATCAAGCAATCAAATGTGTTAAGTACTGGTGGCTAAATTTGTAAATAGTCTTCTGGTTTAAATGTCTCCTTTCTACTTTTGTGTAAATACCTCCTTTCTGCTTAAATGTGCCAACCCTATTATCTTGTCTTACTATTGGTATCATTGTTACTGCTAAATGTACCAGTGTTTGCATCTGACTACCCTTTGTCATCACCCCTCCTTCCCTTCCCTGACCCTTGGTTGGGGTCACACTGGAGGGGAGGGGGGGGAGCAGCAGCAGCGAAGGAAGACCACCAATCAAATGTCCCACATCACCAAAATTGCCAATAGCAGATTGCCAACTTATCAAAAGTGTTTCATTTGTTGTGGCCCTTTTCACATTTGCATGTTCAACTGTATAACTGATCAACCCTAAATGTACACATTACACAAGCCAGTCCTTCAAGACTGGACGTTTTGCTGCTTGTATCACTTTATTAATAGAGTTTCTCTTGGACCATTTTTACCATCAAAATCCAGTGCTGGTCTCTGTCGTCTTAGCCTTCAGCTAGGAATTTCCCATGAGGTTTTTCTCTCCAGGTCACACACCGAGTGGGGACTCTCAGCCAGGGGGCCTCTCGAGGTCATCCATAAGGACCCCGACAACAAAGGTGCTTCGTGACCCACCTGAAATTGGCTCGCAACCCACAGTTTGAGAAACACTGCAATAATCCAAAGGCAATAGTGGTGCAAGTCCTGGGTTGGAAAGGATCTGCTCAAATATCTCACAGCAAAGTGAGCAGCCTTCCAGGCTGCAGGCAGAGGGTAGCCGCAGGTGCTACTGCAAGAGGAGCATTCATTCAAGGGGAGTCAAGCAGGGAGCCACTGGGGGGAGAATACAACAATGTAAACATGTAAAGTTTGCACCTGAGCAAGTTCCATCCAACTAGAAAAATGTTTGTAGATCACTGCTGCAAAATCTGTGAAACTTTGTCCCACAGCTCTTTGTTCCTTTCTCAAACGCTGTCTCATACCTTCTGCTGTTGCTCCCCAATGTTGTTTCACCAACTGCAGTAAGGATTCATAGCTGTGTCTCTGATTAATTGGTAACTGTGCCAACAGCTGTGATAATGGTCCCACATTAGCCACAATCCTCAGAATTCTGCAATAATGTTCTTTTGGGACCTCTAAATCTCCACAAACTCTTTCAAATTGCATTAAATAGTCAAAAATATCCATTTTTTCCTCATAAGTTGGAAACTACAATTTTTGGTACCTGAGCTCTTTGGGACATGAACTTCCAATTCTTTGTTGTTGCAATTCCATCAAACAGCATTGTTTTTCAATAATTCACAGAGCTTTGTTCAACACTTTCTCCACTTCAGATTCAGCAACTCTCTCGCCCTCTCCCATGGGTCCAGTCATTGGCTCACTCCGAAAGGGCTTTCTTGGTTGCTCTGAATCAAGTCATCTCTCCTCCTGCTGTTTACATTCCATAAATCTTCTCCTTGGGCTCACAGCTGGCGGACGTTCCATCCTCTGCATTACAACAGGGGTATTCCTCCCTGAGGGCACACTACTTAGAAAGTGGTTATTTTCCCAACCCCTTTTTTCTTCAACTTGCCTTAGCCATTCTGATTGTTGGCACATTTGTTCAAATAAATAGTCCGCTGCGGTAATGCCAAAAAGAGGCCTAAATCGCAAACAATAAGGCCAGAAGGTTTCTCAACTGTTTTTGGCAGTATGAGGTGTGCGTATTGGCAGGAAAGAAAATCCCCTACAGTCA
>JAJKFI010011864.1:7473446-7495396 GCA_029204185.1 Lerista edwardsae | reverse complement strand
TGACTGTAGGGGATTTTCTTTCCTGCCAATACGCACACCTCATACTGTCAAAAACAGTTGAGAAACCTTCTGGCCTTATTGTTTGCGATTGAAATGCTATCCGTAGCGGACTAAAAGGACTTCCACCTCCTATAGCGACAGCTCCCTCTGAAGCTTGTCCTATTAAGGGCTCTTCACATTCTTTTACTGCAAATCCTTGAGGATCTCGATCGATCAACTGTCCCAACACTTCTACTCAAGTATCTTCCAGATCTCATTCTGTCCACTTGTCCCGTTTGGTCAACAGTTATCAAAAAATCCTCATCTTGCGCATAAGCACTCTGCTGCTCTGTTAATGTTGACACTTCCAAACATCTGTTGCTCTGACCCCTCCTTATCAGTCTTGAATCTTGCAAATCTTCTTTCACAGTAAACTGTTTATCTTCCATTCTAACCTCACCACTACAACCCTATTTCTCACAATACCTTTGGGACTTGGATATCCACACTTTCCAAACACACACACACAGAAAAAAACAAGAGAGAGAGAAAAAATTTTCCTTTTTTCTTTTTTTGATTTAATGCTGTATCAAATATTCAACCCCGAAGCTGCCACCATGTTAACATCCTTGTCCCCACAGCCCAAAAATACTTGGACACTTTTTACCCTGGTCAGCCAGCTACACAAGCCTCTTGCTGCCAAGTGGGGAATCTCTTTCTTAGGAGGGAGAAATACTTAGCTTTACAGTACTAAGGTCCAAGGCAATCTTTGCTAACTACAGCAAACAGATGGCCTTGGTTTTTCTCAGTATTTACACAAGCAGATATTATTACAATTACAGTTTCTCTCTCCTATCTGTTGGTTCTTTTGTATTGACTAATATAGATACAAGCATAAATCATAATCCAAATTGTAGGGGGAATACAAGCCAAATTTATTAAAATAACATACACTCAAAATAAAAATCACTTCAGCAGATACACAAGTTCCAAAGAGAGAACAGAAAAGAGCACTTCTTTACTTTCCCCTCACATACACAGGCTTTACCTCTAAACTTACTGTAACGTCCCAAAACCGCCAGAGTCTCAGTCTTTCTGCAGGTTACAAACTTGTCTCTCAGTACAGAACTTTCCCTGGTCAGCCTTAAAATGCTCAAGAATCTTTCCTAGTTTCAAACATAGCCCTTTCCCTACCTCCCCCTCTAATCTTTTCCCTTATTTGCTTCTTATAGGATTTCTTTACTTCCTTCTGTCAGTTTCAATTACTCCCAAGTTTTAATTAACCAATCAGGACCCCTAGTTAACAGGCAGGGCTCTGTCCCGCTCCCAAACACAGTCCAAACCAATCAACCATTACCCCTGACCGTTCTCAGGTGCTAGATATCAAACAATACTTGACAGCTACCCATCCCCAAAACCAAAACACAAATCCTTCTTTTAAAGCAAAATCCCCCTATCTGATAACAAAAAATCCTTATCCAGATCTGCTTGTACATTACAGTGCCCCCTCCTCCCACTTGCCCCATCCTTTTGTGGTAGATTTCTGACATGGGGGGTTCCGGGGTCACCCCCTGACCTGCATCTGATTTGGCTTCTCCCTGACAGCATCCCTGGTCCAAACCATCAAACCAAGAAAACTTCACATCAATCAACACATTCTAAACAGGAGGGCACTAGATAATGGCACTGCAAGCACATGAAACATCCATGGATACATACATAGTTACCTCCTAACAAGGAAGTAACTACTTGCCGACACTGCTAAAGTGCACACCAATTTCTTGGGCTGCAGTACTTGGTCAGCACAGTTGCTTGTAATTAATGTTTGTGTATCTGTGAAGACATCTGTCCTGGGCGGATATCCTTACAGGTGAGGGAGGAAAAAAAGGTAATGCTTCAGAAACCGTGTGCATGATGATTACGAAATTCCTAGGATCAGAACTGTCACACTTCTACCTGAGTTGTGGTATGCCGCCACTAGGACCATCATATCGGGAGCATCTCCTGCAATTATCCATGTCCTCTTGTCCCCAGCACGCGTGCAGGCTAGCCTGATGTCATGTTGGTTTCTGGCTTGTTTCTGGAAGGGGTGAGGTCATGCTAGTTAAGGGCTCTTAAGGGGAAGGAAGGCTGCACTGCTGCAGGGCAACCTGTGTGTCTCCTTCCCTCCCAGATCTGAACCTTGGCCAGAGCAGGTGGTCCGCAGAGGCATTCTGGGGTGTTCCAGAGAGGAACTGGGTGGGGATCAGGCTGGGCTGGGGGTGGGTAGAGGGCAGCAGTTGCCCCGATATCCTATGCCCCCAGCCCAGGCTTGACACACCCCTATGGGCCCACTCAGATTTATGCCTGCCGGAGCTGGCGCAGCAGATCTGAATAGGCCCATTGGAAACAAGGCAGTGGCGGAGTGCTGTCTGTTCCTCTCTCTCCCTCGCTGCCTGGTCCCTGGAGCTGGCCACTGCACGGGCTAGCTCCGGGGCTGTGCATGTTATGGCAAGGTCTTTGGATCATGTGTCCCTTCAGATCTGAACGAGGCCAAATGTGACGGTGCCAGCAAAGAACTTTCAGCAGGATCAAATCCTGATGCATAACTATGTGTTGGCTATAAATCCCCCTTACTCCGAATTGCCCCCCAGCCTGCTTCTGACCTGTGCTGGATACACAGATCATCACGTAAGGGGGACTTTATTCCCCTTACCCCGTGTCGCACACCAGCTTGCCCTGTGGGGCTACTCCAATCCAAGCAGCTCATGTCACACTAGTCAGGTCAAAGGCGGGCTAGGATCTGGCCTAGGTTGCCCATGCCCGTCCCACCCCCATCCCAGGATCAATACCTCCGTCTTCCCCCACCTCAAAACACATCTGCCCTCTCGCCCCCTGCGCCAGCCTGTCCCAGTGCAGGTCTGGCACTTCTGTCCCAACGCACATTTGTGCACTGGCCCAGCTGAGTAGCTGCAAAGGTACTTTCAAGGTCAGGATTGTAATATTCCTATCTGCTTTTAATGTCCAAACAAGAATTTAGATCTATAATATTTTCACTGTTGTTCTTTTACTAGCCGCAAAACAACTGCTCGACAGTTATTGAAATTTTACAAGCCGTCTTGCAGTAGGCAGTGAAATATTCTCCAGGCACATGAACTGAGTTTAAATGATAAATAGTGGACATTTACGGATTTTTTCCCCTGTCCTATTTTGACTTACCACTATAGTGACATTGAAGAAAGAAAACATTAGCAAAGCCTGTTTACTCTTTATCTAGAAATCTTGGACTCTGGAAAAGTATGAGAACAGTTTTAATGCCAGTATCCCTGCTTATTCTAAATGTGAATATTGATACTGTCCAATTGCTGTTGTCTTCCGATTAACACAATGTGCAACTATTACTTCCAGGCGCCATTTAAAATAACAAAGGAAAATGAGAAAAAGAGACCAGCTCTTCATATTGAAATATTGCTTTAATGTTCTCAATGGAATTTTCTTGGTAAGTACCTGTTGTATACTACAACGGTCATGCACTGAGGGTCATGTTCTATATAGCAGCACTAGGATCTAAACAGTCATTTTTTATTACTTTCAGGTGCTTGGGCTTATGCTTGTGGCGTTTGGTCTTTGGATTTTGCTAGACAGCAACTTATTTTTCACTCTCTTATGTGAGTATATTTCAGTTCTCTGTAACTTCTGAAAGTTTTCTGTAACAAGGATCTGTTTTGGGGTCGGTGCTTTCCAAGTTGTTCATAAATGACGTGGAGACGGGCATAAGCAGTGAGGTGGCCAAGTTTGCAGATGACACAAAAGTTTTCCAGGTGGTGAAAACCAGAAGGGATTGTGAAGAGCTCCAGAAGGATCTCTCCAAGTTGGGGGAATGGGCAGCCAAATGGCAGATGCGTTTCAATGTAGACAAGTGTAAAGTGATGCACAGTGGGACAAAAAATCAGTTTATGCTGATTTATGCTGGCCTAACTCCAGTTTAGGATTGCACTCTCAGATGTACAAAATTAGGCATGCAATGAATAGAGCGATATCAGAATGCCCCGAAAGGCTGCATCTCCGGTGAGAAGCAAACTCATTGCTTGCCGGCAACCAGTTCTTTTCCCTCTCTCACAATGCCAGAACCAGGGGACACCCACTAAAATTGAGGGTTGGGAGAGTGAGAACAGATAAAAGGAAATACTTTTTTTACCCAGCGGGTAATTAATCTGTGGAACTCCTTGCCACAGGAGGTGGTGATGGCATCTGGCCTAGGCTTGTTTAAAAGGGGATTGGACAGATTTCTGGAGGAAAAGTCCATCACAGGCTACAGGCCATGATGGGTGGTGCAACCTCCTTGCGTTAGAAGTAGGCTACCTCAGGATGCAAGATACAAGAGAGTGGCAACAGGATGCAGGCATTTTTTTTGTCTTGTATGCTCTCTGAGGCATCTGGTGGCCACTATGAGATCCAGGAAGCTGGACTGGATGGGCCCCCTTTGGCCTGATCCAGCAGGGCTCTTCTTAAGGACTGCATACAGTACTCTGTTTGAGACAAAAAGTGAATTTTTTTTTGTTTCTCACAAGGGGGCAGTATAGCATTACAATGTTTCCTATACCACAGGTATTCAAGGATCAGATGCATTGCCATTCTTTATGATGCCCTTCATCACACAAACCTGTTTTCCAAATCAATAAAAGGAAGCAGACAGCTTGAACTACAAGATTGTTACGCTAGTCTATTTGGATTTATACCAGTTTCATTCCATTGGTTTCAATATATACTAATAGAGAGCAACTGTCAATGTTAATAATGGTTTGCTTTTCCAGTGTTTAGGCAGAAATCGATTCAATCTTTAAGAAATAAGCACACACAAAACACACTCCCAGGGTGCTAGACTTGTTATGATCGCTGTATGGCGGCTGCTTTAAATCACTATAAATAGCAAACTGTGTGTGATTCAGGGTGCAATCCTAACGTGGCGTTAGGCCGGCAAAATTTGGCCGGCACAAGAGCCACTGTAAAATATGTTTGGACCACCCTTGGAGTCCCTCGGTATGCTGGCCTCTCTGACTCTGTGAATGGTCCAAATGTGCTTTACGGGGGTCCCTGTGCCGGCCAAACTTTGCTGGCCTAACTGTGCCGGCCGCATCCCAGGGCAGCCAGGCACCCAGAAGTTGTTCAGCACGGACTTTCTCTTGGCAGGGACTCAGGAGGTGTGCCTGTCTCCCCCGCGCACACCAGGGGGTGGCCCCTGGGGCAGTCGTCTCCAGCCACCTCCCCTTAGCAATGTTACTGGCGGCAGCCACTGGTGAGTGACTCGGGATAGCCTTTGTCCTACAAATCTGGTTTGTAGCTATGGCGATGCACCCCAAGTAAAGTTCTGGCTCTTCCGTATGGCATCTGCTTGATTTTTTCAGGGATGACCACAGTGGGATACTATGTCGTCGTATCCCTAGGCTTGGTGTCACCCCATGGTCCCTCCCTGTCCTCTCGCAAGCATCGGCTTGCCTTTGCAGGCCACCCCAGTCACTGTGGCGCTCCTGGGCTGGCCGCCATCCTGGGCCACAGCACCTCCGGACTGGCCGAGTTGCCACAGACCAGCCACTTTCCGGCCTAGCCGCCGGCCACGGTGTCTCCAGTGTCATCCCTCCCAGTGGTGTCACCTGGGGCGGTCTGCACCCTACACCATCTAGCTAGTGAAGTGGATATCCTAAATGTCCAAGGCTCTCTGGCACAGGTACACGGAGCAAATCTCATTGTGCCACAGAATCACAGAACCAAGTTCCTAAAGGGCACCAACAGGCGAGCCCCGTGATTGTGATTGCTTGCCTGCTAATGAGTCAGTGAATGCATTTTGTATTAGTATCTGCAGATGATGAACTTCCTCTGGCTTCGTTTTCTCATCTGCTGCTTGTCACCGGATCCCTCATTGTTTTCACTGGTCTCCTGGGATGCTTAGGAAGCCTCCATGAAATCAGATGCTTGCTAGCTATGGTAAGTAGGGCTCCTGAATGCCCTTAGCACAGAAGTGTTGTTTCAACAACCACTCAAGTGCTTCCTATGCCAGTCAATGAGTCTGTGGCCTTCGTTTTTGTAGCCTTTGCCAGATAGTCCTGCATCCTAATTCAAAGGTGATATTTAATCCACACTTGATAAATGGGAAGTGACTTGGCTGTGCTTGAAAACAAGGAAGCCAAGTACCCAGCGGGGTGATCGTGGAGAGGGGCTCCAGGACGTCCGCTACAGCAGAAGCAAGGCTGTCAGGGGCCCATGTGCTCAGATGCTCCCTTTGACACGTGACACTTTTACTAGTCATATGTCGTTCCTTTGTTTCAACACGGCATTGTTTCTCTGTAAATGTCTCGTCTCTCTTCTGTTCTGAATCATGTCAGGCTGATTACCAGAAAGAGTCAAGTAAAACTTATTCATTCCTTTAAATTGCATTCATTCATTCATTGATAAAACTGAGTTTTTTGGCCTGCAAAAATCTGTAAAAATCTGTGGCCCGTGTACCAAAAGTCTGGAGACCCCTCTTCTGAGGGCGCAGTCCGAACCCACTTTCCAGCACCGGAGTGAGGGCAACGCAGCTCTGGGGGGAGGGGACAAACATTCCCTTCCCTTGAGGAGGCCTCCGTGACCACCTCCCCCCCAACTGCAGGATGCAGCACGTGCCCCGTTGGCACAGCTGTGTCAGTGCTGGAAAATGGATTAAGATTGGAGCCTGAGGGAGCAAGCCTGTGAAAATCCGAGCCCACCCTGTGGCCTGAATCGGGGCCATGTGGGCCGGGGCCGGGCGTGTGGATGTGGCCGATTACCTGGCTGCCGCCACCGCCACCGCCACCAGCAGCCACCACCGCCCCCCCCGGGCCGTGCCGCCTCCTGGAATGCAGCTCCCTGCATTCAAATTCGTTTTGCATTGCCTGATGCAACCCGCCCCCCCTTTTTTTATTTTTTTGGAATGCTTCTACATCATAATCCCATTGCGTTTACAAATGAGACTTTTCTATAGTGTTTGGCTTTGCAATAAATCATGTACTGATTGAATCAAAAAACTTTCTTTTTTTTCAGTATATGGGTCTTCTTGTCCTTCTCCTTGGTATCCAGTCTACTATACTTGTGCTACTACATACAAGACAGGAGATGGTATGTATGTATGTATGTATGTATGTATGTATGTATGTATGTATGTATGTATGTATGTATGTATAGTATAGTATAGTATAGTATAGTATAGTATAGTATAGTATTCTTCCCTAAAAGTATACTGAGGACAAAATACAGCTGGAAACCACAATCCACCAGCCTTCCAGATCCCTGTCTGTGTCCCATCATACATCTTGGTCTCAAGAATATTCATGTGAAAACCTAACATTTTTGGGTTTTCTAAGATGCTACTCCTGAGAAAATACAGATACTGCCAAACCATTGTTGTCCTCAGCAAAGACAGCAATAGGTTTCGTGCGAACTGTGAACAGAAACCAACCAGGGGAGCCGTGGAATTCTGGAAAAAGTTGAACCCGCCACCCTAAGTAGTGTCAACAATTGTAGCCCTAATGGGGAGCCGCAACCAATGCCCCAAAGGTCAGTTGAAAAACATTTGGGAACCTCCCGGTATTGTATAAACCCTCCCCATATACCAGGGCATGCCTCTACATCCTGGGAAATAGACGGAGCTGTTTAAAACAACTGCTTTGGTGCTTAAGGAAGATGAGGCTCATTTGCGCTCCATTTCATCATTGGAACAAAGAGGGCACAGTGTGCTGCAGCAGTGAAGAAGGCCAGTTCGATTCTCGGGATCATTCGGGGCCCAATCCTATCCAATTGTCCAGTGCCAATGCAGCCATGCCAATGGGGCGTGCGCTGCATTCTGCAATGGGGGGAGGCACTCATGGAAGCCTCTTTAAAGTAATGTTTGCTCCCTTACCTCCAGGCTACATTGCGGCTGCGTTGGTGCTGGAAAGGTGGATAGAATTGGGCCCTAAAAGGGGATTGGGAATAAAGAGGCCAATTCGATGCTTGGGATAATTAAAAAGGGTTGAGAATAAAACAGCCAATATTATTATGCCATTGCACAAATCGATGGTAAGGCCGCATCTGGAGTACTGCGTAGAGTTCTGGTCGCCACACCTTAAAAAAGATACAGGGGAACTAGAGAAGGTGCAGAAGAGAGCGACCAAAATGATTACGGGGCTGGGGCACCTCCCTTATGAGGAAGGCTCCCATAGTGTTTGGGCTCTTCAGCCTAGAAAAAAGGCGCCTGAGGGGGAATACCTCAGATACAAAATTGAGATACAAAATTAAGCATGGGATGGAAAAAGTGGATAGAGGGAGGTTCTTTTTCCTCTCAGACAATACCAGAGCCAGGGGACATCCACTAAAATTGAGTGTTGGGAGAGTGAGAACAGATAAAAGAAAATACCCAGTGGATAATTAATCTGTGGAACTCCTTGCCACAGGAGGTGGTGATGGCATCTGGCCTAGATACTTTTAAAAGAGGACTGGACAGATTTCTGGAGGAAACATCCATCGCAGGCCATGATGGTTAGTGCAACCTCCTTACTTTAGAGGTAGGCTACCTCGGAGTGCCAGATGCAGAGGAGTGGCAACAAGATGTCACTTGTTGGCAACAAGATATCTAGTTGTCTCGTGTGTTCCCTGAGGCATCTGGTGGGCCACTGCAAGATGCAGGATGCTGGACTAGATGGGCCTTGGCCTGATCCGGCGGGGCTCTTCTGATGTTCTTAAAATGGCCAATATTATTTTGCTATTGTAAAAATTGGTGGAAGTAAGAAAGCTGGGAGAGCGGAAAGACTGCGGGGAGAGAGTTGAACAGGGTAGGAGGGACAGGCGTGGGTGGATCCGAGTACATGTTCAGGGGGCAGCGTCCTGGGGAGGAGGGCAAGATTGTTATATCCTGTCTCCCTTTTCCAGACCCGATCCCCCTGGCACGGGTTTGCACAGAGATGCGCCAGCTATTCAGCTAGTGCAGGTCCGAGTGGACCCACCTACCCCTGCTGAGGAGGCTTCCCCAGAGTTGAGCTCCATCCCTCCCCACCCCCACAGGATGCAGTGGCCACCGTTTTGACACCGCTGCATCGGTGACAGGGGGAATGGATAGGCTTGGGCTCTCGTGTGCAGAGAACCCAAACTGTGGTCCTCTGCCTGGCGGCTCCTTGGAAACCACACAACTTTAGTCCTCTTCTCCTTTTGGCTTTCGTCTTTCTGGTCGCTCCTGTGACTGCAGCTGTTTGCTGACAGGAAGAAGGTCAGACTGGCGCTGGATTGTGCACCGTTTGCCTTTGGGGGAAGCAGACGAGGGGTTAAAAGAGGGAGGTGGGAAAAAAACAAGATGATGTTAAAGAAAGAGAAAAGGGGAACCGCCTTTTCTGAAAAGCAAAAGCTCTGTTGTAAGGACAACATAAAGACCACTGTTCTTCAGTTCTTTTTTCTCTGTAGTGGGCACCGACAACAGAGTGTTTTCTTCTCGTGTGGACTGGAAAGAGAGCCTGTGTACGAAATCGGCTTTGTCGAGAGCAGGGCGGTCAAGCGTAAGGCCCACGGGCCAGATCTGGTGCACAGACGCTCTTTACCCGGCCCACGTGATAATTGGGCTCTCCAAGAACTGCCCCTTCAGCAGTGCCACTTCTGCCAAGGCTCTGGGAGGGAAAGATGGGAGGAGGCCTCAGAGGGCAAGGACAGTGTGGGGGAAGACGCAGGCCAAGATAAGGGAGCGAAGGTGAGGCTGCTGAAGCACTGAGAGAGCCCAGTTACCACACAGGCTGCCCTTTCAGCAGCACCGCTTCTTCTGAGATGTCACTTTGCAGAGCACCTCTTAGTGCACAACCTCCCCGGCCTCCAGAGCACCCTCCAGAGGCGACCGGAGCACAGTCTCTGGTTGCATTCGGAGGGGGGCAGTTGCCAGAAAGTGATCAAACTGGGGTAGGGAGCAAGGGGTAGGGAGTAAGGGAGGTCCTGTGACACCCCCATCAGCTACACAACTGATGTGCGGTGAGAAGAAAAAAAGGCTTGTATGGATACACCTGCGTGACAGCCTTCATTTTTCAATGGGAGAGAACAAAGAACTCTGGTTACCTGCCATGAACCCTCTGAGCCAACTCTCCCAGCCGCAGATGGCTCTGGAGACGAGGGGGAGGGGCCACGTTACATAGGAGCTCAGGCTCCTGCCAAACTTAGCATTCCCCCTGTAGAAACACCATTGGCAGCGCAATCACTAGCGCTGATGGGGGGGCGCCGAGCAGTGCCGAGCGCGAGGGAGGCTCCGTGTCTGTCCGGACACAGGATTGGCGGAGGGGGGAGGAGGGAGGTTGGGGGCGGGATGTGGGCGGGCTTGGGATTCGGCCATAAGGCCAAATCCTAAGCCCGATCGGGAGGCCGCGCAGCCCCGATTTGGGCCACGCAGTCTCCTCGGCTCTGCACCTGCTGTTTAGCAGGCGCCCCTTGTGAGCCCCTTGTGAGCCCATAGCCGGACACCACCGTACATGGGCACGCCTGTTTAGCAGGCGCAGATCTGAGTAGTGCATTGGGGAGGCTGGAGCCTCCCCTATGGTAAGGCTGCGAACGTGCCCTTGCCGTGGGGAGGCTCCAGCCTCCACAACCCAGCGTTGGATTTGGCACAGGCCGGCCGGCCTTGCCAATCCAGCGCAGTATAGGATTGCGCTCTGGGTGAATGTGAAATGTAAGAGGGGGCTTACAAATCCCACCCCTTGTGAGCACACAGCCTGACCCCACCCTGCATGGGTGTGCCTGCGAAGCCCCCAGATCCCAGGCCTGACTGTTCCGTCTGCTGGAGCCCCACTTCCAAAACGGGCTTTATAGCATCACCCCAAAGGAGGAGGGCAACGGCACATGAATGGAGTTCTCACCCTTCCTATGAACAGATTCTCACCTTGTGGAAAACCCGGCTGGATGAACTGATTTCCACCTACGGGAATAAAGATCTTCCAGAACAGGAACGTCAGTGGGAGATTTTGGATGACTTTCAGCGTGCGGTAAGCCCAAGTGGTAAATGCGTGCGTCACAGGTGCTCGGATGTTGGTGTCCAATGAGAAATGCAAATCCTGTTGTGTGGACTGAAAGCCATCATTGGGCACACGACGTCACTGAACATGGAGCGTAGCAGTGGGATTCCTTGCTTAGGCCATTTCAGTCTCGCTTCAGGGGCTCCATGTCTGGGACTGCAGTCTATCAGGGAGTGGACTGGTTCTCATACTGTGGGTCGGGACTCGAGCCAATTTCAAGTGAGTCGCAAAGCACCTTAGAGCCACCATATTGAAAACATGGGAAGATGGGATGCTGGGAAGACGGTTTAGTTGTGTTGCTTGGGTCAAGGTTGTAAATAGGCTTCCCCCCCCCCTCTTTCTGATTCACTTTGCTGTTGGAAAACGGCTGAGAAATCACCCAACTTATAGCTGCGTTTTCAGGAAAGCCGCAGGCTCTGGTGTCACAATGACGGCGCTTCCGGCTGTGACGTCACTTCTGGTGGGTCCCAGACAGATTGTCGTTCTAAAAAATGGGCCCCAGTGTTAAAACGTTTGAGAACCACTGAGGTAGTGAAAAGGAGAAGTGAAAGGAGAAGAAGGGCCCAGTGAAGGCAAGTAGAGATGGGCACCCCGCACCAACCAACCTGCTGCCTGAGGCAACCACTCAGTTGGCCTCAAGGATGGGCCGACCCTGAAAGGACGTTGTGCCCAAGCTAGCAAAGTGGTTCTTCTGCTTTGTATAAAGGTAAAGGTTTCCCCACGACCGAATGGTCTAGTCGTGACCGACTGTAGGGGGCGGTGCTCATCTCCGTTTCAAAGCCTGTAGAGCCGGCGTTTTGTCCAAGGACAAGCTTCCGTGGTCATGTGGCCGGCATGACTATACGCCGTAGCGCACGGAACGCCATTCCCTTCCCACCGAAGTGGTCCCTATTGATCTACTTGCATTTTAGGTGCTTTCGAACTGCTAGGTTGGCAGGAGCTGGGACAAGCAACGGGAGCTCACTCCGTCACGCAGTCTTGAACTCCCAACCTGTCAGTCAAAAGCCCAGCAACAGCAGATTAACTCGCTGCGCCACCACGTCCCTCACCACATCTGCTTTGTATATCAACAACCTATTTTCTTTCTTGCTTTCAAATCCAATAGTCGCATGAGAGAGACAAACTCCTTCAAATGACAACTTTAAATCAGACTCCTTGTATTCAAGGATTTCTGATTCTGCCCTTCCGCCATGGAACTCAAGGTGGTGCACATGGCTGCCTGGCTCCCATTTATCCTTCCTATAAGGAAACTGGGCCAGAGTCTCTCAATAAGCTTCAAGAGTAAGGGTGCCATCCTCACCTGGAGTTAGGCCGGCACAGTTAGGCCAGCAATGTTTGGCCGGCACAAGGGACACCCGTTTGGTAAAGTATGTTTGGACCACTCAGAGTCAGCGAGGCCAGCACACAGACGTGCACCATCCTCCCTGACACCAAGAGTGGTCCAAACGGGCTTTATGGTGGCCCTTGTGCCGGCCAAACTTTGCTGGTCTAACTGTGCCAGCCTAACTCCTGGTTACCATTGCGCCCTGAATGAGGATTTGAACCCAGTTCTAGTCTAACATTGGAAGCACTGCCGCACACTAGCTTATGCCCAGTGAGGGTACTTGGCTTTGTGTTGAATCATGGGCTTTATGCACAATGGAAAGCATTAAAATAGGCACATTTGAATGAAAGAAGTGTACAGGTTGTTGTGAGTTTGCCTGTCTCGATTCGTGTGAATGGGACTGTCACCGGGCAACTGACAGGTGGTCAGGGACACAAGAACGTGGTTGCAAGACCTTAACAATACAGAGAGGGACCTGTGGTTATGCTTACAATCGGTTTGACGTGCTGGGTGACGTGACCACTTGGGAACTGTCGTAACTTGGAGGTCTTCTCCTTTCTCTCCCCCTGCCCTAGGAGCACTGCTGTGGGAGACACAATGTCACCGACTGGACATGGAATTGGTATAAAGACCATGCCAACCAAGTGCCCTGCTCCTGCACCACATTGAAGACAAAGCAATGGTTTTGTGATGCACTGACAAATTCAATATCCATTAGGGTACGTTTTTCTCCCCCCCCCCCAGTAGAAATGTCATAAATAAGATTTTTTCAAGTCAAAGTATACCTTGTTTTGTTAATCCTCTGCGGCTAACAACAGCTTCTGGAGGTGTGGGCATTTTCCGATGGGGAAATAGCACTGGGGGAAAGTGTTTATTTTAAAATATTTATATCCTACCTTTCCTGCCAAAAACAGACCATGGTACCAATAACAATGGTAAAAACAAACAAACAAACAAACAAACAAACAACAAAATGCCTACAACCAGCAAGCAAATTACTAATCCCTGCATAGAATTCTGAACTGGAGTCCCAGGGTATCAGTCTGATTCACAAATGTATGAAAGCAGTTTACATTCAGAACAGACCACGAACAGACTCCCTTCTGGCAAGGGACGGAATCCGTTCCGTCTTTTGGCTGTGTCCCCCACCCTAGGTCAAAACTAAAACTGCAGTTCTGATCACAGAATAAAAAATCCCTGTCCCGTAATCTCTGTGTGTGTTCCCAGGGTTGCGAGGAAGGCACCACGATGTGGTTTGAAACAAATATGTGGGTCTCCATTTCCATGAATAGTGGCCTGCTGTCAGTAGAGGTGAGGATGCGATTTTCTGTGGGGATGAGAGCGACAATTTAGTGGGATGCCACACCAGGGCTACTTGACGTGTCAGGAGCATCGGAAAGAGCCTACCTGCGTCAGTGGTGCCTGTGCGCAGCAGGGCTGGTCCAAGACCTCCCAGCACCCAAAGCAGCATGTGAAATGCTGCCTCCCCCACACCTGGTGCTGAGCTCGCTTCTGCTTCTCCCTGGGCTGGAATAGGAAGAGGGGGGTGGAGCGGAAAAAGATATGGAGGAGAGGAGAGTGGTGGAGTGGGAGGAGGAGGAGGAGCGGTAAGGGTGAGGAGCCAGGTCGAGGCGGGCAGCCCTGGCCAGTTTGCTGCCGAAGGCAGCTGTCTCAGTGGGCCTCATGAATGGGCCAGCCCTAATGCTGACTGCCATTGTGCTCCAAGGTTGCAGAGGGGGACCTTTCCCAGCCCAATGTGCACACATGGAGAACGTGCATTTCTAGGTACTCTGAGTTTAGAGAGAATGCCTTGGCTGTGGCTTCCAGCTGGATTCATCCATTACTACAGCCAGCTACTGTGGCAATCGCACCACCAATGGAGCCTCCTTAAGTACCGTGATTTCAGACGCTTGCGTTGGCCTAGGGCCCGCTTGGACTGCGCTGTAAAACGTGAGGCAGGACTGGTGGGAGCCAGAGGGGGTGCAAACGCAGAGGTTTGTCAGCCTGGTGCTGAGATAAGTGCGTGGGGTTGTGAGTGGAGGGCTCCTTTGCAGGGAGGGGGCAGTAAGGCTCCCTCACCTTGAATACCAAAGGGACTGTGGCTATGTGCGCCCATTCTTGAACCACTTTGACCTTGATTTATGTTGTCACCCTTTTTAGGTTCTTCAGTTCCTGGTCACAGTCTGGCTGTTCAGGCAAACGAAGAAGGCCCAGGTTTTGCCCAAGAACTAGCAACATCCTTGTATTGCCTTAGTACTGCACAAGCTGAACCATTGAAGAGTATTTACATGTGGCCCCCTGTGGCCATTATTCAAGGGTGCCATTTTGAACAACTTCATCTTCCTGCTCCTCGATCGTAATTATGAATACAAGTTTGCAAAACACTTGATCTAACATTACCTGACTCTATCTCTCAATCCCAGTATTAGGATGGAACTGTATGAGTCCTGTTTAACAATCAAAACTCTTGATCAAACCTTCATGGGTTAGCTAAAATCTATTGGCCAAGTGCAGTAGAAGTGTGAGAGCATTTGCAACTACAAATACATGTGCCTTTTATTCAGGGTACCTGCTTCTGGAAACTGAAGGCACAATCCTAATCTGGAGTTAGGCCGGCCCAAGTTAAGCCAGCAAAGTTTGGCTGGCACAAGGGACATGGTAAAGCATGTTTGGGCCACTCTTGGAGTCAGGGAGGATGGCTCATGTCTGTGTGCTGGCCTCTCTGTCTCCAAGAGTGGTCCAAACATACTTTACGATGTCCCTTGTGCCGGCCAAACTTTGCTGGCTTAACTTGGGCCGGCCTAACTCCAGGTGCTCTGTATCCCAGAGGACTTCTTGATTAAGAGCCCAATCTGATCCAACTTTCCAGCATTGATGTGTCCTTGCCAATGGGGCAGATGCTGCATCCTGCAGTGGGGGTGCAGTCAGGGAGCCTCAAGGCCGCATTACAGCTGCATCAGTGCAGGAAAGTTGGATCGGATTGGGCCCTAAGTGGTGTGAGAGCTGCCATCAGAGTTATGCTGCAACCTAGCCAGACTCACCTGCAAGCAGAAATACACCATATGCATATTCTGACAAGTGGTTGTCTCAGGTCCAAAGTTTAAAAGGCTGAGATAGATAAGATGCTGTCCAGACCTGTCCACTGTCCACTCCCACCCTCTCGGGTTGGCTGAGCAGCAGCCCAGATCCTACATTCCTACAATGGAACTCAAGTACTTGGGGTTTCTCCCATTGTCTTAGCCATAGTGTTCTGACAAAAGGGTCACAGAAGCCTGCTCTGCTAGAATGCTCATCAGTACCAACTCACAACCCATCATGGGAGATTTTAGCCAGTAGCTTGGTCAAGGAAGCCAAACAAGGAGCCAACACTTCTGGGCACCACAACATCTAACGCCCAGGGTGTGGACATTTTACAACCTCATCTCCCCCTCCTCTGAGCCTGGGAACCACGGGATGCCCTTCTGTTACAGAGCTGTAGCCTCTGCTCAGCTGCTGGAAATATTAAGGGGTTGCTGAAAGAGCAGAGGAACCATTCTCAAACTGGCCACAAAGTGTCCCGAGCTAATTCTGCAAAGAAGTTGGATGGCCAGGGGAGGGCCAGCCCACAGCCACTTTCTACAGTATACAGAGAATTTTGATGCAGATGCATTTCCTCCATCTGCCACTAGATGGCAACGTCCCGCATTAGAAACTAGACTAGAGAGACAGTTCTCCTTGCTAACTATCAAGGCCTGCATAATCCATGCTGTCACGAAATCCATTTATTCTGCCTTGGTGTTTTAAAAATATCCCTTTTTCCTTTTATTTTATTTTTTATTCATTTTTATTTTCTTTTTTTATTAATTCATTTCAAATTACCTACCATTTTATGAACAATTGATACCAATGAACCCAATGTTCTGTTGTAGCAGAATAAGAAAATCATTGTATTAGTTTGTGTTTGGAAGCAAACTTCTCGTGTTACAGAAATTCATCAATGTTTTGTTTTCATGTGTCTGCTGTATGTATGGATATTGTTAGTCTTAGGGAAGCCAGAGGCTCGCCAAGGGGAGTAATGCTTAGTGGTTAGCTCTGAGCAGACCACTTCCTGTTCCCCTCAGGGTTAGGGGCTGAAGGAGGGGTGTTTGTAGAGACTGGCTGTCATTGTGCCAGACTGGGGATACCCAATGGGATGATTATCTGAGAAAGACCTCTGTCCCCAGGCGAGTGCAGGAAACAGCCATCCGTGTTTAAAACTGCAAATTCTAGAGGCAGTTTAATTACCAGTGCACACAAGCATCAATGCCAGGCAAAGAGTCACCATGCAATCAGTTTACTAAAACTCAGAAGAAAGGGGAAGGAAACAAAAATGGGGGGAGGCATAGATGAATTGCAAAAAATAAAAGTAAGCAGCCTCTGAAATCTGCTTGAGAGTTGGCATTGCTCAGATGTGGGTCTTAGGAAAAACCACGAGCAGGTCATGACACTAAACTGGAGTTAGGCCGGCATAAACTAAGCCAGCAAAGTTCGGCCGGCACAAGGGCCACCATAAAGCGTGTTTGGACCACTCTCGGAGTCAGGGACGATGAAGTCAGTGCTGGCCTCTCTGACTCCAAGAGTGGTCCAAACATACTTTACAGTGTCCCTTGTGCTGGCCAAATTTTGCTGGTTTAGCTTATACCAGCCTAACTCACTTCAGGATTGCGCCCTCAAATGTAACAGCAAGTCAGTTCCCTATCTACTAGCCCAATCCAAATTAAATTTCTGTGGCACCAGCCTGGGTTATGCTGCATCCTATGGGGGAATTTTGGCTGCTGGAGATCTCCTCAGAGTATGGGGGCATTTGTTCCCTTACCCAGGGTAAGCCCCAGCAGCCACAATGGGTCAACTCAGACCTATGCCAGGGATATCATCACCGGTGCAAGTCTGTGCTGATCAATATCAGCAGATCAGGCCCGGGAAGGGGGATGAAATAGGACACACATGTCTACCAAGGGGCCCCAATTCCACCCGCAGGCCCAATCCATCCACCCTGCCCCCTCTCAGCCCTGTTCCACTCTGAGTTTGTCCCCTTAGGATTGGGCAATAAGGCTGCAATCTTATGCAGACTCACCTGGGAGTAACACCCAATGAACTCAGTGAGGCTTGCTTCTGAGTAGATATACATAGGATTGGACTGTAAGGCTGCAATCCTGTCCACACTAACCTGAAAGTAAGCCTCATTGACCGTAATGGGATGTACTTCGGAGTAAATGTGCATGGGATTGGGCTCTAAATTGCATGCATTTGCATAGAGCTAAAACAATTGTTTTGACAAAATGCATACTTTGTGATGTATGAATATCACAGCAGGTACCATCTTAGGGTCAAAGTAGACAGGACATGGGGGCTGTATGTGTGGAGTTCCTCAGGTCTTTTTCTTTCCCAAAATACAACTGTGGGTTCCTGATTTGGATCAGGACTGTGTCATGGGGAGAGGGGGAGCTAGATCTGGCGGCTTCTACACCTATTCCCCCCCCCCACCTTCAATCCCTGCAAAGCTTCACAACGTGTGAATACAGGATGAGGTTCCAGCTCTGTTGGCAGACAACTAGCTCCAAGTCGCCTCTGTCTCAAATCAGACGTGAACCAGCAGTGCACCAAAAAGGAATTCACTTACAATTCCTTACACTTACAATTCACTTACACTCACTGTAAGCCATGACCTTACAGTACAGCACAATGCTTTGATCACAAATGTTATGGAGTTGATTCCTTGTGACAATAAGGTGATTAGAAGAGTCTGTGTAGTAAGTTAATATCTAAAGGATAAAGCTTGTAGGCTTGATTTCCCACCACCAATTCTGGCTTGGAATAATAAGTACACATTTACATCTCAATGTTTCTTTAAGGTTTTTTTTTTTTAATCAATAAAAAAGATTTCGGATGTTCATATTTTAAAAGTACAGGTTCCAAAGGCATGATAGGATCAAAGGTTTGCTCTAGGGGAGTTGGCAAAGGAAGCGTATCCGCTATCAGAAGTACTAAGACACCCGGAACCAGCGTTGCTTTCTAGATCACTTCGGGCCCAATCCCATCAGGGGCCTGCGCCAGCAGAACCCCTGATGCTCCCCTCTCTTTAAAAAGGAGTTTCAGGTATTCATGGGGGAGGAGGGTAATGAAAGTCAAGTAACGCGATGTCCATAGCAAGAGCACGCCTTACAGTGCAATCCTAACTGGCCGAACGGCCTGAACCGGTCTCGTGTACCTTGTGGAGCTGGCGCCGAGGCCTGAAGGTGAGGCTGGACTTGTAAGGCTGGCACAGGGACTCTGGGTGAGTGGCGGGAGGCAGAATGGAACAGAGCAGGGGGGTGGGGTGGAGGGAGGGAGGGCCTATGAGTTAGAGGCAGGATGTGGGCCAGATTCTAACCTCCATTCCCAACTCGGGCATCCCCACTTTGGCTGCTCAGAGTTGTACCACTGACTTTGGTGGCGCAGCTCCAAGTAGCCCCCTCGGGCAGCGTGGCAGCACACTCAGGCCCTGGGCTGGATTTGGGGCAGGAGTGTCAGCCTGCCTATTCTAGCCTGGGGTTTGGATTGGGCCCGCATTTGCATAAGGTTACTTAAACCCTTGTCTGACGGGCCTGGGCTTTGGAGAACTCCGGTGAGAATCAGGAGAAGAGGAGCCGTGCTAAACCTGCTTATAATGAATATTGCAAGAAGGCTCTAAGACTTATAAAATATGGTGAGTCTTATTTGGCTTGATTTGGCTTCAGAATGAACCCAGCAAAAGCATTTCACAAACACCACCAAGTCATAGACTTGATCAACATTGGAAAAAGGATGTGATGTTTCACTCACCGCAATTGGTGGATCCTGGTTTTTTTTTTTTTTGGCCAGGTTAATTTTACTCTAAATGGAAACCGCTCCCCAGTTACCCAGTGCAAAATGAATGCCATGTATCATGGCGTGATCCACTTTAATCTTCGATAGCAGGCAAGGAGACCAAATTTGATCTGAAATCTTCTCTGTCTTCCCTTGTATCAACAAGGAGGCAAAAAAAGAGCAACATATGAAACCGAATGCAATACAAAAGAATGTTGAATCTCAGTGGTGATACATTGATATGTAGCAACAGTAATGTTCTGAGCATCTATTTTTCCTTCTTCATCATCTGACCTTTCATCAAATCCCTGCCTCTCTCAGGTGGCTAATAACTGATGTTTCTGCTTAACAATGCCACACGAAAGAGGCACTGCGAGAAAATACCTTGGTAATGTACACAGAGGTGCTGTCCAAACTTGGGCCTTTCTAAACTGGATTCCCTATTGAGGGTCTAATCTGTGTGCAGATCTGCTGTCTGAAGCTGTCTGGGTTTTGTCTGGTTGTTGGCAGTTTCAACAAAAGGTCCACACCCCACCTCCTTTCTCTCTGGTGGAAGGCAGAAGCATGGGCTAGTGCTAATCGGAATGGACACAGGGCGCTGATGCCTGGGTTTTAAGCCGCTGCACTTCAATGACATTGGACGGGGGTACGAACATGAGCAGGATACGTTGCATGGAACATATACATTGGAAGAGATGAGCTCGACAGGGCACAATGGCCAGAGTGGTGGCAAACACAACAGGGTCTTGTGGCGCCTAAAAACCAACAGACTGATTGTAGCATCTGCTTTGGGGGACTCGAATCCCATTCATCGGATGCACAAAGTTTATCCTCAGCCTGGCAAATGTATACAAGCCCAGAGTTTAAGGTCTCTCTCTCTCTCTCTCTCTCTCTCTCTCTCTCTCTCACACACACACACACACACACACACACACACACACACACACACACACGCACGCACGCACGCACGCATGCACGCACGCACGCACCTATAAACAGTGGACTCAAGCAGCCATGGTATGCAAGAGATGCAGTCTGAGACAATATAATGGAAAGCCCAACTTACTTCTGGGGCAAAATGGCCAAGGGGTGGAACCAAGTGCAAGGTGAAGGAAGAGAGCACAAGCATTGTTTCACTGTTGGCTATTATGACCCACTCCATGAACTAGTGTGCTGAGCTAGTGGGTTTGGGGAGAAACTGTCTGGCCCTGGGTGAAGAAGCTTTCCTCTTTCACCGTTCCTGGAGACGATATTGCCCAGGCTGACTTGAGAATCAGGGTCAGCTCCTAACTCTGGTTCCTTTGAAGATGGCTTCCATGCGGATACACTGCTGGCCAGTTTGCTTTCTAATTTGGTGAACTGGTGCTGATGGTTAGAAACCTCAATGGGCAAAGCCAAGGGGAGGATGAACGATCTCTCCTCATTGACAGCAGTCAACCTGTCCTTTAGTTCCATGAGCAACATACTCTTTGTTTGCCGTTTTCCCATTTAAAGAACAATCAGCTTTCTTCATATCTTTGTCAAAGGGTCACTTTATTACCCCAACACCATTGATGCGCCTTGGTGTGGGCCCCATCCTCTGGCCCTCTTGCACCCCAATCTTATTGGTTCTCAATTTTTTTTAGCACCAGGTCCCACTTTTTAGAATGACAATCTGTCCACCAGAAATGATGTCATTAACCTGGAAGTGATGTCACGGCCGGAAGTGCCGTCATTGTGACGCCAGAGCCTGCTGCTTTTCTGAGAACACAGCAATGAATTGGGTGATTTCTCAGCCATTTTCCAATAGCCAAGTGACTCAGAACGAGAAAAAAAGCCTATCTTGACACAGCCAATCATCCATGTTCTTATGAGAGGGACTGCGGCATCTCCTCCTTTAAATTTCCTGGACATTTTAAAGATGCTGTAGGGGGACCTGGAGGCCACCACATTGCTGAAGTGAAGTGACCCTGATCAGCCCCCTGGATGAGAACCCACCTGCGGTAAGAGCAGAATATGAGAAATATATAATATTTCTTTGTAAGAGGTGCCTGAGAAAGAGAGGATGAGAATGGGTTGTATGTTGTTCAAACGGAAGTCTAAGAAATATCGCCCTTCAAACTTCCTTCTGAGTCTGCAGACAGTGAAATGATTGGAAGTCGTGGCCATTATACGTACAATCAGACATTATATCAGAGGGCTGACTCAATTAGCCGCAGCAAGCGACTGAGTAAGCCCATGCGGTTCATTTCATTTTCACCTAGCAACTGATCAGCAGTGAGGAGCATGACTTTGTTAATCCTAAGCACTGTGTTAGGACTTCAGTTTTTAATACACTTGGCAGGGCTGGGATCCAAAATACACACCGCCGTATGAAAGATTACGACCCAGTTAAGAGTTCTCAAGGTTTAAACCGACACAAGAGGCATGTGCTGCTTTCTAAGGAACTGTCCCGTTGCCAACAACTAGCCTGCTTTTGGAACTAACAGGATTACATTTGATAGCATCCCAAATCTTTAACTAGGTTAATCTCACAAAAATGTCTGTATTCTCTCTGTTTGATTGACCCTCTTTGTATTAACTCTGTGGTTCCCAAACCGTTTAGCACCAGCAGTTATGCCAGATCCTAACCCCCATCCCTGGGCTACATGGCCCCGATCTGCTTGGATCTGAGCCTGCTAAACAGCATCTCTTATGCTAAACAGCATCTCTCATGCTGGTGATAGATGTTGATGCTCTTTAGAGACATCCATTGAAAATCATAAAGCTCAATGCCGTCTACCGTAGCGAGGGAGAACACGCAGACCAATATGATCTAT